>JARHVA010001669.1:1470000-2065000 GCA_037957365.1 Torreya grandis | reverse complement strand
AGATGATGTGGAGATAAATTTTGTGGAGGATGAGGTGGTGTTGGAAATTTGGCCTCCCAAGCCAAAGGCCAACCCCTACAACTAAAAAAATTTCATGACACTCACCCAAGTCATCACATGGTGATCTCTTGAGTGACGATGTCTCCTATATTGCTTATTGATGTCATTTAACATTGTTAGAGGTGTTATAGGGACTACTTGTGAACTCATCATGACATAGATGTTTTGAGGTCTATTTATAAATGTGAAAGTGGCCATGGTGGTATTTGAGTTAGAGAGGAAGTTTCAAGATGCCTTGTAAGGTCAAAATAATGGTCTTGACCATGTTTGATAAAATTAAGGATCTTTAGACAAAGTTAAGGTATTTTGGGTATTTTAAGGTCGATAATCCTTATGGTTTTAGACCTATTTGATGACATTGATTGAAGATAAAACTTTGTTGGAAGGACTTAAGAGTCTAAATCCTTGTAAAATTTCATAATATGAAGGTCTATTATTGTGTTTAATGTCATTGTTCATGGTTTATCCATTCAAGTAGTTTCAAGCCTTCATAACACCCCTATAAAGTCATCAAGTGACCCTCAAATCCCTATTATAATTATATTTTCATTGATAACATTTTAAATTGTGGAGTGTTTTGATAAAAATTGCATTATTAAGGTCTTGTAAAAGTTCTTGTTGTTACCATATGGTAATAAATAGGTGTTTCATGCCATAAAAGATCCATTTTAAGGCTTACATTCACTTCCCACTATCTAACTAGACCCCACACATGGGAAACCATGACCCCTCAACTTTATCATCCACACCATTCATTTTTAATTAATTATTTGACTTATATTTCTCCCCTTAATATCCCCTTCCTATCCACCAATGGTGTTTTAGAGCCTAAACCATGAGAAAATGGAGAAAAATTATATGTTTTATAAGGGTTTCTAACTTGTATAGATATATAAAGTACATATATGGATATATAAATTCAAAACATTAAATAAGGGGATAATTTCAAGAATAAAGTGAATATATCAATCAATTTATAGGAAAAACAAGACCAAAACCAACCTCTCCCTTCCACTGAGATTCTTGGGAGTCTAGAGAGCACTTTAGGTTTGTGCTCTATCTAGAGAGAGAGAGAGAGAGAGAGAGAGAGAGAGAGAGAGAGAGAGAGAGAGAGAGAGAGAGAGAGAGAGAGAGAGAGAGTACTTAGTATATAAACCTAAAGTTAAATAGTTTTTAATGTTTAATAGAGTGTTTTTAAGTGATTCATACCTATTTGTTTCAAAATTTAAACATTCATATAGACCTATAACTCTCTCATGGTACCTCTAAGTGTAGATTGCCTATGTGTCTGAGTTTACTACAATAGAAGGTAGTGTATTGTATAATGGTGAATTTAAGGTTGTTAAAACATAGTAAAACATAGCATGGAATGTTCAATCTAAACCAACATATCCTTCTATCAAGGTTCACAAGATTCATCATAGCCTTATATCCCTAGTAATCACCATATTTTTTCCCTTAAGTACCTTCACTATCCTTTTAACAGATATTAAGGTCATTTAGTAAATGTTAAGGTTTTTTAGAGAGTCCTAAGTTTCCACTTTTCACCATATATATTTAATTAATGATCTAAAAATGTTGTATTATGTTACATATGTATGTGGATTGTTTAGGGACATTTTTAATCCCTCAAATATCCTCTCCATTTTGACAACCTTATCTCTACCATTATAACCTAGTTTAAGCCTTGTCTCCAAGTCTTAATCTACATTTGACCTCATTAGTCATCATTCACAGGTTTGGATATTTTAGTCAAGCCAAATATATATAAATAAGGTCTAACTAATCCTTTAATTTTTTAGATGTCATCAATTCTAGAAGAGATGAACCCATGCAGCTAGATACCCTATTGAGAAAGCATGATCACCATCTATAGGCCTTTGTGCAATAAATAAGATGAGGTATTGACTAAGGAAGTTATATGAAAAGGATGTTAAAGAAATTCAAGGACATTTAAAATTCATGAGGACATATAATAAGTATGAGATAGATAATTTAGGGTCAGACAAACTCTAAACACATCAAATTAACTGCAAGGGTAAATAAGCTCAGTTAGAACTCCTTTGGGCATGCTACAAAATATGACTACATACCTAAAAGACATTAATAATTATGAGTTTTTGATGAAATTAAAAAGGTGGAGAATAAAATTAGGATATTGATGATATTATAAGATCACCCTTGAAGATAATGGGGCATTTTACTCACCTTCTCAATGGTCCCACACATAGTTAAACAAACCTCACTAACCACCTAAATTTAGAGTATGAGAAAAACTAGTGTCTTAACTTTACATAAAGAGGTGAATGTGAATAAAACAAATTATTAAGAATTTATTCCTTTAAACCATAAATATATTTAAATAATTTTAACCTCTAGGGTAAGATTAGTCCTAAATGGCCTGATTAGGCCCAATACTAGTATACAAGACTATGATTATAACTTAAGACTCTTTGTATGAAAAGTAATATAATGATGGAAGAGTTTCAAAGAGTATATGTATGTGGAATTTATATTATTATGATATGGTGATTATATTAACCTCAAATTTTTATCAAGGAAAAGATTCATACCCATAGTCCTAATAGGCTTAAGAATACCTATAGACAGGGTAAGAGGAAGTATGATTGTGTTCAAATCCATGTGGGAGTGAAGGATCAGTATGGGAAAAAAGGGCATAAGACTTATTCCATTAAAAAATTTAGTGATAATTAAGTGATTGATCCTGTGAGATGTCAAAATACCTTGTATACTATACAATCTTAGCTCACCACCTACAACCAAACACATAGGCAAGCCAAACAGTCATGGTCACATGAAAACGCTTAGGAAAGGAACCTTACATAAGGATGGGTGTAGATAAGAAAGGAGATCCATGGATTTTAATATTAAATCCATCAAACTGTATTAAATATATTGAACCCTTATAATGTTCCAAAGAAGTTTAAGGACTTGATTAGGCCTAAGAGGCCTAATATGGCACATACAAACATATGTATCAATAAAAAGATTATGAAAAATTTAGGATTTTATAACATTGGAAACATATGAATAAGGAGTGGAAAGAAGAGTATCAGGGTCTTTAAAATTCTATAAGCCTTAATTGAAGCAATAAAATCACTCGATCAAGCCTCAGGGCTATAAAGGATTAACCTCCTACTAACCCTACACTTGACTATGTGAGGGAATGTAGTATGTAGAGTTGGTAAATATACCATCCAAAGGATGTTAATAGGTCCAAATAATATGATACAAAAGTTTATAATATAGTGGGAAGTAAATACGACCACTTAGCCCCTGTACTGCTATTAGGGATTCAAATTGGCATTGTTATCTACATGAAATCACATGAGAGAATGGGTAGAGGTGATAATCCAGATATTTGGAGGCAAGTGGAAAGGTTGGGGATAGGTAGGAAAGGCGTGAAATGATGATGGTGAATTGATCAACTCATCTATAGGTGATTCACATCCATGACACTCATTTTAAGCCTATCAAGCCTAAGAGACATGATTTATTACTCAAACCCCACACCACCTTAGGGCATACTTAGACCCTACAAAATAATGTTGATGGTAATGAGAAGGTATAGGAGGATGTTATAGGTCATATCAAAGTAGTTTCAAGTAGATTATGTAGACATATAAAACTGGCCACTAATGGATTTATACCTTACTTTAGACCAATTCTTACCAATCATTGAACATCTAGCCTAAGAATTTCTAAATGTCTCAAATATGGTTTCATAACATGCAATTAAGACAATTTGGCCTAAAAATCAATTAAATGAGACAAATGCACACATCATTTAATTCAAATCTTGCATAAATTTTTAAAAGGCCTAAAAGGGATTCATTAAAATGAAAATCCTAATCAAATCATATTTAAATTCATCCTTAAACAATTAAATGAATTATCAAAAAGGAAAATTCAAAATCAAAGAATACCCTAAGAAGTAATAATTAGCTTTTGTGAGTTGTCCAAAATCCAAAATGTCTCAAACCATGCCTATTCCATGATAATCATGAGGTTTAGACACCTTTTAACTCTACTGGGGTTAACTAAGCAAACCTAGGTTAGTATTTAACTCATTCCAAGTTGATTTCAAATCCTATAAAAGCAAGCCTAGAGCTCTTCATTCAGATAGCTCGGAACATAGTAGTGTTATAATGTAGGTTTTTTAGCATGAAGTAAATACATAGTGTTATAATGTCAAAATAAAGCTAATCCAAGACATTTTCAATTCATATAAAAGCATATGCTAAAACCATGAGCATGATGCTAAGAAGAGGTGGAGATAGCCAAAACCCATTGATGAAGACCTTTATGAGCACAATCAGAGTAAGCCAAATAAAGAAGCCTCTTGGAGCATTCAAGGATTTGGTAAGGAATTTATGAGTAAGTTCTTTCCATCTTTAGTTGTGCTTTTTTCATTAATGTTTCTTCACCATAATCCTCCTTTTGATCTAGGAAAGATAGTGCTATACATGTTAGTGTGTTTTTTTTCATCTTGATTTTATTTTCATTGTGAAGCTAACATATGATCTAACCACACTTCATGGATTCCTTGATCATAAATGGCATGCCCAATGGGACCCAACACATCCCACATACCAAGGACATCAATATACAACTTTTAAATCTTTATTTGGATGCTTTAAGCTCTTTAAAATTGATTTTATAACCTTGTTTTGGCTAGATTTGATTTTGATTTATTTCTTGGATCTAAAGAGAGACTAGTGATGGTCAGTTATAACTAACTATGGTTGGCCTTAACCAGCCATGGTTCTGCTTAACTACCCTTGATTATATGTAAACCATTGATGGTTGGGTTAGAGGGGAAATTTTTTCATAAATATTGAATTTTAATTCTTTTCATCATTTAGATTTGTGATTTATAGGTTTCAAAGGTATTTAAATTCATTGAATTGATTTAACCTTATAGATTTTATTGATCTTCATGTTAACCAAGGCCTAACTTAACACATTTATCTTTTGTGGTTTTTTCTTTGGGTCTATAGGTGATTGGTGATGATCTTAATTGACCAATGTCAATTCTTTATGACTAAAGATGGTTATAATAGACTGATCAATGATGGTTACCTAAACTGGCACCAATCATTTATGACCATGAATAGTCACTATGTTTTCAAAAAAATTAGAACCCAAGAGATAAAATTCAAACATCATTTATTCAAAAATAAAAGTGCTTCAAAACAAGTCATTATTATCTAACAATTATAGGTTGAAGGATCAATTTGAACACCAAATTTTCTTATTTTGACTAATCAAACACTTCATTTTGGGATTTTAAATGGAATTAGTTAGATCTTTCACATTTCAATTTGGGCACTAAAATAAACATCTTAATCTTACACATTTGAATTATGGTGTTTAAAATTAATATAAGATGGGTTAAGTCTTAGAAACATTTTAGTTTTAGTGGTTTAAAAAAATTCTTAAATCATGAACATTATAAGTTGGTGTTTTAAAAATAACTCTTAAGATAAGTCTCACACATTTGGACTTTTAGGCTTAAAATGAGCCTAGATGATTTTGCTTCATTTGGTTTTGTGTAATTTTTATATTTTTGCACTTAAGCTAAGGGGCCTAGTAATTAACAATGTCACATTTAATTTTGTGCTTAAAAATCAAACTTCACTTGTAAATTATTTGTAAATTATTTGTTCATTATTTACTTTTATAAAAAAGATAACACATGTATTCTCTCCCCCCATCACCTATAAAGTACACATGGGATCAAAAGTTCCTTTCCATTGTATTTTAGTGCCTAGTATAGGTATAAAAAGAATGTTACCTAAGCTCTCCCCAAACTCACATAGTATTGGGTGATTTAAAAGTAACCCTAAAGTCTTTCTACTCATGTTTTATTTTCATGCATTTAAGCTTATGAAGGGGGTGTCATTGCCTCTAACAATTATTTTAGGGAAGAATTTACCTAGGGCTTCATCTCTTGGTAGTGTTTTAAATCCTCTCCATAGGGGGTATAAAAATTAGGATCACCCCACTAAGATGATGGTTTTAGTAGTTAAACCATATCCATTAGTGGCAAGTCAACCCAAAACATATGATTAATTAGGACATTTCACTACATTGAGTAATTGGCAAATGTAGTGGTTGTGAAAAGAACAAGACCTTTTCATAATAAGTTTATTGACCTAGATCCAATTGATGTGATACTTCTCTTATATGCAAATGTTAAAGTTTGTACACATGGGATCAATATAGATAGTTGTAACTTATAATTTTTAGTCAACCCCACTTTGCCACACCTTGATAGGATTTACGATGATATAGTTAGTTATATTTTTATCATTTATTATTTATTACTTGGTATGATATATCTAGAACTTATTTTCTATTAAACTACATCATGAATGAGTCTTGTGTCCAACATTATTCCATTATTTGAGGAGGCAATTATGCCACATGTTTGACACCTTGATTTAACATAGAAAATTTTTGTGTCAAAATGTTGTGTGTGTCACTTTTTTGAAATGGGTAACACTATGCTTCCCAAATAAATTCAAGTTTAATACCTTAGAAATTTTTGAAATAAACCATTATCAAATATTTTGAGAGTAATAATTCTATTATACTACCAAAATTATTTTGAAAGACTTGTCTTGTCTTATGTCTAAATTATCATTGTTTGAGCCAAATCATTTTTGCCTTATTGGATCTTTGTTTAAGCAGTCATTTTATTCAAATTTTCCTAGCTTGTTATCATCAAATCCTAGTTTTCCTTAGTTGAGTCTTTGATTAACTTTTACAAGTTTGGATCCAAACATTGATTGATTTCTATTTAGGCCTCAACTTATAGGGGCTGGTACATAGATCCTTATCTTTTGGGTTGTGTAACTTAGGTTAATCCATTATTAAAAATTGAAAACTTTATTTCTTGTGACTATATTTGATATAATTAGTCCATCTTTAAAGTGCCTTTTATTTTGTGTTTTGTAACAACTAAATCACATCTATATATTGAATCAAGTACCTAGTCTTTACCAAATTCTTCCAAGTTTGTTAGATTAATCATCATCATCACCATCATCATCATTTATTTTAAATCTATATTTTGATGTTGCATTTTTCCAAAAGTCCTAACACATCCTATTTGAGCCTAGTTTTTGACTCCATGTTTAGATAAAATACCTAGTGACTCTTTTCCCTTTCCTAGTTTAGACCTATTTGGAAAATATTTGGACTTTAGAGTTTGGAATAGTGTTTTTAGGTCATTTTACTTGACCTTTTTTATGTAAAACGTTTAACATTATAAATTTTGATGTTATACTATTTTTACCAAGTATTTGCATAGAATTTTTGGATATTTAGCTCTACCCTCAACCAAGTTAGATAGAGTTTGAACCCTTTATATTTTTAGACTTAGTTTTCCAGAGTTTAAAAAACTTGAATCCTCTCTTATTGTAAAACATGTAGCATAGATTTGATCATGGATCACTATACACATAGTGAAACTATTTACAATCTAGGATATGGAAATGTTGGTACACAGTGAGACTTTATTCAAGACCCTTATGGAGATGATATTATTTAGGAGATAGATTCTTATCCACCATACAACACTCAAAAAAGGGAATAGAGTCAAGATCTTTTAGATAATTATTTTATTATTACACCTCCTTACAAAAATTAAGATCAAGAACATATGGCCTAATATTTAGTTAGTGTACCTATGGTTATAAAAAATGTCCATCAACAATCTTATTATGACATAATTCCATTAAACTCTGAGGTAACACATGATAATTTGTAAAATCTATCAAGAGGGCCTTGTAATATGTCTTATAAAAATAATTATTAGGAATGTTGTAGCAACCCTAATGCAATAGTACCAATACCCTATCAATATCTTCATATGCTTATCACATAAATAGGCCTCATAGAGGACCACTTATTCAAATTAAGACAACATACTAGACATATCAAGACCTATCATGTAGCTTTAATAATATGTTCATGGCAAATAAGCCTCTTATTTATTTATCTCCTTCAATAAGAGTTTTAATAGAATTGACTGATCAATAAAATCAAGGTTTAGACACATTTACACAAAACACTTCAATCAAAAACATGTTTAATACCCCAACTATTAAAGAAGTGTCTTCTACTTCTACATAGAATAGTGAGCAAGACATGGTGGATAATGCACAAGAAATGTCCAATTTAGACCAAAGTGGTTTTAATACATAAATAAATAGTCAACAACAAAATGTGCCTTTAACTATCACCATTAGTGGTTCACAAACTCAAGGGGGTAGGAGTTTCTACATCCCAACATCAACCAACTACCTCTAATCCTCAGCCAAGTATTTTTTCAAGAAGCCAAAAACAAGGATTAAGTAGTCAACCAATGACTAGTGCCATACCATAATAGAATGTGATGAATCTTACTCCACCCCTATACGAAACTAGTAATATTCTATAATATAATACATCATCCAATCAACCCACATAGTAGAGGAAAAACATATCTGCACATAAACATGGGGTAACCAATGTTTCACCTCATTAGTTAGTGATTAACTTACCTCTTTCATCATAGACTAACATTTTGATTCAAAACCAAATGATTTCTAACCAAAAACATACTAATATTGGTCAGTGACAGGTGCCAAATCTCCAACATGCATCCACTTCCCAATAGGGATTTGTGTAACAAAGAGATTCTAATGTTCCTCAAGTACCTATTAGGCAATAGTTACCTGTCATGCAAAACTTAATACAAGTTTAAAGATAGGGTCTTGGGTCACAAGTCCCTCCTAATCAACAAGGTATGACTAGTCAGCAATATGTCCCTATTCAACCTTGACAAGCACATTGCTGATATATAACTCCATCCCAATCATAGTATTCCTAACATAAATATTATATACCCAATCCCAACTATAACATCACACAACCTTAAGTGTAATTACAATAATTTCACCCAAATCCATGTATGTGTATTCCTAGTCCATTCCCTAGCCAATCCAATATACCCTAGCAAATACCTCCATCATACCTTCATCAAAGTAATCCACTTGTGATAAATCAACCATCATTTTAGGCCAATGTTCCCATAAGTTTCCTTAAACAAGATTTATAATAAATGAAGGATTCAATTTCCAACATCCAAGTATGGAAACAAGTCAAAAAATTTAAGTTAGATGATGTGTGTTCTTACCCTTTCAACAAGGAGTACTTGTAGATACCATTTCCTCTAGGGTATGTGCCATGAAACTTTGAAAAATAAAATGGAAAATGTGACCCCATGTCCCATATGATATAATTATTGGAGATTTGTTAATGATGTTGTAAAGGTATCCAAATGAGTGGATGAAGATCCTTGATAGTCTAAGTGACAATGATAGAGTGCAATGTGCTTATCTTAGTATGCTTGAAGTATGATTGGTTGATATTATATTTTGGCATGGTTATAGATGTTTATGGATGAGTATGGAGTATTGAGAATGTTAAAGAGGTCTCTAAGATTTTTTCTATGATTTGAGTGCTTGTGTGTATTAGTGAAATACATCTGGTTGATCATTGTTATCATCTACATAGTTTGGTTCTAGTGGTAGAAAATATGAGTAGGTAATTTGATGACATCACCATTACCATGTGTGGATTATTTAGGGGAAGTTGGTCATATGTTTGTGATCTCATTATTCCCTAGTTATTATGTGCTAAATCTTAGCTCATGTGCTTTAGCACTTCAAAAGATATTCACTTGTAAAGTTGGGTTCCCAAGCATTTTGACAGTGTTTTCCCATTTTTATTCAAATTTGCATGAGGAAAGGAATAACCACGTAATAATTTTTTTGGTGTTATATCTTACATGCACAAAGGATTCAAGATCATTTTTTTACATGGTTAGAATCCCCTATGAAAGGTATTCATATGGTGAAAATGTGAGGTCATGAGATTGATCAAGGTATGAGTGTTAAAATTTGGCCTTCTAGGTAGATAATCAAGGCTCCCATACTTACTCAAATTTTCACAAGTTAAAGTTTTAACAACATCTATGGAGCATGTTACTCTAATAATTTAAGAAGTAGTGAGATGAGGATAGGTGCATGATGTTTAATATTGAGAAGAGATAAAGATCAATCTTCTTCGAAGGATCAATAGTGAGTGGGTGATTGTATAGATAGAGATCAACGATGTGTATTAAAGTCAAGAGGTTAAAGTGATAGTTTTTTAGAATTATTAAATACCAAGCTATGTATAAGAGATTGATGGAACACATTGAGTCAAAGTTTCTAGATTAAATGAGATGAGGTCAACATGTTCAAGGTTTAACATTTGATCATTGTTGCCTATATGTTAAATTTTAGAGAAAATTGGTAGTGTGATATTGATCTAAAGTTAAGAGGACATGAGATGCAAGCTTAGTGTTCAAGGTTTAACTATGAGAATTTGCATTTGAATATTTGAATTTGCAAAGGAAAAAACCATTGCTCTATACTTTGGCCATATATTTTGATCTAGATAGAATTTTATCATGGTGTAAAAATTAAATTGGTATAGGATTCTAATTACATCTATCAATATAGATCTAAAGATCTAAAAAAGAGTATAGTCATAGTTATGAAGGTTCAAATTTGATTATGTGTTTGTGTGTATTCTACAAGTGACTTGAGAAGGATAATTGAGTTTGTGTAGATGTTATTTTGATATTTCATGATGAATTAGATATTGGGGAGTGTTTTAGAATCCATAAGGATGATTTGTGTGAATTTTGGAGGTGTGATAAACCTATCTTAAGAATGAACAATGCTTAAGAAGTTGGCTGTATGTTTGTTCATGATGTTCCTACATTCCAAGTTAGTGTTTGAGTTATTTAAGCATATACAGAGGTGAGTAGAGTTGACTATGATCATTTGAGGATGAATAAAGGGTCATGTAGTGTGGACCTATGATTTGGAAAGTGGTCGTATGTTCTTGTTTTACTCATTGATGTGCTAAATGGGTGAATATGTCTCCATAAGACCTAAAAGAGCTACAAGGGCCGTATTAAAAGGTGTAGCTACTTAAGGGTGACCCATAGATTCTATGGCCAAATGATGAAGATTGTTTTGAGTCATGTCTTGATGTGAGATATGTATTAAGGGTTAAGGCATGCCTAATGGCCAACCAATGTATTTATTATCATGTTTGCTCTATAGATAGTGAAACTAAATGTGTTGGTTTTTGTACTTGGAGATAGACTTGGTGTGACACTTTGAGGGTCATGTGGATGTGGATCCAAGTGAAGGAAAGAACCTTTGAAATAGAAGGTATAGGCTAGTGAGGACTAGTAGAGAGTGAAGAGGATCAGACATGTTTATCTAGGCAAGGTGTTGAAGATGATTACATAGGTCATTGGACCTAATAAGCCTAAAAGAGGTAAAATGGGTGAGTATGCTCAAGAAGATATTTGAGAGAATGTGTATGGTGAGTGAAAGTAAGGTGAAGGCTATATTTACCTAGTGGATGAGTTGAAGAGTAGAACAGATTGAGAACTATTTGTTTGACATGTAGGTCATAATTATGTTGGTAGAATAACGCTCTTATTGTTTGAGTATGAGCAAAGGTGAAAAATGGTAATCATAGGTCCATCATCAAGAGTTGAAGATATTAGTTCAAAGATGGAATTATTCTAAGTGTTGTTGTGGCTACTCAAGATATAAGGGGTTTCAACCTCCTTGTAAGTTGAAACTTGTTAAATTCTAGTTATTGTGGTTATTTAGATAGATGGGTGTAGAATCTCCTTATGGGATTGTAGTTTCACTAAAATTAAGAATGGTAGTTCCTTGATTATTTTTAGATGGTATAAATTGGTTCTTTTTATTATAGGATGATAGTCTAATTATAGTTTCTAGTGGGTTTTATTCCCCAAGAGGGTTTCCCATGTATGTCATGTGTTATCTGATTGATCTTGTATTGTCTTTCTTGTTCATTGATATGAATGATGTATGCCTCATGAATGTATGTATTAAATGATTAAGGGTTTGAAGGAATTAGAATTAAAATTAGATTATTTGGGCTCACTAATTGACCTTGCCTTCTCAGTGAGTGTACCTCTAACAATTGGTAGTAAAGAAGGTCCTTTGGTAAAGGCTTGATAGCTTGAAGGTGATCCAAGATACAATATGGTTAGTCACCGAGGAGGTTTCTCTACTAAGAAATCATTAATGTTTAATAGATCTAATTATGCTTTTTAGAGTGTAAGAATGAGGACATAAATTATGTCCCTAGGGTTTGATGTATGTTAATTTCTTTTGGATGGTTATCTTGTACCTACTAATCCTCCATCTAGTGATATAGACAAGAAGTTGTTTGAGAATAACTCCAAGGTAATGAATGTTATCACTTGTGGTTTTTTAGAGACTGAATACACCAAGGTAATCCCTTTTAAATATACTAAAGAGATATGTGATAAAATGTAAATAATTTTTGAAGGAGATTCAAAGGTTGAGATTGATAAATTACAGACTCATAGAAGACAATTTTAAAGTCTTAAAATGAAGGAAGAAGATTATATGGAATCCTTTTTGAAAAGAATTTATGAGACTATGAACATCATTAGAGGCCTTAAAGAGAATATTAAGGAGTCTATTGTGGTCCAAAAGTTATTAACATCTCTATCCCTCAAGTTTGATCCAAAAGTATTTTCTATAGAAGAATGTCATGATCTTACTTAATTGAAGATGGATCATTTCATGGAACCCTTACTACCAATGAGATGAGAGTAGATGATGATATACTAGAAAAGAAGGAAGAAGAATTAAATACTAAGATGAAGCCTAAGAATAAGTTCCAAGTTAAGAAACCAAAGGAGGATGACATTTCTTATATTGATGAGGATGAACTAATTAATTTGATTACAAGGAAATTGAACACATGATCAAGAAAGTATAAGGGTAAAATACCCTTCAAATGTTTCAACTATGGAGAAATAAGACATTTTTCTTAGAAGTGCCCTCATAAGCATGAGAAAAATGTTGATAAATAACATGGTGAAGGCAAAGACGAATACAATAAGACTTATAAGAAGAAAGGATTTAGAAAGTATAACAATAAGAAAAAGTCCTTCAAGAACAAAAAGTGTCTATACACCAAATAAGATTACATCTCATAAGAAGAGAGTGAAGAAAATGACTTATAATATGATCATGAATATGATGGTCTTGTTGAAGATGAATCTCTATTCATGGATGAGGAATAAATTTGCTAACATCAGAAGGAGACTACTTGGAGTGATTTAGATTATGATGAAGATGAGGTGGACTGTGAGACTATTTTGATGAATGCTCTTAAAAAATTGAATATTTGGAAGAATATCAATAACAAGATGAAATCTAAAATCAAGGACTATGAGGATAAATTTAGTGTGTTTGAGGTAAGATTGGTTGAATAATCTAGGGAACATGAAGGTGTTGTCATGTTTCTTAATTATAAGTTAAAATCTATGTCTAAAAGTCTAAGATCCAAAGAATAATAATTCTCAAGGTATGATTTTGAGATTTTATCTTTGAAATATGAGTTAGAGAAGTCTATAAGCAAGCTAAAGTCATTTATGACATTTGAAAAGAGCTCAAGCAATCTAGACAATATTCTAAGTGGCCAAAAGCATACTAGTGATAGAACTAGTCTTAGATATGAATAATAAAAAAATGAATGTAACTCAAGACAAGAAGAAGACTAATGTGAACCAAGACAATCATACTTTAAATACAAATCATTAGACAAGGAATGAAGGTGCTAGCAGAATAAAGACAAATCAGATTAGATATTCAAATGCCACAAGGTATGCAAGATTCAATGGTTACTATGATACATGTAATCAATTTGGTGATAGGGATAGAGAGTTAAATATACCTATTATAAATGATTTTATATGGGACTATGATGGGTTTCATTCATCAAAAGGGGTGATAAAAATTAAGTTCTTCAACTATCTTGATGTGGGGCACTTTGTAAACCATTGCCCACATAAGATTAAATAAGGTGAGTCTTCTTAAAAAAGGGGAGGTTATTTTATTTGTTATAATAAATGACATATTGAAAGTTTATATCCAAACACAATAAGACAAACTATGTTTCCATCAAGGATTATGGTGTGATAAAATTGTGAGTAGAGAGGTCACATTGCTAGGTTCTATAAGCAAAGGTCTACAAAATATAATGGGTTTAATCAAGCTCCTAGAATGCAAGGAATAAGGTAGGTTAACACATGGAAGCCAAAGGTGATAATATTGAGTCATGATTAGTTATAGGTCCAAGTAATTTTTTTTATGGTGGAAAAAGATACAAAATTTTAAGCGTGCCAAGAGGTCTCAATTTCTACTCATATTGAGAGTGAAGAGACCAAGCTCAAAGAAAATACCAAGGTTCTAGTTGAAGCTAGTCCTAAGGAATGTATAGATCCAAGTAAAAATAATGTTATTGATTATCATGTTACATGAAAATAACATCAATTATCTTTGCCGAATCATGAGGTTCCAAGATGCAAGGAAGATTTTATAGATGAAAAGTTATGCCATGAATATTTGTTGGCTCTATGTATTATCAATTCAATCTTAGAAGAGAAGGAGAATGTTGTGGTGTTTGAGAATCTTTCTTATCTTAAGCTTAAGAAGAATAAGAAGAAATATAAGCAATATATTACCAAGGAGGAGAAGGAATATGAGGAGTTTTGGGCAAATCCTAATTTAAAATTACTCTAGGACATTGTGAAGTAGGGTGTCTTTGCCTATGCTTCTTAAGAGACACATTATCTTATGGAGAAGAAATTTTATGTGCTCAAGATGATAATTCCAATTAGATAAGTTCTTTGGTTAAGGGGGAGAAACAAGATATTAAGGTTTTTCCAAATATTTGTGAAGGAACTACAATACAGGGTTAGAATGAGTGTTTTCAGGTGGCCTAATGAGATTGATGGAACGTCAAGAAGGGTTTGGTGCTTAGAAAGTGCTCTTCATTTTCTTAGTATTGGCTTAATGGAAAGAAGGCCAAAAATGGGTTATAGGAAGCCTATGATCCCAAAGGTATGAAGGCTCAATTTTTGGTCTAGAGGTGTGTGATGGGTGTCTCTAGGTGTGCAATACATTATAGAGGTGTGAATTTAACATAAAGAGGTATGTTGACCTTGTTTATTTTAAGTTTCTAGGGTTTTAGAATATGATATAAAAGTGGTCTACCTTATTATTTGAGGTTTTAGGCTTATTAATAAGTTGAATGGGCTAAATGGGTTATCAAATCATACTTCATAGAGATTATAGGGTTTGTGGATTTCAAGTTATTCATGTTTTTTCAAGTTGGAGGCCTAATTGGTAAGTTGGTTTGTGAAGGAAGTATGTTGTAGAGGATGAGATAGGTGATGAATAGTATGTGATTAAGGGGACATATGAGAGTGCTATAGATATGAAGTTTCAGGTCTTGAATGTGTGTCTACTAAAATTTTTGGGCTCTACAAATTCTAGGTAGGGTTACAAGGGGACTAGACTAGCTTAGTTTGAAGAAGAGTGTTTTTTGATCAGTTTCTCTAAAAGAGAAAGGTATGTTTATTTCAAGAAGAGTTCTTAGGTTTTTTTAGATAATGTTTCCTATTTGATGAGTGGCATGAGATTTTGTTGGTGGTTCTTGAGGTGGTTTGATAAAGTAGGCTAGTAATCCTGTATGTTGGTTCTTCATAGTATGCAAAGGTTTGAAGATGTTTAAAAGGTCAAATAGATTAGAGATCTTAGGGGGAATACTTATAAGATGTTTCTTAGTGAGTTCCATCAGATTATAATGGCTTTTGTGTGTTCTTTCTTCATTAATTATAGTTCTTGGTTGAATAAAGTGTTGGCATAGAGTAATAGGAAGTTATCAAGACAAGCATAAGTAGGCACAGGGTAAGGGGGAGTTTGTATCATCTTTCTAAGGTAGTCATATCCTATTGGTAGTATTTTCAAGTCCTTATAATTAATTGGTTCCCACTTTGCCATTATGTCAAATGGGGAGAAAGTTCTTGTTGTGAGAGTGCTTGAAGAGAGAGAAGGAAGGTGAGTTATATATGATGGTTGTTGACATCAATGACAAAGAAGGAGATTATTGGAGAGTTATCAATGATGTCATGAAAGTGTCCAGGTGAGTGGATGAAGAGCCCTTATAATCTAAGTGATAATGACAAAGCGTGTAATGTGCTTGCCCTAGTATCTTTGAAGTATGATTAATTTATATTTTGTTTTGGCATGGTTAGAAATGTTCAGGGATGAGTATGGAGTATTGATAGTTTTCAAGAGATCCCTAAGATATTTTATATGTTTTGATTTCTTGTGTGCATTAGTGTAATTCATTTGTTTGATCATTATTATCATCTAGATAGTTTGGGTCTAGTGGTATGAAACTTGAGTAGGAATTTTGATAATGTCATTATTGCCATATGTGGGTGATTCAGGGGGAGTTGGTCATATGCTTGTGATCAGATTAGTCCCTAGTTATTATGTTATAAATTTTAGGTCATGCGTATAAGCACATAAAAAGATATTCAAGTGAAAAGTTAGGATCCCAACCATTTCAAAAATGTTTTCCCATACTTAACCAAATTTTTCATGAGATAAGGAATAGCTGAATAAGAATTTTGATGGCATTATATCTCTCATGTGTGAAGGTTTCAAGAGTAGTTGTTACATGGTTGGCTTCCCCTATGAAAGGTGTTCATATGGTGAAAATGCAAGGTCATGAGATTGGTCAAGGTAAAAGATATGAATATGAAAATTTGGCCTTCCAATTAGATAAACAAGGTTCCCATACTTAGTCAAAATTTTCACAAGTTAAATTTTAAGCAGCATCGATAGAGCATGTTACTCCAAGAAGTAAGTAGTAAGATGAGGATAGGTGCACAATGTTTAACACTAAGTAGAGATAAAGATCAAGCTTCTTCTAAAGATCACTAGTGAGTGGGTAATTTTAAAGATAGAGATTAATGGTGTATATTAAAGTCAAGAGGTCAAAGTGATAGTTGTTTAAAATTATTAAAGATCAAGCTATGTACAAGATATCGATGGAGCACATTGAGTCAAAGTTTCTAGATTACATGAATGAGGTCAACATGTTTAAGGTTTAACATTTGAGCATTGGTGCTTATGTGTTAAAGTTTGGAGAAGATAAATAGTGCAAGATTTATTTAAAGCTAAGAGGAAATAATATTTGAGATTAGTGTTTGAGTTTTGAAAGTGACCATTTACATTTGAATATTTGGATTTGAAAAGGAAAAACTAGTGATCTGTATTTTGGCCATATCTTTTGATCTAGATAGAATTTGATCATGGTGTAAAATTAAAAGTGGTATAGGATTCCAAGGTACATCTAGAAATATAAATTTGAATATTTGAAAGTCATTATATTCATAGTTATGAAGGTTCAAATTTTATTGTGTGTTCATGTGTATTTTGCAAGTCGCCTAAGGAGGATAATTGAGCTTGTATAAATGTTTCAATATTTCATGATGAATTGGATATTGGGGAGTGTTTTAGACTTCATAAGGTTTATATTTGTGAATTTTGGAGGTGTGATCAATTTATCTAGAGTATGAAAAATTCTTAATACGTTTACTATGTGTTAATTCATAATTTTCATATGCTCTAGGTCAGTGTTTGAGTTGTTTGAGCATATACACAGGAGAGTAGAGTTAACTATCATCATTTGAAAATGACTAACGGGTCATGTAGTATGTAACTATGATTTTTTAAGTGGTCTTATGTTCTTTTTTATTTTTTGATATGTTAAATGGGTGAATAGGTCTCCATGAGACCTATAAGAGCTACAAGGGCCTTGTTAAAAGGTGTAGCTACTTAAGGGTGACCCATAGATGCTATGGCTAACTTATGAAGATTGTTTTGATTTATGTCTTGATGTGAGAGATGTATTAAGGGATAAGACATGCCTGATGGCCAACCAAGGTGTTGATTATCATGTTTGATCTATAAATAGTGAAACCAAATGTGTTGATTTTTAGACATACAAAAAGACTTGGTGTGAGACTTTGAGGGTCATGCAGATGTGGAGACAAGTGAAAGAAAGAACCTTTGAAAGAGAATGTATATGTTAGTGAGGACTAGTAGAGAGTGAAGAGGATCAAACATGGTTATCTAAGCAAGGTGCTGAAGATGATCACATAGGTCATTAGACCTAATAAGCCTAGAAGAGGTAGAATGAGTGAGTATGCTCAAGAGGCTATTTTAGATAGTGTGTATGATGAATGAAGGAAAGGTGAAGGCTATTTTTTCCTAGTAGATGAGATGAAGAGAATAATAGATTGAAAATTTTTTATATGACCTTTAGGTCATGATTCTATTATTATTATAGTGCTCTTGCTATTTGAGTATGAGTAAAGGTGAAGAGTGATAATCAGAGGTCCATCATCAAGGGTTGAAGAAATCAATTTAAAGGTGGAGTTTTTATAGGTGTTATTTTGGTTTCTCAACATCTAATGGGGTTACAGCCTCTTTATAAGGTGAAACTTGATAAAAGTCTAGTTGTTGTGGCTATTTAGCTAGATAGGTATAGAATCTCCTTGTGGGATTAGTCTCATTAAAACTAGGAATGATAGTTCCTTGATTATTTGTAGATGGTCTAAATTGGTTCTTGTTATTATAGGATAGTATTATAATTGTAGGTTTAAGAGGGTTTTATTCCCTAAGAGGGTTTCCCATGTATGTCATGTGTTATGCGCTTGATCTGACATTATCTTTCTTCTTTACTGCTATGAATGTGTATGCCTCATGAATGTATGTATTGAATGATTAAGGATTTGAAGGAATTTTAATTGAAATTGGATTATGTGGGCTCACTGATTCCCCCTAGTGATTATACCTCTAACAAGAACTATTTGTTGCATGCCAACCAATGGCCTATAATGACATATACATGTTATTTTCATGAATCCTAGTTTTGCAAGCATTGGAATAATTCTTGAAGTTTCCTAGGAATTCATTACCTAATTTTTATGATATCTCAAACAAATTTATACAACACTTCTCTTACAATCTTAGGCATGAGACTTCATTGGTAGATTTAACACAAAAAAAATAGAAAGTTGGTGAAATATTTCCAAGATATCTATAATGATAGAGAGCCCTTGTAAGCTGATTCATCCACAAGCTACCAGATAAATAATTAACCATTATATTTACAAAAAAACTACATAGTGAGATACCTTACTATTTAGAGTTGTAGTGTACACATACATTCAAGAAATCATTGACAAAGGTTTAGTGATTGAAATAACCCTTATTAGCAAAGGGATAATAGAATTAACCTCATCAAATTATAACAATGGCTAGAATTAAAACTAGAATAGTTGTCAAAATCAACGTCTAGTCTAAGCACAAACATCTCAACTGGCATAGGCCAATAATAATGATAAACCCAAGCAATTCAATCACAATAATAATGTTATAGGAAATGGAATAATAATGCTGTGACATATCCAAAAAGTGTAAACAATATTTGCTCAGCTTCCATCACCTTTCCAAATTATTCCTAACCAACAAACTCTTCAGCATCCACAGTGCATGCAACAAGTGTAATAACCTAGACTAGCACAACAAATGTAAACAATATAGCAATGTATGCCTTTACAAAACCTTCCTCCTCAAACATGCCTACTCATCATGATTTTAATAACCTTATAGAGCCCATTGAATCAATCTTTCACAAGCTCATAGTAGATAACTTGATCAAATGGCCTATTTAGAAAGAGAAAATTTATGAGGGCATTGACATGCTAGATTCATATAGGCCAAATTCCTTTTGTGATTTTCATAGGGTTAATGGCCAAAATTTGTAATTTTGTGTGAAAATTAGACATGTAATTTAGAATATGTTATAAAATAGAGAGATCACATTGAATTATGTAGCTTCCACCTCCAATCAAAGCCTTAACATTTATCAGAACCCTTTTCCCAAAAATAACAATCAACAATAAAAACAACAACAAAAACAATAATAATAGTAGTGACTAGTGCAACATCAATAAAAAAATTATCAACAACCAAATTCGAACCAATAGAACCAATAGTATAACCAATATCATCAAAACAATATATAGTTTCAAGGCTAGAATGGTGTAAACAATTAATAAACTTACCATGCAGTTTTACATGGCTACAACTCAATTGTAAGCCATATTATAGGAGGTCATGTTGCCACCATTTCCATTAATCCAATTCCAAGTAACAATAAAATAAGACCATTTATAATTATAAAAAATCAACTAAACTATTTTGGTAATCCTTCCTTAACCTGGGAGTACACATAGTTGAATTAAAAAGTAGGGATTCTCTTATTAGGACCTTATACTAATAAGTCATCATAGGCCTATGAATATGCACAAGTACATCATTAACTAAGACTTATCCTATCTAATTTTCCTCCACCATCATTTATTATAAATAATGGTCATGTATCTAATATTGATTTTGTAATCACAACTCATCAGTCAAGGATAACCATACCATTCCCACAACCATCTATCATTTCACCCATCATCCAACCAACCATTCACCTTGGAACAAGCCATTTACCCCTATCCAAAAAAATATATTGACATTATGGAATAATTTAGAAAGAATTTTTTCAATAATTTGGCCTATCAAGGCAAAATTAATACCCGTATTATCTGAAACTTTCCCCATAATGGCTAATTTCTCTTTGTAACTTGTCAAACTAGTCAATTATGGTCTAAAAGTGCCAATTTGGGTCAAGAAAGGTTTAAAAAGTTATAAAATAATCCAATTCATCTTTATTCATGTTCAAAAAGGTGAAAATAGCCTAATCCTAAAGCTTCATTACTTGAAAAGGTCATTTGATATGTTAATTAGCACAAAAAGTCCCTTTTCCACCCCACACATGCCAAATTTCCATATTTAAACATAAAAAAAGGTTAGTATTTGTACTTTTTCATTATATTTCATGTGATACTTATAAAATATTCTAAATTGGGTGGTGTAAGTGAAGTCTATATCTTAAAAAGGCCAAAAGGAGCCTCTTTTACCCATTTTTCAAGAAATAGTATGAAATCCATATAGAATCCATACATACAGGGATGGGAAAGTTATTTTCATGGAATTAATAGGATTCATTAGGAATTAAATGGTTTTTCATGGCCATTTATTCCCTAAATTAGCTTCTTTTTTCTTTCTTACTTATTGGCACAAGGTGACATTCCAGTAGGTTTTCTGATGGTACGATCTGTTAGAAGAGGATAAAGATTTAAAATTTAGGGTGAAAAACATAGAATAAAATATCTTATTGATTGTTTAAACATTTTATAAATTGTATTCTCCATGCTCAAGAACCATCTAGTTAAATTTAAGACAAATTTTGTTGCCTAGCAACTAGAAAGGCAGTTATTTTTCTTCAATTTATCTTCACTTGGGTAGAGTTTTGGGAAAATTAAGTTTTTTAAATATTATTAAATAATTTATGTATCCTTTTATGGAATTATGGAGGTGTTATTTATTTATTAAAAGGTCAAACAAAGCCCATAAATTCAGCCAGTCTAAATCTACAATTAATAAGCTTACAAGGAGATGTCAGATATAGGTTTATATTAAATTCATGTTTTAGAGGTTTTTATCATGTTTTTCATGTTTACAATGGTTTCTTAAATAAATCCTTTACTTATCCATCTCCATGTTGCAAGGTGTCTCCAAGGGAAGCTAGTTTAGCATTTTTAAGGAATTCTTGCAAATTTTGAGATTTTTTGAGAAAACCATGACTCAAATTCAATTTCCTTAATTCCTATAATGTCCTCCAAACTAATATATTGTGATTTTTCAGTTACTATGTTTACTTGTGATTCCTTACCATGGTTTTGGCATGCTTCTTCACTTCCTTTTTCACCTTCAAATCACTACCATCTCTTTACCATTTATTATTGTGTTTTGTGTCTTCCCCACTCCTCCATCTTATTTTCATCATATTTCCATACCTCTCTCATTCAAAGAAGCATTATAAATAAATTCAAGAACCTAAAACCACCACAAGTAAGTTGAAAGGACATTTATCATCATCAAACATTAGGTTCAGTCAAAAGAGCATCTTCATCAATGTCATATAGTTAAAGTGATTTCATTTAAGATGAGAGAGGGTCTTCTTCAAGGTCTATTATGTCAAGAGATATTTCTCATCAAAGGGATCATAACCAAGAGATGTTTTAAGCTATCAAGAGCATAGGCTAAGATATATTTGACAAACCCTAAACTCACCAATAGTAACCATGATTTACACTTATAGCTAGCTCCCTTGGAGCAAGCTCTAACTAAGAGGATAGGTTAGACATTTGGAAGGGCCTTGAAGGAATTAAAGATCAAGAAGGATTTTTGAGTTTGTTGAAAGAGCATGGTAAAGATCAAGTATTGATCTCTTTTTAGTTCTTAAGGTCTAAACTTAGTGCTTAGTCCATATTATTTAATGAAAGGAGCCCTATAGGTTTGAGGTATAAGGAGGTCTACTTGGTAGTAGGAAGCATTTCATGACTCAAGAGGTTTATTTGAATATCAAGATATAGTCATGTTTTGAGTTATCATTTTTCATGAAGATAATTAAAAACTAAAAGGCATACTAGGGTTCAAGGAAGTTTTCCAAGGGATGGAATGCCCTATAGGCTTATACAAATTCACCTATAGCCTTCCATAAAAAGAAGACAAGTCATGAAATACTATAGCTATGTTAGCAAGGTTGGTGAGGGGGTAAAACTATTGATCATGTCAGGTTACTTAAGATAGGTTTTGTAAAAAACTATTGAGGTTTTCAAAATTGAGGACCTTGAAGTTTGGAGTTAAGGACAAGGCTAAGAACTAAAATAACCATGTTCTTAGTCTGTACATGGGCTATTTAAGAGTTTTAGTATGATGGTTATATATAATACAAATTTTGTGATAAAAAAGAATGGTAGCAAGGTGAGGTTATCATGTTTTATTTCCTAGTTTATTAAAATTTTCTAGGTATAAATGTTGATTGGTGTTAACATGAGATGAAAACATAATGAAACCCTATAGGGTTTACACAGTCATATGATCTAAGGATCATATCCTAAAACCATAGAAACAATTTGACTAACCTACAATCAGCTAAAGATACCTAATGGTCTTTTCTTAGAGTTATACAAGTAGGTAAGGGATAAGATTAGTATCTTATAAATTTGGATTCATAAAACAACTCATACACATATGAGTAAGTGATTTTCAAACTAACTCACATCCCCAAATTATCCCTTTAGGCTTGTAACCTATAGTTGGTGAATGTTGTAACTTCAAAGAGATCTAAAGAGGTTTTAAAAGCTATGACATTGATTATAATGGTTTCTATGTGGTAATTCATGCCTTTTGATTTGTGAATAGTAAGGGATGGGTTCAAATTTAGTATGAATTGGCACCTACAGAACATTAATGCTACCTTATAGCCCTCTCATGGAACCTACAACTAAAATATCTTGCATCCATCTAGATTTTTGGGTTAGGGAAACCTATAAATAATATTGAGACCTTGGAAGGATTCTAGGTGAAAAGATAGAAGATATGTCATTTTATTAAAGGACTAAAAGACCTAAAGAATCTAAAAGACATACTCCAAACTTTTTCAATCCGTACACTCTTAAAGCAAGAAAGTATCTCAGTCAGTATTAGCCGTGAGTGTGTAATGAAGGTTTGAAGTTAAGATCATGATCATTTTTTGAACAGTGGTAAATTGAGGTCATAATGAGCTGGGACAATGGAAATAGTTCACACCAAACATTTTTAAATAGCCATATGGTGACCTATATTCTTAATGTTATCCTACAACTGTCATAAGGGTTAATAAGTTTGAAACACAATTAGGCCTAATGGTAGATTGTGACACAAGGTTTATATTTAACATTAAGGCTCAATGGTATTGAGATGATTATTTCATGAAGAAAATTAAAAGGTGAAATAAATTTATATAATTCTAAAGGAAATTATGATATCACTCACTTAAAACCAATTTTCTATAAGGACACCTACAACAACTTAAACACAGTCACCACAACCTTAAGGAGTTTCTTGGGGATGATGGTTCACCCAAGGAACTTTCAAAACTCTTGAGATTTTAAGAGATTTTAATGGTCATATATGAATAATTAAGGCTAAATTTTCATGAAATGGACTTTCCAAATAAGTATACAATAGTTTCATCCTTCAACACCAAGCTACAGTTATGATAAGGACATGAGTTTTTTCCTTAAGCTTGTATCAAGGTCATACTCATGGTCAAGCAAGGTTGTATATTTGAGAGGTTGTTTCAATAATAAGGGATTTAGTTCCAAAATAAAGAATCATAATGGTCATCACAATTACATGAACACAGTCTCCTCTTAGTGAAACCCTACAACCATTCAAGGGGAAGATACCTTCATGTTGGTATAGGCAACAAAGGAACACAGTAGCTAAGAAAGTCTCAAGGAGAGGTTAAAGTGATGATGTTATAATACTAAATACACTAAAATACATATACCATAAGCATTTAAAAGAGGATAAGTCAAAGGAACATCAAATATAGCTCCAAGACCATCATCTATAGCCAATCCCATAATGTAAGCCACAATCAAGAGTTATGAAAGAGAACAAAATCTATAAGCCAAGGGTTTGAGATTTCATAAGAATTATATGAAAGAAAAGGTTACCTAAGGAAAATAAAAACTTTAATGGTATAAAGTACAAGTGTTACCTACAATACCAAGTTGAGAAACTATACAGACTTGTATGGATTATGCTTAGTTGGAGGTCTATAGAGGCTTGGATCTAAGTCAATTTTGCTTTGAAGAAGATGATTTGGGGTTCCTATTTTCTTAATATCATTTTAAAAATAATTTTAAGTTGTTTTTACCTCAAATATTGTTAAATATTGATAAATTTTCACCTATAATAGCAAAAATAGTCATTTATATGCCTAAATGCCTTGTTTGGAGGTCTTATCATGGTTGAAAATAGGGGTAGAGGCTATTTACAAAATATTGAAGAGTATTTTGAGCTAAATAAATATTATATTAACCTTAATAATTCCAAATTACATGAAATTCACCTCAAAAATATGAAAACTTAGTCAAAATGCAGATAGTCCATGCACAGAGGTCAAAATTTGAAGAAAATTAAAGATTTTGGGAGCTACATGTGGAGTTAAGAACTAAAATTTTATACACAAGGTAATAATGAGTTGGGGAAACACAATAAAAATTTTAATATCAATTTTAAAATTTAAAATATTCACTCTTTTGTCTCAGACCTCAGCCTATTTATTTGAGGTCACCATTGGAGCATGCATCATCTCGGAATGCCTCAAAAGATTTTAGTGCCAAGTAAGGGATTTATAAGAATTATATGATGTTATTACATCATAATAAGACCTAAAAAGAGCATAAAAACTCCGAATTATATGCAAACCATGATCATTCAATGTTTTGTAGGCAAATAAGCACTTATGCCAAAGAGGGCATTTTTGACTTTTCAAGAAAAATGAATTTTAGAGTGTTTTTATAGCATGGTAAAAGTCAAATAATTATGTTCTTAGGATTTTTAAATAAATGGATGAGTAATTTTCATCTTGGTGAAGTTTTTCACTTTTTGCAGTTTTAGGCACCCTTCCAAGCCATTTAATCATATGTTCATTTTGTTCACCACATTTGGATTTGGGTTGAAAAATCCTGGTATGTTTTGATTAAACCTATCTAATTATAATTAATGACCAATTTAGATTAGTTTAAGATCTATGATTTATGAACAATTGCTAAGAGCGTAGGCAACTCAAAATGTAGTCAATTTCTCACAAGCAGGCTTTATTCACATGGTAAATTTTCATATCTTTCACATGGGAGTATAATATTTTTAGAGATGTCAGAGGGATAAAATTATCACACATAAATTTAATTGGTTATAGATTTTTAGTTTTGTACATCATGAATAATCAATTTGAAGTTCCAATTTCAGAACCTTCCTAAGCACCTTAAACACTAGTTTTGTAAAAAATGGATTTTATTGTAATAAAATCACCATGGATCAACCTAAAAAAATTTAAAATGTCAATTACACTCTAAAAGTATTATATAAATTTAAATTTAATGCATTTAGTTTTATAGATAAGGGCATAAATCATGTTTTTGTGTAAAAAAGCATGTAAATTGAAGTACAAGGCAATTTAATAGAATATAATCATTGGAGCTCAAAGATTAGAACTTGTTATTAATATTAAAATATTTAATTGGTCATAAATAATCATAGAGGTGATCTTATCCTTTCAAACAAAATGTCTAATCTGCTGAAAATTTGTGCAAAATTGGCCTAGTCAAGCATGTTGACTAATTGGCAAAGTTTTTCTTATCCAAATCTTAATTTTTTTGATGGAGAATTGTTTTTTAGGTGTAATTTGTTGTTGTTTCAGGTTTCATGGCTTATTTTTGTAGGTTTAATGGTGTCTAGTGTATAGATTAACCTTTGGGACTTTTTGGTCAAAATAGATTAGTTGATCAACTTGTCAAGTTGATGTTTGGCATTAGATGGTTGTTCAAAGAGCTAACATGGAGTTTCAATGTTGCATATATATTATTAACATGGAGTTTCATGCATGATTTATTTTTCATATCCAATTTTCATGTAATATGGATTGATTTGGAATTGACTAGTTGACAAGTAATGCATGCACTCTTGTTTATCTTGTTAATTGAAGGCTTTCAATGTTTCCAACTCAGTTCATGTTGAGTTATCCATTCAAGATCTGTCATAGCTTTCCATGCAAGAATTTTTGACTTATAAAAAATGTGCCCACCATCCAAACTTATACACCAACCTTGAATATCCATGCATGTTTTATGAATTTTGAATAATTTAATGTTTATTCTAAATAACGATTACCACATGGGCCCACCATCCATATTCTTATGCCAATGTTTTAAAGGCATGAAAATTTTATGAAGGGAGAAGATTTTATTAAATATTTTAAATATTGTAATGGATTTATATCTTGAGTTAATCAACCAAGACTAATCCTTATCTCCTAGGAACTCCACTTAAGGTTGTTTAAGGGTTGAAGACATATTTATTGGCTTAATCAAGCCATTTTAAAAAAACGTAAAGCTAAGAGAAAAATTATAAGCTGGACCATTATCAATAAAGGAAGTTTTTTTTTGAATCTAAGTTTTGACATAATACTATGTATTTGATTGTGCATTAGCATATAAGTGAGATTTATCTCCTTTTTGTAGGTCCCTTCTATTAGGTGTCATTATCCCCTTCATTTAATTAACTTTTTGTTGATGTCATATTTAACCAAGGCTGTGTCTAAAGCTATATGCAACAAGAGGAATCACTATGATTTAGTAATTAAATGTGGGTATTTCTATGTTTTTCTTGTTTTGGGAGGGTTTTTAATGTCTTGAGAATTTCTTGGTTAAAACCTTATTAAAATCAAACTATGCAAATCTGTTGGAAATAAATACACATTGCAAGAATGAAATTGATTGCTGGAAATAAACACATGTTGCAAGAATGAAATTGATTGCTAGAAATAAATACGTGTTGCAGGAATGAAATTGATTGTTGGAAATAAACATACGTTATAGAAGTGAAAATTTAATCTAAAACACCTGTAGGAACAAATTTACAACAAATCTTAATTTTAAAGAGTTGGAAACATTTATAAATTTAACAGAGTTATCTATTTACTTTTGCTAATCAAAATATAAATACCGATAAAAATGAAGATCTTGTTCCTTTGGAGGAGTGGGCCCTTGCTCTGCTTAGAACAAGATTTGAACAATTCAATTTGCTTTCAAAATAGGAATGGCTATTTCATTGATATAAATGTTTTGTATTAAAAATATACTAGGTTATCCTTTTTCTCTCTATTCTTCTACTATCTTCTCTATTTTTCTTCTCCATTTTTATTATCTATATCAGGTATATATATATATATATATGATTTGATGGCTGTAACTATTTCATAGATATGATAGAATATAATTGTGCCAAAAATAGATGCTAAATCAAGATGTTGTTTGATGTCTAGTTGTGTGATAATTGTCTTGATTCTGTCAGTTCAGAAAATCAGGAACCTATTCATGATTTAATGGGATCATTAATCTTTAACAGATCACCGACCATTTGGAATAGATCCTCATTAGTTCCATATCTAGCCGTAAAAGTTCTAGAACATATCTAAAGGAGTATCAGAGCTAAATATAAAGTTCCAAAGCTAATTCCAAAAAAGTGACAACTTGAAATAATATGGTGATGTTATGGAACTAATTGTGATGGCTCTGGAATAGATTATGTAGGTTCTAGAACTAATCTGAATTGAGTCCAATGCTTTAAAAAAACATGTAATCCACTTCATATTTATTCTTTAGCCTGATGATGACCTATTTTATTGCAAAACTATAATTTTTCAACACACTTGTTAGGATTTACAGTTCTTTTAAAACGTTAGAATCACAATCAACAAAAGACGAATAATCACATCCTAACTCATCTCAGTTCAAAATAAAAGTTAAAAATGCAATCAAACTTAATAAAAAGAGAGAGTAAGATGAGGTCATTTATTATATATTTATTGGGCATATCCTGGCCTCATCACCTTCCTCACCTATATATCTCTATCTCACCCTATTATAGGTCATTTGAAAAGGTTTTCAACCCTTCATCTAAAATATTTTTGCTTAAGGATAGAAATATAATTTTCATTGATTGTATGTGTCTATTAATTTTAGTAACTTCAGAGGATTTGGATAATTTAGGTGCATCACCCCCTTTTGAATAGAATTTATTTTAAGTTTCATCTTCCCCTTTTCACCCCAAAATCACAAAAATAAATCACATTAGATCTAATATAATTGATAAATCTTAATAGAACCAGCCCTCTCTAGAGGTTCTTCTAATTATAGAGTTACCCACACTCTAAGATGTTCCCATTGTATCAGCTAGAGTGAGGGTGTGCTTGCACATCTTCAAGTAGGGTGCACTCCATAGTAATAATTATTTTTGGCGTGCCTAATAGGACAATTTATTCACATTTTTTTATTTTTATATATGTATTTGAGTAATATATTCATTTCTAAATTTTCATTTTTAGATCTATATGTTTTTCATGCTACTAAGAGTTGTCACAAGATCATCTACAAAAGGAAAAGAAATGAATTTCTTTGAATTATCTTACCAGCCAAAGAAGAAGAAAGCTTGTCAGCCAAATCTAAATCTTACACCTTCTATTTCCCTTATTATTACACAAAATCCTCCTATTTGAGCCAATATTATTTAACCAAATATTTTTATAAATTATATTCCTTAGATTTTTATTCCTAGAGGACAAGATTTTGTTGTATTCATTGGTGGAAGTCCTCCAAATCTCAATCAATGGGATGATATTCTAGTTTTAGCTCTGAAGGCTGGCCCATATTTTATAGGAGAAAATCCAACAACTCCTATAAAACATATCATATATATTTCTAATATTTTTTTAGAAAATCATGTGATAGGAATATATAGCAATGAGGTTGGTGTCAACTTCTTTCAAAGGGAAGGCACTTCAGTGGTACATAGATTTAATTCCTGCATCAATCAACAACTAAGATGAATTTGAAGAACTTTTGTGCAAACATTTTAAAGATAAAAGTGATCATATTTCACTTGTGGATCACCTTAAAAAAAATTAAGATATTCAACTATGAGTTCATGGTGGATTTCAATTACATATTCCAAAAGACTTGGGATAGAATTCCTATAGTGATAAAGTGAACACTCAACTATGCTTTCTTGTATTATATTAAGGCTCTTGATTCAGATGTGGCTATAATAATCCAATCCATGGGAGGTAATACATTACCCAAAGATTTTGAAGTAGAAATCAAATCTGAAAATTACCTTATATAAGTAGGCAGGTTATCTCCAAGGCCTCTAAGGCTTATTTTTCTAGAGATCCATCCTCCTACTCCAACTATTGCTCTAATTCTAGAGTCATCAAAGTTCCATAAAATATAAGGTAATCAAATTGAGAAATTGGGGAAGATAGAGAGTCTTCTTAAGGCTCTAAATAACAAGTTGGTTACAATTGAGAGGCAATAAGTTACAACATATAGTCCTTATAAGAATACTAATCAAAATTATCAGCCCAATAGGCTATCCTATCAATCCAATTAGTAAGGTCAAGGGTATAATTGTCAATAAAGGTAGTATAATATAAATTCTCCAATAAATTAAAGAGCTATTGTGCTAACTTAGAACAATTCTATTCAATAAAGATAATGGAACAATCAATGGGATCAATCAAACAACATGGCAATGGCTCCAGCTGGTGAGAGTTCTCATCAATATTTCATGTAATAAAGTTTAGTTCTTCTTTCATTTGAAAACCAGCCATCTTCTCAAAATAAGGAAGCCTCTCTACCCTATGGAGACATTTATTCATTCACTAAAGTAGAAGTACCAAATCAACAAGGAGAAGGTAGTGGCAAGGCACCTACTGAAACTACATTTATCCATTTCCAAGAAGGTGAGAATTATTTTAAGCACTTGGCTGTAAATCAAAGTCAATATTTACCTAATATTGATAATTTAGTTACACTACACACTAGATCCAAGAAAAGAGCAATTGGATAAGGTTTAGGTCCTAAAAGGGTATCCTCTTCTTCTTCCAAGCCATAACAAAAGACAACTACACTTGAGCTACCTCAAAGAGGCTAAAATCAACAAGCTCATGATCCAAAAGAATATAATGTGAAAGGGCCTTACATTCCTCAATTTACACAACATTTGGGAGCTCCTTCTACTCTTAAATTACATTGAAATGTTGTCACTTCTCTACTTAGTATTGCAGATTATATGAAGAAAAATATAGTATCAATTTCAACATGGGATAATCTGTTAATCCTAGGACAAAAGGAGTACTTGAAAGAAGAGCTTTCAAAGCTCAATATCTCTAAGAAGTCACTTGAAAAGGAAAGAGTAAGTGGTGTCCTAGCTAATTCCAATCTAGTTGTTGAGTCTTAACCTCTTAAGGTGACTAAACCTCCTCCATTTTACCCTTTTTTATCACTAGAGATTATCTAGTTTATAACTGTATCATTGATAGTGGAGCTAGTACTTTTATAATGCCCAAATCAATAAATGATAAGTTAGGATTGTAGTATGAACCCCATGAAAATGGTGTCTTACAATTATATGGGTATCTTACCAAGACTATAGGTGTGTTGAAAGATATGAATATCATATTAGCTACTTGTCTAAATTTCACCATTTTACAAGATGTTGTTGTTGATTTACCTCCATATTTTGCATTATGAATATCTAGAGACTTCACTACCAAAATAGGAGGTTAAATTTATTCATATTGGTTTTGCATGGTTTTTATAACTAGGTATGGAACCAAAGTAACTATTAGATCAAATCCTGTTCCTAGATTTCATCTTGAGCCATATATGCTAAATATGTCAAATGTGAATTGCAGTATTTCAAAAGGAGATGATAACCCCATTGATCAAGAGCCTTCTAAGAATATTTAAGGCATTTCAGATCTTCTCCTAGATGATCCAATTGTTGATAATCATGTACATGACCCCTAAAAAATTATTGAAGATGTTGGTTTTGGATTTTATTGTATGCATGAAGGTGACTTATTGCCTAGTCTCACTAGCTCATTTCAAAATCAAGGAGTTTGCAATCTATTTTTTGAGGGATATAGAACAAAGAATGGTAGTGGGGATGGTGTTATGTTTGTTTCACTAAAAAATCAAAGGTATTATTATTCTATTAGATTTTAGTTCAGTTTTACTTCCAATACCATAGAGTATGAAGCTCTTATTTATGGTCTTCAGTGGGTTAGAAAGAGGGATATTAAGCTCTTGCAGGTGAAAGGTGATAGTGAATTGGTAGTCCATCAAGTTAGAGGTTTAAGTGTAGAAAAGAATAATATTTTGAAGGCTTAAAAACATATATTTTGGGATCTCATGGAATATTTCCTTGCATTTGACATTCTCTCTATTCCTAGAGGAGCAAATCAACTTGCAGATAGACTTGCTACCATAGGAGCATAGTATGATATTCTAGATCAAATTAAGGACAATAAAAATCACACCCAAATCAAGGTGGTATGCAAGCCTTTAGTTCTAAATAATGATGTAAGCTGTCAATTTTTTTATTCTAACAAATAAATCGCATATTTTCTATAGAATGAGGTAGATTTTTGCCAAAAAAATCATGATAAATTATAGGATCAATATGGAAATCAGATTGTAAAATTAAAATAAAATAAGATGCCTAAAGTTTTGGTGCATTTAAAGATAATTTTAAATAAATATGATCATCTAAGGAAAGATAAAGTGAGTATTTCTTCCAATAAATAACATTATGAGCCAATTAGCATAGGTGAAGGTAAGCAACTCAAGTTGGGTAAAGTGAATACTGATTCTAAGAGAGTAGATTTTATTACATTATGTCAAGAGTTCATGGATGTTTTTTCTTGGGAAAACCATGATTTGAAAGTTTTTTATCCCAAATTAGCACAACATACTATTGAATTGGAACAAGATGCAAAACTGGTAAGACAAAAGCAAAGACCAATCAACCCCAAGGTTGATATTCTCATGAGAAAGGAGCTTACAAAGCTAATTTTATCAATTATTATTTTTCTTATTAAGCATTAAAAATGGGTAGCAAATCTTGTACCAGTAAGAAAAAATAATGGAGAGATAAGACTTTGTGTAGATTTTAGAGATTTGAATAGAGTATCATTGAAAGATAATTATCCACTTCCTTCCATGAATCAAATATTGGAGAGAGTTTCAGGTTCACAAAGGTTCTCTTAATTCGATGGGTACTCAATATACAATTAGATACTAGTGAAAAATCAAGAACAATATAAAACTACTTCACCACCAAATGGGGTACTTTTGCTTACAAGAAGATGCCTTTTGGACTCTTTAATTCTAGAGCTACCTTCCAAAGGGTAATGGATGTTGCTTTTCATGGTATTTTTGAGTGAAATGGTTTTAGTCTATCTTGATGAAATTATAGTAATTTAAAAGGATTATAATGATCATCTAACACATTTGAAGATTATTTTTGATAGATGTAGAGAATTTGGAGTTTCATTGAATCCAAAGAAATGCATGTTTTTAGTGCATGGAGACTTTTTGGGCATGTGGTGTCTAAAGCTAGTCTTTCCATTGATCTAAAAAGAATAGAGGAAATCTTTGATCTATCATTGCATAAACACAAGAAAGTCTCATAGAGCTTCTTGGGTAAGATTAACTTTATCAGAAGATTTATTCCTACTTTTAAAGAACTTGTAAAGCCACTTACTCAAATGCTTAAGAAAGATAAAGAGTTCACTTAGTGTAAAGAAGGTAAAAGTAGTTTTGACACTATCAAGGAATCAATTAGAAAATATCCTACTTTGATCAATCCAAATTTTAGTAAGGATTTCTTCTTGCATGCTTTCTCTACTTCCAATACTATTTCAACCATGCTTATGCAGTAGAATGATGAAGGTTTGGAACAACCCATTGATTTATTTTGTCAATCTTTAGAAGGTTATGAGGAAAGATATTATTTTGTATAAAATAATGTTATTTATATTAGAATATGTCTAAAAAATTTTAGACATTAGGTTTTAAATAACAAGATTATACTAATGGTTGCTCATCCAAGTGTGAAGGGCTTCATTCTCAATAGAGACTTGAGCAAAAAAAGAGTTGGATGGGTTACTAAATGCATAGAATATGAAATTTAATTCAAAGTTAAAAATTTGGTCTAAGGAAAAGGATTATGTGAACATATTTTATAAGATGTAAAAGAAGAAAAAGAAGTGATTTTGATAATTTATGATACTCAGCAAGAAGCTAAAAATACACCTCCTACAAGTTGGACACATAACATTGCTAGATTTATTCAAACGAGATAATGTCCAAGGGGTTTGAATGAATCAAAAAGAAGATACTTAAAGCTGAAATTAGTACCATACATTTTTATTGATGGAGTAATTTTCAAAAAGGACATTGGAGATATTCTTTTAAGGTGTGTTGAAACTAGTCAATTTGACAAAAAATTTGACCAATTTCATGATGGTCCTTATAGAGGTCATTTTTCAACCAAGAATATAGTTAAAAAAAACATTAGAGCTGGTTATTTTTTGCCTGATTTATTCATAGATTCACATTCATGGTTTAGGAAATTTATAAAGTGTGTAATGTTTGTAGGAAAACAAAGACTAGCTACTATGCCACTACAGCCAATTCAAGTTGAGCAACCTTTCATGAAATGGGGTTTAGACTTCATTGGAATGATTCATCCTCCATATAGTATTGGTCATAAGTGGGTTTTGACAGATACAAAATATTTCACCAGGTGGGTGGAAGTAGTGCCTTTGAAAGAGGCAAATGAGAACTTCATGCTTGAGTTTTATGAGAGCTTAGTCACTCATTTTAGAGCACCTATAATATCATATCAGATAATTATTTGGGACTAAGTAGTATAAATTTATGTGAAAGGGCTATTTAACATGTTATTTATTTAACATTTTCATCTAATTACTATCCACAAGGTAATGGACTAGCTGAGTCCACTAACAAGACCCTGATTTGGATCATCAAAAGAACAATGGAGGATAATCAGAGATCTTGGCATACAAATTTGAAGACTAATTTATGGGTTGATAGGATCACCCCTAATAAATAAATTATTCATTCACCTTATCTCCTATTGTATGGAAGCGAAGCAAGGTTGCCTGTCTTATTAGAGATTCTAGCTGTAGAGTTTGCACACTAACTAGAGCTTCTAGTAAGTGATGCAATGGAGGTAATAATGAATGAATTGAGAGAATTGGAGGAGATAAGAGATGATTATATGCATACCATGTGGTAAAATCAGTAGAAAGTCAAGAAGACATTTGACAATAGAGCTTCATCAAAAAAAATTCAGTAAGGAGACATAGTTCTCAAATGGGATGAAGAGCACACAAAGCCAGGTAAGCACTCCAAATTTGATATCCTTTGTAATGGACCTTATATTATCATAGATTTAAAGAATAAAAATTACTTTAAATTATCTAGATTGAGTGGAGAATAACTTCTCATTCCTATGAATGGAATGTTTCTTAAGTACTGTTATTAGGAGAGTCACTCTTTTGTATATAGTCATAGTTTCATTCCTTTAAGTGCTTTTCCACACATGATTTCAGTAGTAGTTATTTTTATTTTTAGTGTTTTTAGTGTCCCATACTCTAAGAGCACATGTTTTTGTTTATTCATTTTCTATTATTGTGTTTTAGTCTCTAGCTTTCCCAGTTTTAGTGTTTGTCTTGGTCTATCCTTACCAGAGTTATGAGCTCTTTTGACTAGCAAGCTGGTCAACCCATGAAAGTTGAAAAAATTGTTAATAATTTGGCATATCAAGGCCAAATTACTATCCCTATTATCTAAAAATTTCCCCAGAATGGTCAATTTCCCTTTGTAACTTGTCAAACTGGTCAATTATGGTATTAAAGTGCCAATTTGGGTCAAAATTTTCCAAAATGGGGTTAAAAGCATCAAAAAATGTTTCAAAATTTATAAAATAATCTAATATATATTTATTCATGTTAAAAAATTGAAAATATCCTAATCCCAAAGTTTCATAACTTGAAAAGGTCATTTGATATGGTAATTAGCTCAAAAAAAGTCCCTTTTCCACCCCACACATGCTAGAACTACATATTTAAAAATAAAAAAGGTTAAGATTTGTATTTTTTCATGAAATTTCACGTGATAATTCTAAAATATTCTAAATTAGGTGGTGAAAGTGAAGTCTATCTCTTAAAAAGGCCAAAAGGAGTCTCTTTTACCCATTTTTGAAGCAATAGTATATAATCCTTATTGAATCCATACATATAGGGATGGGAAAGTCTTTTTCATGGAATTACAATGATTCTATTATAATTCAATGGTATTTCATGGCCATTCAATCCCTAAATCAACTTATTTTTACTTTCCTACTTATTGGCACATGGTGACATGCCTATAGGTTTTCTGATGGTACAATTTGTTAAGAGAGGGTACATCTTTCAAATTAGGGGTGAAAAAAATAGACTAATATAAATTCTTGATGGTTCAAATAGTTTCTCAATTAGATTCTCCATGCTCAAGAACCATCCACTTGAAGTCAAGGCAAATTTTACTACCTAGTAACTAGAAAGGCAGTTATTTTTCATCAATTTATATTCACTTGGGTAGAGTTTTGGGAAAATTAAAATCATTTCCTAATATTTAAGACTTTATATATCCTTACATGGAATTATAGAAGTGTTTTTTATCCATTTCAAAGTCAAACAAAGCCCAAAAAGTTAGCTAGTCCATATTTGCAATTAGCAAGCTTACAAGGAGAGGCTGTATAGTCATGGAAGAAGATGTTAGCTCCAAGTTTTCAATAAATTCATGTTTTCATAGGCTTATATAATTTTTTTCATGTTTTTAATGGTTTATCCATGAAATCCTTTACTTATCCATCTACATGTTGCAAGGTGTCTCCAAGGGAAGCTAGTTTAGTAATTTTTAATGAATTCTTGCATGTTTTGAGATTTTTTGAGAAAACCATGACTCAAATTCAATTTCCTTCTTTCCTATAATGGAATCCAAACTCATGTCTTGTGATTTTTCAGTTATAATGTTTTCTTGTGAATCATTGCCATGTTATTGGCATGCTTCTTCACTTCCTTTTCCACCTCCATCTCACTCACCTCCAAATCACTACCATCTCTTTGCCATTTATCACTATGTTTTGTGTTTTCCCCACTCCTCCATATTATTTTCATCAATTTTCCATACCCATCTCATTTCAATAATAATTTTCAAGAAAGTGAACAACATATAGCCACCATAAACAAGGTGAAATGACATATATCATCATCAAACATTAGGTTCAATCAGAAGAACATCTTCATTAATGTCATACAATCAAGGTGATGTCATTCAAGATCAGACAGGGTCTTCTTCAAGGTACATTATGTAAAGAGATATTTCTCATGAAAGGGATCATAACCAATGGATGTTTGAAGTTATCAAGATCATAGGCTAAGATATATTTTACAAAACCTAAACTCACAAATAGTCACCATTATTTACACTTACATCTAGCTCCCTTGGAGAATGCTATAGCCAAGAGGATGGGTTAGACCCTTGGAAGGGCCTTGAAGGCATTAAGGATCAAGGATTTTTGATTGTTTTCAAAGAGCATGGTAAATATTAGGTATTGAGTTCATATTATTCAATGAAAGGAGCCCTACAGGTCTAAGGTACAAGGAGGTCTACTTGGTAGTAGGAAGCATTTCATAACTCAAGAGGTTTATTTGACTATCAAGATATAGTCAAGTTTTGAGTTATAATTTTTCATGAATATAATCAAAACCTAAAAGGCATACTAGGGTTAAAGTAATTTTTCCAAGGGATGAAATGACCTAAAGGCTTGTACGAATGCACCTATAGCCTTCCCTCAAAAGAATCCAAGTGATGGTATCTTATAGTTATGTTAGCAAGGTTGGGGAGGGGGTAAAAATATTGATCATGTCAGGTTACTTGAGATAGGTTTTATAAAAATCTATTGAGGTTTTTAAAATTGAGATCCTTTAAATTGTGAGTTAAGGACAAGGCTAAGCATAAAGATACCATGTCCTCAGTCTGTATAGGGGCTAGTTAAGAGTTTTAGTATGATGGGTGTATCTTTTACAATTTTTGTGATCAAAAGGAATATTATCGAGGTGAGGTTATCATGTTTATTTCATAGCTTATGAAAATGTTCTAAGTATAAATTTTGATTGTTATTAACATGAGATGACAACACAATGAAACCATACAAGGTTTACAAAGTCATGATCTAAGGATCATCTCCTACAACCATATAAACAAGTTGACTAACCTATAGTCAGCTAAGGATACCTAATGGCCTTTTCTTAGAGTTATAAAAGTAGGCAAGGGATATTATTAGTCTCCTATAAAGTTGGATTCATAAAAAACCTCATAAAAATATGAACAAATTATTTTAAAACTAATTCACATCCCTAGATTACCCCTACAGGTGTGTAACCTATAGTTGGTGAATGTTGGAACTTTAAAGAGATCTAAAGAGGTTTTAAAAGATATGACATTGATTATAATGGTTTATAAGTGGTAATGCATGCCTTTTGAGTTGTGAATATCAAGGGATGGGTTCTAATTTATTATGCATTGGCACCTATAGAAACCTAATGCTACCTTACAACCCTATCATGGAACCTAAAGCTAAGAGAGCTTGCATCCATCTAGATTTTTGGGTTAGGGAAACTTAGCAAGAACATTGAGACCCTAGAAGGATTATAGGTGAATAGATAGAAGATATGTCATTTTTTAAAGGATTAAAATCCATAAAGCATATAAAATACATACTCCAAACTATCTCAGTCTATACACTCCTAAAGCAACAAAGCATCTTAGTCAAGTTTAGCCGTGAGTGTGCAATGAAGGTTTGAAGTTAAGATCATGGTCATTTTATGAACCATGGTAAATTGAGGTCATCATGAGATTGGAAAATGGAAATAATTCACACCATTTTTTTTGAAATAACCCTATGGTTAACTATAGTCTTAATGCTATCCTACAACCATCACAAGGGTTAATAAGTTTGAAACATAGTCAGGCCTAATGGTAGATTGTGACATAAAGGTTATATTTAGCATCAAAACTCAATGATATTGAGATGATTATTTCATGAAGAGAATAAAAAGGTGAAATAAATATAATTATAAAGGAAGGAAGTCATGAGATTACTCACTTATAGCCAATTTTCTATAAGGACACTTACAACCACATAAACACAATCACCATAGCCTTAAAGAGTTTCATGGGAATGATGGTTCACCAAAGGAACTTTCAAAAATATTGAGGTTGTAAAATATTTTAATGGACATATATGAAGAATTAAGTTTAAAATTTCATGAAATGGACTTTCCAAACAAGTATATATTTGTTTCATCCTTGAACACCATGCTACAACTGTGATAAGGACATGAGTTTTTTCCTTTAGCTTGTATCAAGGTCATACTCATGGTCAAAAAAGGTTGTATAATTGAGAGGTTGTTTCTATAAGAAGATAATTATCTCCAATGTCAATAATCATAATGTTCATCACAATTACATGAACACAATCACCTCTTAGTGAAATCTTACAACCATTCAAGGGAAATATACCTTCATGTTGGTATAGGAAATAAAAGAACATAGTGGCTAGGAAAGTCTCAAGGAGATTTTAAAGTGATGATATTATAATATTAAAAACACTAAAATACATCTACCATAAGCATGGAAAATAGGATAAGTCAAAGGAACATCAAATAGAACTGTAAGACCATCATCTACAACCAATCCCACAATGTAAGCCACAATCAAGAGTTATGAAAGAGAGCAAAGTTTATAAGCTAAGGTTTTGATATTTGATAAGAATTATATGAAAGATAGGGTTACCTAAGGACAATAAAACCTTGAATGGGATAAAGGATAAGTGTTACCTACAGTACCAAGTTGAGAAATTATACAGACTTGTATGGATTATGCTTAGTTGGAGGTCTATAAAGGCTTGGGTTTGAGTTAATTTTGATTTCAAGAAGATGATTTGGGGTTCCTATTTGATTAATATGGTTTTAAAACATGATTTTAATTTGGTTTAAACTTAAATATTGTTAAAACCTGATCAATTTTCACCTACAACATCAAAACACAATAATTTCTATGCCTAAATACCTTGTTTGGAGGTTGTATCATGCTTTAAAATAGGGGAAGAGGTTGTTTCCAAATTATTTAAGAATATATTGAGAAAAATGAATATTATATTGACCTTAATAACTCTGAATTCCATAAAATTCACCTCCAAAACATGAAAACTTTGTCAGAAATGTAGATAGTCGATGCAAAAAGGTTAAAATTTGAATAAAATTAAATATTCTAAGAGCTACATGTGGAGTTAAGACCTAAATTTTTTTAAATATGTTCATCATGATTTTTTTAAAAATCATACAAAATTTCATAACCATTAGACAAGTTTACATATTTGTTATTTTGTCTCAGACCTCAGCCTATTTGTTTGAGGTCACCATTAGAGCATGCTTCATCTTGGAGTGCCTCAGAAGCTTATAATGACAATTAAATGATTTATAAGAATGGGAAAATGTTTTTAAATCATAATAATACCTAAAAAGAGTGTAAAAACTCTATATTATATGCAAACCATTCTCACTCAGTGTTTTGTAGGCAAATAAGCACTTAGGCCAAAAAGGGCATTTTTGAATTTTCAATAAAAATGAATTTGAAAGTGTTTTTATAGCATGGTAAAATTACCATAATGATTTTTAGGATTTTAAAATCAATTGAGAAATAATTTTCATCTTGGTGAAGTTTTTCACTTTTTGTGGTTCTAGGCACCCTTCCAAGCCATCTGTTCAGATGCTCATTTTGTTCACCACATGTTGATTTGGACTAAAATATCCTAGTATGTTTTGAGTACCCATATTTAATTATAATTTATGAATAATTTATATCACTTGATGATTTTTTGTTAATGAACAATTGCTAAGAGTGTAGGTAACTCAAAATGTAGTCAATTTCTTGTAGGCAAACTTCATTCACATGGTAAATTTTCATATATTTTGCATGGGAGTCTGATATTTTTATGGATGTTAAAGGGGTAAAATTGATACACATAAATTTAATTGGTTAAATATTTATAGGTTTGTACCTCATGAATCATTAGTTTGAAGTTCCAGCTTCAGAACCTTCCTAAGCATCTTAAAAACTAGTTTTGAAAAAAGTGAATTTTATTGAAATAAAATCACCATGGATCAGCCTAAAACATTTTAAAATTTCAATTAAACACTAATATTATTCAATTAATGTAAATTTAATGTATATATATATATATAGATGAGGGTATAAATCATGTTTTTATGGTAAAAAACATGTAAATTGAAGTACAGGGCAATTTAACAAAATATAATCATTAGAGATTAAAGATTAGAAAATTTTATTTTTCTTAAAATATTTATTTTTTCATAAATCATCCTAGAGGTGCTCCTATTATTTCAATCAAAATGGCCAGTCTGCTAGAAATTTGTGCAAAATTGGCCTAGTCAAGCATGTTGACTAATTGGCAAAGTTTTTCTCGTCCAAATCTTAATTTTGGTGATGGAGATTTTTTTTTCAAGTGTAATTTGTTGTTGTTTCAAGTTTCATGGCTTCTTGTTTCAGGTTTAATGGTGTCAAGTGCACATATTAGCCTTTGGGCCTTTTTGGTCAAAATGGCTTAGTTGATCAACTTGTCTAGTTGAAGTTTGGCATTGGATGGCTATTCAAGGAGCTAACATGGAGTTTCAATGATACATATATTTTATTAACATGGAGTTTCATGCATGCTTCAGTTTTCAAATCCCCTTTTCATGAAAGATGGAGTGAGTTGGAGTTGACTAGTCTTGCACTTTAGTTGACTAATTGACAAGTCATGCATGCACTCTTGTTTATCTTATTAATTGAAGACTTTCAATGTTTACAACTTATTTCAAGTTGAGTTATCCATTTATTATGTGGTGTATATTTACATGCAAGAATTTTTGACTTATCAAAAATGGGCCCACCATCCAAACTTCTACACCAACCTTGAAGATCCATGCATGTTTGATGAATTTTGAATAATTTAGTGTTTATTTTGAATAATAATTACCACATGGGCCCAACATCCATATTAATACACTAAAGTTTGAAGGGCATGAAAATTTTGTGAAAGGAGAAGCTTTTATTGAATATTTTAAATATTGTAAAGGGATTTAAATCTTGAGTCAATCAACCAAGACTAATCCTTATCTCCAAGGAACTCCACTTAGGGTTCTTTTAGGGTTCGAGGCATATTTATTGGCTTAATCAAGCCATTTTAAAAAAAAATCCTAAAGCTAAGAGAGAAATTTTAAGCTATACTATTATCAATAAAGGATGGTTTTGTTTTGAATCTATGTTGTGATAGAAGAACAATGTGTATTTGATTGTGCATCAGTTTATAAGTGAGATTTATCTAAATTTTATAGGTCCCTTCCTCACCTATCTCTCTCTATTTCATTCTTTTATAGGTCATTTGAAGATGTTTTTCACCCTTCATCTAAAATATTTTTGCTTAAGGATAGAAATATAAATTTCATTAATAATATGTGTCCATCAATTTTAGTAACTTCAGAGGATTTAGAAAACTTTAGTGTATCACCCCATTTTAATTAGAATTTATTTTAAGTTTCCTCTTCCCCTTTTCACCCCAAAATCACAAAAATAAATCACATTAGATCAGATATAATTGATAAATATTAAGGGAACCAACCCTCTCTATATGTTCTTCTCATTATGGAGTCACCCACACTCTGAGAAGTTTTGATTGTATCATTTGGAGTGAGGGTGTGCTAGCACATCTTCAAGCAGGGTGCACTCTAGAGTGATAATAGAAACTAACACAAATCTCCGTTTTATATTTTTTGCATATGTCAACCATCCACAAAAACATCTTTACAAATTTCCTTGGTTAATGCATAGTTTGAATGACATATCTCTTTAAAAAATTCAAGCTTTGGTTAGACACCTAGTTCCAGCACAACAAGTAACCTTTAACTAAAGTGATATGTCATCCCTTAGCCCATTACACAATAATCCATTATATATTAAAGTTTATATAATGAGGCATAAATTGAAACATGTCCTCATAGATAATAGATCAGGTTTGAACATAGTGTCTCTAAAGCTCATCAATCTTCTTGGGTATATGATAACAAATCTCCAAGCAAAAATAATCACCATCAAAGCCTACAATAATAAATAATGAGAATCATAAGGCACCATTATATTTATAATTATCATTGGGACCTTAAGCCATGATACACTTTTCCATTTATTATATATTTACTTATCATTTAACATGCTTTTGGGTAGACCTTGGTTACATGAGATTCATGCGATCCCATCGACACTGCACCAGTGTATCATGTTCTTCCATTCAAGGATGGAGGTTAGTATTCTAGGATATTTTCATCTATATGAGTATTGAAAACATCTAGAGGTTGATTTTAGGAGATAAAATTACTATTTAAATGTGAAACCAGTCACTAAGTAGGATAGAGGGAAAGCAATACTTATTGATTTACTAGAAGCTAACTATATTAACTATGATACCCCTTATTCTCTTTCCCACATGTCACCTCTTGATATGTCTAATCATTATACTATCTCAGATAATGGCCTAGGAGAATACTTGACCCATAACACCTTTCATACAGTAAAGCTTCCATAAAACCTTGAATCCTTTGGAAGAGTGAAAGTGAAACCACTCAAGTAATGGCAAAGAAAGGTCAAAGTCCATCAATATATTCCACCACCTATCACTTTCATGCTGGCCTCTATGCAAACACATAACCCTCTCAAATGAGATGAATCATGGTTATATAATGATAGATTAGCTAATTGTTATAAAAATGCAAAGTATCAATTCATAATTAGATCATAAAGAACCAAGACTATGAAGGAAGAGGACTCAGGCCAAATCAATAGGGAAAACTTGAGCCCATTTCTATTACTAAGTATAAAGGAACCTATGGACTTGGATATAAACTACCTAGGTGTGACCCCATATATCTTATTAAATTTCCATCACCAATGACTAGTAACAATGATGTTGATAGTGAAGCACAGTTTGATCATATCTAATTTGATAACTTATCCCAAACCAACCTATGTGACCATAATTTAATTTTTACCCTTTAACTAGTCATTCATTATAATCCACCACCATTATATTATCCCCAACTGATACACTAGGACCAACAAGAATCCAACATGTCAATTGATGAGTTTTAGAAGGATGAATCTTTCTATGATTTTATAGGCCTTATGGATAATGTTTCATTATGAGACCATAAATTAGTGATTTTAATCAAACTAGATCCTAAAGCCTATTTTTTAGAGTAGGTGAACACCCTTAGCCAAAACTAAATAAATAAAACATTGAGATCCTAAAGTGAAAACCTCTTTGAGGCACTTTTAGACCATGGACATAGTAAATAAAAAGGCTAATCTAGTGGTGGAAACCTTTTTTAGGTGCCACTATAAGGGGGAATTTAAGCTTGTTTATATTTAGACCATCAGACCACCAATGATGAACTTGTCTATAAGTTTGAATATAGTATTGAGGAACAACAATATTTTGATCAAATCATTCATGTAATAAATAATGACAAAATTATATATGGACCTTAATTTAGTCTTGAAGAATAAAAAGCCTTCAATATAATCATATAGGAGTTTCCAACTATTTTTTGCACATTTCCATATCTCCCATTAGGGGATTCTAATTCATCATGTCTAGGAGAACTTGAAGAACTAGTCCTAATAGAGGACTCTACTATTGCAAACTAGTTCAAATATTTACCCACTATTATTAAAGATCACTCAACCCTTCTAGTGGAACACACAATAGAGGTAAACATAGGGTCTCTAGATGACCCAAAATGTATTAAATTAGGTATGTACCTCACTGATGATGAGTGTGAAGTCCTTATAGTCTTATTAATGGAATTTATGGATATATTCTTCTGGGTATATTTTGACTTGCCTGGTTTGGACCCCACCTTAGTTGTTCACAACTTTATGGTACACCCTGATGCCAAACCAATGATGAAAAAATTATTCAAAATTCATCCTCACATTTTTGTATTAGTAAAGAAATATTTGGAAAAGCTCTTAAAAATGAGATGTATTAAGCCAATTGACTATTCTAAATGGATTTCCAATGTAGTGCTAGTTAGTAAAAATCTAGAAGAAATTAAAATCTACACTAATTTTAGGGGCATTAATAAATATTTACCTAAGGATGACTTTCCATTTCCAAACATTGACATGATTATCAAATCCATTGTATGCTGTGAGATAATTTCACTAATGGATGGACTCTTAGGCTATAATCAAATTTAAATAGCACTAGAAGACCAACAAAGATAACATTCACAACTCTGTAGGTAAAATTATGTTATTAGGTAATGCCATTTAGTCTAAATGATGTATGGACCACCTATCAAAGATACATGATATTCATGTTTCATGATATGATGCATGACATTATCAAAGACAATATCAATGACATATTAAGCAAATCAAGAACTAGAGCTGATCATCTAGTAACGTTAAGGAAGACATTTGAGTGACTATGTGAATATAAAGTTAGGCTCAACCCTAATAAATGTGTTTTTGGAGTTACTTTAGGTAAATTTATTGGCTTCATCATGTCTCATTGAGGCATTGAAGTTGATCCAACCAAAGTACAAGCCATAATAGAGATGCCACCACTGACCAATATGAAGTAGTTCCATAGTTTTTAGGTCAAGATTCAACCCAACAAATGCTTCATTTCTCAATTGGAAAAAAAATTCCACCCATTTACACACCTATTAAATAAGGGTGTAACATTTCTTTGGGATGATGATTATTAAAAATATTTTTAAAATCTAAAGGACTATCTTGTAAATCCTCCAATTATATTGCCTCTTATTTATGGAAAGTCATTCTTGTTATATTTTTTATCTACTAACAATACCCTAGGGGAAATTCTAGATCAACATGATGATAATGGAAAAGATCATGTAGTGTACTATCTAGATTATGCACTGATTGCATATGAACACAATTATACACCCATTGAAAAATCTTATCTTGTTATGGTCTTCATCACTTAAAAACTATGACATTACATGTTAAACAACAAGACCGCGGTAATTTTAAAATTAGATCCACTCAAGTATCTACTATCTAAAATAGTTTTACAAGGCCACCTGGCCAAATGGATCATGCTTATTATTGAGTTTGAGATATAATATGTGAACTAGAAAGCCAACAAGGGGTAAGTTCTTATAGGTCAGCTTACTAAAGCATTGCTTATAGATACAAAGCCAATCACATTTCAATTTACTAATGAATCCATCATGACCATAATTGAAACACATCTTAAGGAGAAACACTAAAATTTATATTTTTATTTATCATTCACAAAACATGGATTAGGGTTAGGTTTTTTTCTTATATCACCATAGGGGGATCTAATCCCTAAGTCATTCATAATCAGCTTTCCTTGTACTAATAATATGGCCAAATATGAAGCACTTGTAGAAGGGATTCAAAAGGAAGTAAAATGGAACAAATGTCATCTAAAGTTTTATGGTGATTCATAGTAAATAATCAATTAGGTTATAGACCACTTTTAAACCACATATGATAAGTTGGTTCTAAATAAGGCCATGGTTGACACTCTCAAGTGGTAGATTATCGACATATATTTTAAACATGTCAAAGATTACCGACATCCAATTTGAACATATACCTAGGGAAATAAATAAAATAGTAGATACCATGGCTACCATTGGGTCATTTATCATACATATAGACATGGAAAAGGACTAATAATTTCTCATTGAAAATATACTAGTTGTAGTTCATGAATTATCAACTATTATAATGATTTATGATATTATTGGTTCTAGATCTACTTGGTATTTATAACTTTAAAATTACCTTCATGACCATTTTTTACCACCTAAATTATCTCAAAAAAAAACCAAATCCTTCATCCACAATACCTAATGTTATATCTTACTCAAACCAACCCTATACCACCATGGTTTTGATGGAACTTTGATTCGCTGTTTACCTTCATCATTATCTATAATAGCATTATGAGATGTTCATGAAGGATTATGTGTAACCCACACAAATAGGGAATTTATATCCATAAATATCTTACGTACTAGTTGTTATTGGCTAATGATGGATGCAGATGTAATTGCATATGTAAAAATATGTGATAAGTGCCAACAACATGCTAATCTGATTCATGCCCCAACCAATACTTTGAAACCAATGTTAACACCCTGGCCATTTGATACATGGTTCCTTGATATCATTGGGATGATAAACCACACCTCATTAGATGGATATAAGCATATCCTTACCACTACCGAATATTTCACTAAGTGTATAGAAGCTATACCTCTCACTTGTGTGACTGGAAAGAAAATTTACAAATTCATCTTCAACCATCTCATATGCCACTATGATATCCCTTCCAACATTATATTTTATAGTGGAGGATCATTCAAAAATAAGGATGTAAAAAATCTATGTGTTGAGTACAAAATTACTCAACATTTTCCCCCAACATATTATCCTCAAGGTTATAGCTAGGTAGAAACATCTAACAAAATAATTGTCAACATACTTAAAATTATTGTCAATGATGTTGATTTTTATTGGAACCTTTATATATTTTATACCCTATGGGTATACCATGCCAACCACCACACTCCCATGGGAGCCACTCCATACTCACTTATTTATGGAACCAAGGCCATTCTTCCCATTTAGGTTGAGTTACCTTCATTATGCATCTCTTTCAAGCATGTCCTAGACAACAAAGAATATCAAATAACTCACTTTCAAGATCTGGAGTTACTTGATGAAAAATACTTGGATGTAGTGAAAACCCTTCAAGCATATTAGAACTGACTATGTGGCCACCACAATTGGCACATGAAACATAGACAATTCAAGTTTGGTGATCTTGTTCTTAAAGATATCCAAAAGAATGCCATAGTTGAAAAGAAGCATAAAGGTAGGTTTAAACCCAACTGGGTAGGTTGCTTCATCATTATTGTATAAAATAGTGCCAAAGCATATAGGCTCACTACACTAGATGGGGATGAACTTAATGAGCCTATAAACATTATACACCTTAAGTGGTACTACACTTTAGGACTTGGTGTATTATCTATGAGGACCATTTCAAGTTATACCATATTATCAACATTATTCTTTATAACATAAAATTTATAACATTTCGTCATTTGTTGATGCACCTAAATGTATCAACAGGTTCATATAGTGTTTAATAAACATTTTTCATTTCTATATTTAAATAATCCATTTCATGAGTTGTTGGTTATGATCTTCCTAATATCTATGGTGGAGTAGCGGCCAAGCTAAATGACTATTTCACAAAATGAACATGTAAATGGTTGTTAGGAGAAATTGTGGTCCTAAATCTTTGTGAAGATGAAATTAATCTAAACTAAATCTAATGAATGATGCCCAAACCCTAAAGTTGAAACTCTACGCTAACATGAATATTTAAAATGATAAGATAAACTAAAGCTATATGATCAATAAGGAGCAAAAGGGAGGGTAGGGTAGAAAAAAGGTGTTTATGATCTTCAATCTAGACATTATGATAGAGCTTAAATTTCATCAAGACATGTACTAAACCAATATATAACATAAAATTTCATAGGCACAGATCCTACTATATATCAAGCAAATGTCTAAAGAAAGGAAACATAGATAAGAAATTAGGTTCACTTTAAAGGTTTAGTTCCAAAATAAAATAGCTTCTACATGTCTTCAAGAAAATCAAAAGAGAATTAAATAAACCTAAGATATTTCAATCAACTTAGCATAAGCATAAATTGACAACTCTGCATCAACATGTGCACATATAAGATCCATAAAAATAATTCAAATCTGAATATCAAACCAAATAACTAAGGAGGTAGCCATGATAGAAAACACAGACAAATACTAGACAAACTTTGTATAATTCCTTACTTGTACTTTTTGTTCCAAGTTTACAAAGTAATTTTGGCTCTAATAAATCCCCCTATTTTTACAATGGGCAATAACTCTTTATATAGACCTTTCATGAGGTATTCTAGTTAGTCATGTCAAAATTTAAGGATAGCTATCCTTTTATAATGTTTTGAGAACCCTCTAGACATTTTAAATAACTAACTTATAGGCAATGTGTTTTACAAGTTTCACATGCCTTTACAAAATAATATTCTCTTTTCAAAAGTATACAAGCTCAATTACAAAAAGAATAATCCTATCTTAACTAACTTAAAGACCCTTGTGCTTGTCGTAGTATTTTGCCTTCCTTGTAGGATCTTCATTCTATAATCTTGTTCATTGATTATCTAGAGTTCAATGATAGGTCTCATAAATAATCATTTTTATTGATATACTAGGCCCTTAATATCCCTCTCATCCCTTTCCAAATCTTGTTTAATTCTCTTGACATCTCCTATCTTTTCTTTTGATGATAAAATCAATCCCATGACCTTGTTATCAGCCCTTATTTTCCATTGTACTTGATTTCTTACTTGTTGCATGAATTGAGTATTTTTGTGGTTGAAATCCTCATTAGTTATTAGACCCAAGGGACTAAGTATGGTAATATCTTTGATCAAGCTATTTAATATATGCAATATTTTATCTTCTTATTGTTTGAGGTCCTTATAAATGTCTTCCATATAAATCTAAAGTCATATAGAGCTCCACTTCTTCCCTTGAAACACTTTTTTGGGCCGCTTTGGCTATGAATTTTCCTAAGTGTCTGCTAGGGATTTTAGTTCAATTCTAGATTGAATTATCCTTGCAAAAATGAAAATCCAATCTTCTTTGGATTGACTATAATGAGCATAGGGACTAATTAGGGTTTTTATACTTGCTAGGGCTTTCCTAAAGGTTTTTATAGTGATTTAATGGTAACAACTATTTGAACTTGTGTGAGGTTCATGACTTAAATCCCAATTGAATTATATATTTATACCCTAGCATTTCTTAGGTCTATAAAATATTCATCTTGGCATATTATACATACATGGATCTGATGTGGTATCACCATGACATCCTACACATTAATATTTAAAATATGACCCTTTATCTCCCTCAGACACGTGTTAATATTTTATTGGTTACAATCCCTTTGAAAAAATTTCCTCACCTCATACTATTGGATATATTTATTTGGATCAGTGTGGTTCATTAATTAGGATCTAAGAAATCAAATGTTATTGGTTGCTTTCTACATTCCCCATGGTTATAACACTTGTCACTTTTGCCTTCACTCTAAGCTTTATTAAAATGTCAACATTGATCTTGTACCATTTATCTTGTTTACGTGGATCAATCACACTCCATTGATATTTATCTACTTAATTATGCCTCCTACTATATGGATCATTGATCAGAATATGTATGCTCATCCACATACTATAAATCTTTGAAAGATGTTCAATCTTTAATTTGTGATTCATATCTATGCCATGTGTTGTCTTCACATTCATCCTCAGGGAGTTTGACTTTTTAATAGTCATCATGCATTATTGGATCTATTTATCCTAATCAATGTTCCCCATTAGATCTTGATTTAAGGGGTGGAACAATATTGGATGTTTAGTATTCTTTCATTGATATTGTGATACCTATCACCTTCTCACTTATCCTAGGGGTTTTTTAAAGTCTTGACTCAATATGTGTTGTAAGATTAATTTTTCTCAAGAAAATGTGTACCATTGATCCTATGATTAATTAAATTATTAATTCAGGCTCAATAATATATAAATAACTTAAGGTAAAGTCTTAAGACTAAGGTTTTTATTCATGTTAATAAACATGAATTAAAACCTTAGGATTAAATCTTAAGCTAAGTTTAGAACACAGTGAAAGGGGACCATGTGATTATCTAGACCATAATAAAAAAAAACCAAGGGGCCATGGGACATAAAGAGACCAAACATAATATTTTTAGACTAAGGTTTGGTCATTTTTAAAAAAATGATTAAGCCCTAAGATAAAAATTAAGCTATGTCCATGGTACAAATAATTGTTCCCACATAATTTTGAGTTAATTCAAAAGAGGATCTAGGTTAAACTTTTAGACTAGGGTTATATCATGACATAAAATAGATTCAATTAATCTCTGATAGATGAAAGTCAAGTAAAATATAAAATTAACACTAAAGCACAAAACCCTAAGCATGTTCATTCCAAAATGAGATTCCATTGAACCTGTAATATAGAAACATAGTCAACAATAATTATCAATATTAGAAGGGATAAAACCATGATCATTTGAGAATATGTTAATTAATCCAAATGAGAATTAGGTGTGGACGATCTTCAAATAAAGACAATGTGCAAATATGCTAGTGGTACTATGATAAAGTGAATTTTCAATTTTAAGGTACAAATTTGCATAATTTAAAATAAGGGCCCCCACTTTTCAAAATTGGGGGTATGTTGACCTCAAAAAATGGTGACTTTTGGGGGAAACATAGCAATATGTTAGAATTCAAAGACTCTAGTTTAGACTAATAACTAGAATACTTATTCCACTTGATCAAGCACCATTATTAAGATCAGTTCATGGTTAAAATAGTTTTTTTACATAAAAAATTAGGACCAAACATCAAGACAACCATGATATGTGTGTTGTTTATTTTACTTACTGATTTCCATAGGATTTAGAGAAAAACTTCTATATTCATGACCTTAACCATTAACATTATCTTACAACATATTTGGATGTTTATTAATTATCATGCTTTAGCTCAAGGAAGGCTTGGGCATTACTTTTATACCATCCAAATGTTTATAGCCTCAACAAAGATACCTTTGGCTCCACTCAAGGCATTGCTCCACTACCACCTAGGCATCTATAGACATAATAGAGATTACCATAATTACCTTTGCCTATAAACCATTTTATTTTTTTGTAATAAAGTTCTTATTTTTATATTTTTATATATTATGAATTTTTAACAAAGGATGGGAACTAGATTAGCCAAGTTTTTGGATTTGATCAAATGTTTGATCTTCAGACAATCATCTTTGGCTGTAGATTTTATGCCATGTAGTTATTATTTTTTAAGTGCAAACATGGATTTGTCCTAATAATTCCAGCTTCCACCCTACATGTTCAATCCTTATTAAAACTAAACTTAGATCAAAACAGGGTTTATAATCTCAAAAAACAATTAACTGATCCTTTAGTCTTTGATAGTTTCTCCAAACTATAACATCAAGCTCATATTTCAACAACCCACAATCAACCAATGAAGTCATACCTACATTTTTGAACTGTGAAGTTCTTGAATAATTACATTAACTTTGACCTAAGGGTTGTCCAAAAGGACTTATTTATAATCAAGGAACAAAGTGAAGAAAATAAAACCAAACATAAAGCATAACAAACAAAAAGCAAACAAATATTTACAAGCACTACTTACAAACAAAGGATAGGAAAAAAACCTAATCTAAAACCTAACTAAACTAACTCCACAAAGAAATTACCTCCAGGATCAAATGGAAAGTTATTTAAACTACTAAATAATATTGAAACATGATTTTTCCATTAAATGGCCTCTTCTTATGGATAGGATAACTTATGTGTTCATGTTTTCTATGTGATGTATCTTGATTCATCAACTTTATTCTCCAGTACCTAAATTGAAGATATGGATTTAAAACCTAATCATTTTCTTCCCAAATACTTTTATCTTTCATCAAGAGTGATAATTAACCTTCATTCATAGAATAATAGTGAATTATATCATCCTCATTCAATGATGGTATCTCAACTAGACTTATTAGACTGATATCTTCATTAAGTTTAACTTGAGGTGGACATGGACTACCAATCTTTGCACCAAAACTTTTTAAGACATCCTGAAAGGCTAATTTATCATGATCAACTGAAAGGGCATGAAATTTATTTACAAACTTACCATTTGAATTAGGTTGATCACATACTTCCAACCTTTTGATGGGGTTATATGGAAATCCATCATCTACTACACTTCCTTTATCTTCTATGTAGAATGGCATTTCTTTTATCCAATCAAGTCCTAACTCATCTTGATTTAGGATCTCCATAATAACATTTTTGTATTGGTATACTCCAATCTCTTTCAAGAAATCCTAGTATAATCATTGCCAATAATTATCTTATTTAGGAGTATTATTTATTTTAGCAATTACCTCATATGAATTATCCTTACAACTATATTTTTAAGAGAGTTTAGCTTGTATCTAACTTATTCTTAGGGATGCTCATCTTGAATGACTATTACTTCTTATAGAGAATATTTAGGTTCATTTTATTATTTGAATGGAAAATTAAAATCCTCTACCATGAGAGTGGTTGCAAATGATTTATATGTCCTTACATATCTAGATATCCCTACAACATTATCTTGACTAAGCATAGTTTCAGATGTATATGCTTCAAAAACATTACAATGATAACTTGGACCTATATCATTAAGATTCATTTCATGGATGTTATCAGATGACCTATTATTTTTGTTATCATGAGACCTATTTGTAGGCCTATTGAACCTTTGATAATCATGGTTTCTATTGGATTTTCCCAAGTACTATCCACTTTTTTTTAAATTGAATAAAATTAGTGCTCAAATTTTGAACCATCTTAAGTATGGATTCATTCTCATTCTTTGTTACTTCTAATTTATGAACCTGATTGTTATTACTAGTGGGCACTAAAGCTCTCTGAACCTATGGATGAAATACATTTGTATCATTATTCAAGAACTCCAAATTTTTCCCAAGATGGAAATGGTATAATGGAAATTGGTTCAAGACTAGTGTCTGATTTAAGGTAGACACATTCTGATTGGCATTAAGAATGACATTTAGTGTAAAGAAATTAGGATCAATATTTGGGATAACATATGCAAGTTAACCTTGAGGCTATATTTGATCATTGATTATTATAGATTTAGCATAGGCCAAGGCCAATGTGTTTATGCCTCCAATATAAATTTTAAGAAACATAAAATTCATAGGATCAAAAGCATCCTTGTAAATCTCTAAGGCTAAATCGTCATTAGGTCTATAACGGCTATGATTTTATTTAACATATTTTATAATCTAGTGTTAAAGGATATAATGGTCTCATTATAATCTCTCTAAATAGTGGTGAATTACTAATACATAATGCATGGAATAATGATTTTGCCAAATTGGTCAATGAATATTTTGTTAAAATAATTTTGGATTACATTTTAAGAAACTATTCACATGCAACATCTTTGAAATTAAATGGAAACAATCTACATGCTACATCTTCATGAACAACATTTACCAATCTTAAATCATCCTTAATATATTTAATGTGCTCTTCAGCTATCACAACACTATTTGGGATAAATGATGGCAAATATTTTTTAGGATTACAAGGAAAGTCATGTACCAAAACTAGCAAATTGATTGAATAACCACCTAACCAAGCCATACCTTGATAGGGATTGAATACAAGAGCACCCTAAATTGGTGAAGTTAGTTGAGACTTTGAAAGTCTATTCTTACCTTTATCTCTCCTATCTCTCCTATGAACCTCTAAATCAATAAGGGTAACCCTTGTCTCTAAACATGATATGGTCCTTATTCTTGGCAATTCTAACTTGAAATCTTTGAGCCCTATTTTAAATATGATGTGTAAATATTATATTTGTAAATAATAATGATCAAACTTGGACATTAAGTAAATTTTGTGAAATTATGTATAAAGAACAACAAATGACATCAATATTTAACTAACTTAGCTCAAAGATATGTCTAAATACATGAATATGAATGATATTTACATGTCTAAGCTCAAATAAACTCAAACTTGAAAAGGATTTATCAATCTTTAAAAAAAATAACTATTACTAACCTTAAACTTGTTGGATTCATAAATATCAAGCTATCTTTACCATAATTACTCATGTATTTTCAAAGAACATCTATCTTTGTCTAAATAAGTACAAATAATAGTTTAAAACCATGAATATCAATAATCTTTACATAATTGAGTTAATAATAATGCAAATATGCAAGGAATCAATTGATCTTTGAACAAAAATTACTAAAATTAGTAAATATATTTAAAATTTATAAATCTTTGGCTTAAGCCCTCCTTTTAGCACCAAATTTTCCCCTATTGATGCACCTAGATGTATCAGCATATTCATATAGTTTTTAAGAAACACTTCTCATTTCTAGATTCAAAGAATCCATTACATCAGTTACTATTTGTGATCTTCCTAAGATATGTGGTGGAGTAGCATCCAAGATAAATGATTGTTTCATAAAATTAACATGTAAATGGTTATTGGGAGCAATCATGATTGTAAATCTTTGTGAAGATGAAATTAGTACAAATTAAATCCATTCAATGATGCCCAAACCCTAAAGTCTAAACCCTAAGATAATATGTATATTTATAGTGACAAGCTAAACTAAAGTGATATGAAAAAAAGGAGCAAAAGGGAGGGTAGGATTTAAATAAGTTGTTTCTAATCTTTGATCTATACATTATGATAGAGATTAAATTGCATTAAGATATGCACTAAACCAATATATAGCATGAAATTTCATAAGCACATATCCTAATATATATCAAACAAATGTCTAAGGAAAGGTAATGAAAATAAGAAATAAGGTTAAATTTAAAGGTTTACTTCCACAAGAAAATAAATTAACATATTCAAGAAAATAAAAAGAGAATGAAATGAACCTAAGATATTTCAATCAACCTAGCATAAGCACAAAATGACAAATCTGCATTAGCATGTGCACATCTAGGATCCATAAAAGAAATTAAAATTTAAATATCAAACTAGATAATTTAGGAAGTAGCCATGATAGAAAAAACACAGATAAATATTAGACAAAATTTGTAAAATTATTTACATTTACTACTTTCTCCAAGTTTACAAATTAATTTTGGCTCTAAGAACTCTGCCTCTTTTTATAATGTGTAATACCTCTTTATATATACCTTCATGAGGCATGATAGTTAGTCATGTCAAAATTTAAGGACAATTATCCTTTTATAATCTTTTGAGAATCCTTTAGACATTCTAACTGACTAACCTACAGGAAATGTGTTTTACAAGTTGCATATGCCTTTACAAAAGAATATTCTCTTTTTAAAAATATACAAGCTCAATTACAAAATGAATATTCCTATCTTAACTAACTTGGAGACCCTTGTGCTTGTCGTAGTCTTTTAGCTTCCTTACAAGATATGCATTCTATAATGTTATTCATTGATCTACTAGAGATCAATGATAAGTCTCATGAATAATTATTTTTATTGATCTTTTAAGCCCTTAAGATGCCTCTCAACACTTTCCAAATCTTATTTGATGCCCATGGCATATATTATATTTTCTTTTGATGATAAAAGCAAGCCCATGACCTTCTTGTTATTAGCCCCTATTTTCCCTTGTCCTTGATTCCTTACTTCTTTAATGAATTGATTTGTTTTGTGTTTGAACTCCTCATCAATTATTAAACCTAAGGGACTAAGTGTGGTAGGTTATTTGATCAAGCTATCTAATATGTAAAACATTTTATCTTCTTTCTATTTGAGGTCCTTATAAATATCTTCCATCTAGATCTAAAGTTAGATAGTGCTCCACATCTTCCCTTAAAATACTTTTTTGGGCTACCCTAGTTGTGAATTCTACTAAGTTCTTGCTAGGGATTTTAGTTCAATTCTAGATCAAATTATCATTTCAAAAATGATAATCCAATCTTCTTCAAATTGACTATAATGAGCATAGGGTTGAATTAGGGTTTCTATATTTACTAAGGAATTCCTATAGTTTTTTATAGTGTTTTAATGGTGGTAGATATTCAAACTTATGTGATATTCATGACTTAGATCCTAATTATATTGGACACTTATACCTTGTATTTTTTAGGTCTAAAAAATATTCAACTTGACATATTATACTTACGTGGCTCTGATGTGGCATCACCATGGCATCCTAATCATTAATATTTAATATATGACCATTTATTGACCTTGGACATGTGTCAATTTTTATTATTTATAGGTCCTTTGAAAAAATTTCCTCACCTTGTATTGTTAGATCTATTCACTTGGATCAACACAGTTTGTTGATCTTGATCTAAGCACTCAAATTTTATTGGTTACTTCCTACATTCCCCATAGTTATGACACTTGTCACTTTTACATTTGCTCAAAGATTTTTTGAAATGTCAACAATGATCTCACATCATTTATCTCATTTGTATGGGTCAATTGCACTCCATCAATCTTGATCTACTTAATTATACCTTGTGATCCATGGACTATTGATAAAAATGTGTACACTCATCTACATACTATCAATCTTTGAAATATGCTTGAGCTTTAATTTGTGGCTCATGGATATACCATGTGTCATCTCCATGTTCATCCTTAGGGATTTTAACTTTTCAACCTTCATCATGCACTATTGGATCTATTTGTTCTAATCAATGCATTCCATTAGATATTGATCTAAAGGGTGGAATGCTATTGGATATTTAGTATTATTTCACTAATATTGTGACACTTATCACCTTCTCAATTGTCTTGGAGCTCCATTGAAGTCTTGACTCAATAAATACCATTAGATCAATCTTGCCTGAGTAAATGCATATTATTGATCCTATGGTCAATGAAAATATTAAGTTAGGTTTGATAACATATAAATAACTTAGAGTAAAGTCTTAAGACTAAGGTTTTTATTCATGTTAATAAATGCAAATTAAAACTTTAAGATTAAATCTTAAGATAAGTTTAGAACATAGTGAAAGGGGACCATGTGATTAGCTAGACCATTTTAATAATTAAATAGACCAAAGGGCCATAAGACATAAAGGGACCATGCATAAGATTTTTAGACTAAGGTTTGGTCATGTTGAAAAACATTAATAAACCTTATGATAAAAATTAAGCTAAGTCCATGGCATAAATAACTATTCCCACACAAATTGTTCACATGCAATTTTGAATTTAATTCAAAATGAGATCTAGGTTAAAACATTAGATGAGGGTTTTATCATGACTTAAAACATATTCAATTAACATTTGAAAAATGAGAAGTATAAGATCAATTTAAAACTAAATCATAAAACCCTCAGGATGTTCACTCATTAATGAGATTCCATTAAACCTGCAATATAAAAACATAATAAAAAATCATTAGAAATATTATGAGTAAAGCCATGATAATTTGAGAATATGTAAATTAATCCAAATAAGAACCAGGTGTGGATTATATTCAAATAAATATAATGTGCAAACATGCTATTAGTACTATGATCAAGTGAAGTTTCAATTTTAAGGTAAAAATTTGCATAATTTAAAATAAGGGTCCCCATTTTTTAGAAATAGGGGTATGTTGACCTCAACATCATCCTATCATCTTATTGTTATATCAATTTGCCTATTAATTATCCATCATATCATTATATTCTATAGACCACACATATTTTGATCCATCTTATCCTATCCCTTTTGACCTTGGTTCATCCATTAGTTTCATGTTCAACATGAATAATAAGATTAGTTTTAGTAGTTATTTCAAGAATTATAGATAGAGGTAGTATTTTGGAGAAATATGATAGAAGTTTTGGTAGTTACATATTTTATTTCTTATTCCCTTATTATCATTTTTATTTTTATGATCCTAATTATATCTACCTACAAGGCAAATCAATGTCTCACCAGTATTGCTACTAATTATAACCACCTATGTGTAAATTAGTATCATTGATCTAATTCATTATATCCAAGTTATAATCACCTATGTGAAAATTAAGGGCAACATTTATTTATTGTGCTTTGATATTACAACTTACCATTCCTATGTCATACTATGCCACTATGCTAACTTTACCTATTTTATTTGAATTGACTACTACACTAGTCATATTCGTCCACTTTAATGCGGAAATAATATGACCTGAGGCCATTTTGGGACTATGTGGGTTGTGCTCAGTACTATTTGAGGTCAGCTCAGTCCCCCTTTCCATTATGCTCTCATCATTTTGTGAGAAACCTTTCAATTTTTCCACACTCTCATCATTTTTTGATAGACATGTTTTGTATTTCATCATTCTTGATTGAGTTGAGATACTCCAAAATTCCAAAAACATTCAAAATCATTTAGAAAAACCAAAAAGATTGACCACTTCTTTACCTTAAGGATTTTGGGAACCCTTACTAAGTAAGAAGAAATCACTTGTCACTTAATTTCCCCATATTTTTTGGCCTTTTATGCCATGCACTTTCCATTTTTCAAGATCACTCCCATACTCTTATATCACATCCATCATGTTTGTTTTATCTCTCAACATTTTCTTCTATCCCATTTCCTATGAAAATATATATGGCCTAAAGTTATCATTAGATATTACATCCATGGAACTATATAGGCAACTCCCACTTACCTAGTGCATATGGAGATAGCTCGACCACCCCCTTCCTTTTCGTTTATTCCCCCATATTATTTGTTTGTTAAGTTATCACCTATTTTCTAGGAGTAATGTTTATCATTTTGTTTTTGTCACTTTTTTTGTAATAGCATTGTGACCAACCATCGGTTGTTTTTTTTATTCATGTTTTTCTTATTTGTTTGTGTTCCTATTTGTTTTATTTCAACATTTTTGCCTTGATTCACTCTATGTGTGTTCATTGGGTGATTACTTACACACTGTTCTCTAATCAATCCATATTTATAGGTCAATAATGTCATCATGGTATTTATCATTGGTGTATTATTTTCCTTTGAGTATTGGATCATGGGATTTCGTCCTTATGCATATTTTAGCCAAGAAATCATGGTGTTTTATCATGATGCCTACCATTAAGTACTATAATTAAAATCATCTTGGAGAAGTCTACACCATTAATACATAATCTATATCTCCTCAACATTGTCATTATCAACATTCTCAATCTAATCCCAATCATATTCCAAATAGAGTAATTAAATAATGAAATAATTTCAACCTTTTTTTGTTCAAATGAGTATCTCCCTACTAGTAGGTTGCCCAATTCATCTTTATCCTTTGTATCAAGTTGTCATCATCATATTTTCAATCATCAACCATTAATATTTTTTGACATAATTAGGGTATAATGTTTATAACCACCTTTGGGAAAAACATTGTACATCATCCCATCTACATTCTCAATGATTCTACCTACCTTTGGGCAAATCACTATGTTATCACCAATTTGAGGGTTAATGATTATAACCACTTTTAGGAAAATCATTCACTTTATTCTACCCAATTAAGGCATTTTTTTATCTTATTTGTTTTCCCTAACTAGGGTATCTCCATCATCTCATTGATTATAATCATGTTTGGGAAAATCATTATGTTATCATACCATGTTTGTCACTATCAGGGTATAATTCTTATAACCACCTTTGGTAAAATCATTGTACACCATCCCACCTACATTCTCATTGATTTTTACCACTTTTGCATAAATAATGATGTTATCACCTCATCACTTTTTATTTATTTGGTCCACTTATTTCCTTCTTTCTAGGGACCATTTACCGACCTTTTTTCCAATTGCTCCCTTGAGGGGTAGCTACAGTCCATTCATCACCACTGAAGTCATAAGCATAACAAGACCATTTTATTCTTTAAAAAGATGTTACTGTGCTTACAACTTATAATGCCTTCCCAATTATGGGCAAACTATAGACATCTAAAATTGGCCACCAATGGCTTTATACCCAACTTTAGACTAATTCTTACCAATCATTGAACATCTAGACTAATAATTTCTAAATGTGTCAAATTTAGTTTCATAACATGCAATTAATCAATTTGGCCTAAAAATCAATTAAATAAGACAAATACACACATCATTTAATTAAAATATTGCATAAATGTTTCAAATTCCTAAAATGGATTAATTAGCATGCAAATATTAATCAAATCCTAATTGAATTCATCCTTGATAAATTAAATGAATTATCAAAAAGGAAAATTCAAAATCAAAGAATATCCTAAGCAATCATTAGATTTTGTGAGTTATCCAAAATCCAAAATATTTGAAATCATGCTTATTCCATGCTAATCATGAGGTTTGGACACCTTTTAAATATGTTGAGGTTAACTAAGAAAACCTAAGTTAGGATTTAACTCATTCCAAGTGGATTTGAAAGCTTATCAAAGTGAGACTAGAGATTTTTATTTAGAGAGCTTAGAAAATAGTAGTTTTATAATGCAAGTTTTGAGTATGAAGTAAATACATAGTGTTATAATGTAAAAATAAAGCCAATCCAAGCCATTTTCAATCCATATCAAAGCATAAGCCAATCCAAAATGATGATCATGATGCCAAGAGGAGATGGAGATAGCCAAGCCTCATTGATGAAGACCTTTCGAACATAATCAAATAAATCCAAATAAAGAAGCCTCTTAAAGAATTTAAGGATTTGGTAAATAATTTATGGGTATGTAATTTCCATTTTTAGTTATGCCTTTTTTCATTTATGTTTCTTCACCATGCTTCTCCCTTTGATCTAGGCAAGATAGTGTTATACATGTTAGTGTGTTTGTTTCCATCTTGATTTCATTTTCATTATAAAGCTAATATATGATCTAACCACCCTTCTTAGATTTATTGATCATATATTAAAGAATAAAAATGATAAAATTAGTCTTAAGACCTTACTTAAATTACACAGTCCTAGGCTCTCACCTCAAACTACACTTTCAAATACTCACATCTTTCACCATAAAGGGACTCAGGGTCAAGGCTCCTAGGGGAAGTTGGGAATCCATATGGAATCAAGATCCATGGTAGAGGGAGTTGGTTTTAGTGGCCCACATCTATGAATAAACATTAAGACTGCATACATGTCTAGAAGGCCTATAGAGAGCTCAAATTCCACCATATTCTTCTCATATCTCTCCACACAAGATACATTGCACCCTAATATTTTAAATAATTTTAGATGGGTCTATGTACCAAACATTTATGACTATAAGTTTGGTACTGGAGGTTTGATATTTATGAACCATTGTTAAGATGAAAAACCTCCAAAACCCTCTTTAAACCATAATGTAGACCCAACTTTGGAAAAGTGAATAATTTTACACTCAAACATTCCTAATTAACCTGATAAACATTGGAAACATATTTCCATTAAGATGAGACCCATGATCATGATTTTGGTCTATATGAACATTGTACATATTTGTCAAAAAATAATACTTTTTCAAGGAATTGAGTAGAAAACAAAGTACATGGTGGTTTGAAGAGTTGAAAATAATTGGATAGGAAGTTTTGAGACTTATTTCATCTTCCCAAGATACCAAATTTTCACTTTTAGAACTATAAATTCCTCTTTAATTCCACACCAAATAGATAGTCTATCGATGCTAAAGAGAAGTGGCCTAATCAACTAAGAGAGGTAAAATTATAGGTGCCTATTGATTGATAAGGATTATTCCATGGTATAAACATGTTATTAACACTTTAAATAGGCCTATTCACCTTATCTAAGGTTTTTATTCAATTCTATCAATAGACAAGTAAGCAACTGGGCCTAATAGACCTAACAAACTTACTTGGTCAACAAAGAAAATTGAAAGATGTCATAGAGAGGCTATTATAGGAGTTAATGAAGGGTCATTACCCATGTGATTAATGCTTAATGGGTGATCAAAACACTTATCATAGCCATTATGGAGGAATATGATAGTTTCAAGACTATTCAACATGCATAATGAGGAGTGGGATACTCAATGCCTCTTAGAGGCCTAATTACACCTCATTGTACCTTATAACTACCATAAGAAGAGTCATTAAACATATTTAGTCATGGTCATACTCTGAATGGAGTTAAATAGGTTAGATACAACCTCCACCACTCCACCTCAACACCTAAGAGGATAATTAAAGAGCATCAATGCATGGAGAGGGTATGAGAGGCTATTGTAACTCCTTGTAATTGATGATGGAGTGGATTGTGGTTATTTATGACCTCCTATTTTACCTCCACAACATTATATATTTATTTCTCTCTTCATTATGCTATATATTTAGGCCTTAAGGCCTTAATTTATATCTTATTATCACTCAAACCCTACACCCATTGGAATGGAAGGATTGGTTAAGTGAGACAATAGGAACATACCTAAGGCATGGAACCCTTGAACTCCTTGGGATGAACCACTAGAGTAGGCCAAATTCCTTATATTCTAAATTTACATGGTTTAATACCAATGCACAAGCCTAAGATTAGAAAGATAAACTACCACTAATCTAAACCTATGATCTTTGAGGAAAAATGGGAGGGAAAAGGTAAGAGAATGCTAAAAGTAAAAGGTGATCTACCTAGAATAGAATGAGTGCTCCTACTATCATAAACTTAGTGAAAACCTCTGAGAATAAGATGATATCACATAGTTTCTCCCAAGTCACTTGTAGAAACCCCTGTTTCCCCTAAATTCTGAAACTGAATATTTTTTTGGATGTTTTTGTATATTTTATTTATTTTTTTGTGATTTTGTATGAATAAAAGAAAAGTGTGATTTTGCAAGATAAATTCAAATAAATAAATAAATAGCAGTATAATTTCTTATCTAGCTAATCAATGATCTTGTTATTCTTCCAGATGATTACAATATAAAGTCTCTGTCATGCATATAAAAATAATATAAAATATTGTTCAAAAACCTGATAAATAAGATTTTCTCTGGTTGCTATTTCAAAAACACAGTCACCGACATCGATTATACTACCGCAATTGGTCAGATAATACTACTAACTCTGCCAATGTCAGTATGTGGGTCAGTTGATGTGGGTCTCTATTGGTCTCTGAGCTACCAATGTAAGTCTCTACACTGCCGATGTCGGTCTTTACACTCCCTACGGCCTGTGACTACTGAAACACCCCTTTTTCCAAAACTGTATGTCTTGGTACAAAACCATACGGATTTCGTATAGCAGCAATAAAAAATTGTATGGCCTATATGCTGAACACCTGATCTCAAGAAATATTACGCTAATACTAAAGATCTTTATCTAGATGATTTCTGGACAAAAACCCTGATGAAATAAATACTTATGAATCTATTTGATAACCTCTGTGTGAAGTTATCTCTCTACCTAGAAATAGATCAACTGATATTTCACAACCTCTGAATTGCACACACTAAAGATTTCACGTTCCCCAATGCAAATTGAATACTAGAAACCCTTGGCTCAGTCTTCTCAAAAAATACCTAGCAAAAAATTTTGTCATCAACATGAATTGTATGGAACTTCCTCTAATGAGAAACCCTTATATCCTCTAAAAGGTGTGCTTGCCCTAATTAGGGTTTCATAATTAAAAATTAGGGTTTCATAATTAAAAATATGCCAAATAATTAATATTTAATTAAATCAATCAAATATTAATATCTCCCTCAATACATATCTGATTCTCAAACCATCTAAAGCTAGCAAACAAGGAAGTGATTCTACACATGACCATACCAAAACAAGGGTACTCCACTACGTGTCAAATATCCCCAAAAGAATAGGAGCTTAGGCAAATGTGTCCAAAAGAGCTTGAATGAAAGCCAACTGGAAATTTTTTGCTAGTCGAAGCCAAGCCAAGATCCATCAAGACCCTCTATCCATCTTATTAGCCTACAAGGGTTGCATAATAAGCTAATCATCAACTCTAAGGGATGTCAACTAGAAAGGGGACATGACAGCTTGCCCCTCCTAAAATTTCTTATCCCCATGCAATCATTGAACACTAAACCAATTAAGCCACCTGGATCCCAAATGTAGTCATGATCTATACTGTTGTTAATCAACACAAGCTCTTGCAATATCCTCTAAAATATAATCAAGAGGAATCCATAATCAAACTGGCAAATACAACTCAACCAAACTCCAAAATCACAACTGCCACAGTGAAGAACCCATGAGAAACAAACTCTTGAAATAGCATAACTTGAGTAGAGTGGACAACTCAAATTGCCAAAATCACAAATACCATATACGCATTCCACCATGCTATGCAGAAGACACACTCCAACTCTACAACAACTTCCAAATGGAACTACACCAAGTGCAGATAATTGACACACTAGACCTCTATTGTAATCAACATATCTTTGTAAATCACCAACCATGGTCTCATCACCCAAACTCTTATGCATCACTGATAATGAAAAGACATCACATGCTAGATAGCAATAACACAAACCAAATCTGCTTGCCATCAACTCCTACTCCAAGTCATGCACTGACAAACTGTTAACCCCAGCACCTATCACCATGCCATGTCTATCACAACTCACATCACATGGCATCAAATCATCCCAAGTACCAAGATAAGAATCCCAACATCCAATCAATAAATAGAAATCAACTGGTAACTCAAGTAAACTCCTCACCTAAGTAATGTGAACAATACCAACTAACTTCATGCACCTATCTCCTGTACCCACTACAATCTCTAAATCCAGAGTGTGAATGCTAGACATACTCATATCATCATTAACATGTAACCTAACTGTAAAAGAAAGCTGAGTCCCTACCACATGCACTAACTCTTAAACTAAACTCACCTCAAGATAAATCTTGTCCACATGTCTCTCAGAATCTTGGAGAGCCAACTGAGTACACACCAAGGAATTTTGAGTATCCTCTAGCTCAATAATGTGTTCAATGCCCCTATCTAGGGGTCTCCCTAGTGGAATATCAGTGAATACCTTATCATGCATGACTCTCAACAACTAAATGTTAGGATGATACTTAGTCTTCTACTGTCCCTCCTGTATTGGTGCCAATGTGCACTCAGCAACCCACTCTACCATGTCATGTCATATGAGCCTCTCCACCCAATGAAAAGAAATAGTTTTGATGTTGCTATCCCATAATGCCTTCAGAATATGTGTCTTCCGATCAACATCAAAATGAATCTCCATGTCCTTGAGATGAAGAGTGACTTCCTTAAGGGAATGAAGCCACTTCATGCCCAAGACCAAATCTATATCCCCCATGTTCACCACATAATAATCAGCCTTAAACTCATAGCTGTTCAAGTGTAATGGGAGGTCTCTAATCATCTTCTCACACCTAAGAGTGTAACCATCAACTACTTTAACTCTAATGCCCTTGAAATCTTTGGTAGTGAGTCCATGCTTCTCCACAAATCTAGCATCAATAAAATTATGTGTGGCTCCTGTGTCAAGAAGGGTGATGAGCCTCTATCCTACCAAAACTCCATAGAGTCTGAATTAACCCTCCTGTTGGATGCTAGATAGGCGTGCTTCCTAAATTTGAAGCTCTGAATTTGCCTCTACCTTTGATTCCTTAGAACTCTCCTAATGTTTGGAATCTTCTGATTCTAAATCCTCATAATAAGCCCACATCACTCGATTTGCCTTGCCCTTAGGCCTCAAAGGACAATCATGATTGGCATCATAGGGACCTTTGCAGTAGAAGCAAAGCTTCTTCTTGCATAGATCATTAAGAGCCTCTCGATCCAAAGGTGGTGCTACTAGTATACCCTTTGAATCATTCTTAAAACCTTATTTGTCTTTTATTAAATCTGAGTTCTCTCTATCTCTATTGAAGCCCTTATTGTCCCTGAATGAATAAGTACCTCTGGAGTTAAATTTAATGGATGGGGCTACCATCTCCATACTACACACCTTCTTCATAGCTTCTTGTAATGAAGGAAGATCAAAGGCTTTGATCCAACCTCTCAATGGTTCGGATAGGCCCTCAATGAAGAGAACTACCAATCTATGCTTTGAAATGTTTGGCACCATAACTGTCAATCATTGAAAATCACCAATGAATGACTCTAAGTTACCTATTTGTTTCAACTATGCCATATCTTGAAAGTAAACCTTAGGATCTTTCCTGTCAAACCTCTCAACTAACCTATCCAAAAAGTCTTGGTACTTTGTCACCTAGTTATGCTAAAGTGTTACCATACCATGGTACCACCAATCATGTGCTACTTCCTCCAAGTGCAAAGTGGTGTATTTGATGGCTTTTGTCTCTATCATTGGCCTTAATGCCAAAAATGTGTCAAGCTTATGAATCCAAGCTTGAGCTATCATCTTTCCACTACCATCAAAAGTGTCAAAGAAAGCTTACCTGTAGCCTTCTTCAGCTCATTGAGTTGACCTCTAGGCCTCCTGTCCTATCTAACTGATCTATAGTGCTCTCTCCTCTGATTAACAAAATGATAAAAGGACATCCTCTCTTAAACTTGAGGATCTAACAATTCCCACTCATCATTTTCAACCATGAGTGCATCTACAAATAGGGGATCTCCTGTCGCCTCCTCTACTAGAGCTTATGGTTACTCCTGAACAAACATAGGATGTGTAGGCCTATCAACTATTCTAGAATGGGTCAAATATGGTCTCTGATTAACTATAACACTCTTTTTATCTCTTTATTCCCCATTTTGTCTAATAGGTGGGTTCATGCTCTCTACCATAGTAGTAAGTGCCTGTAGTGCCTGTGCCATCTACTACTAGCTTGTGACCATAGCATGGAAGAATTCTTTATTGTCCTGATCATCATTATGCTGGTGGCCCTTGGGTGGGCTACCCTCATGCCTGTCACTCATGATGACCGGTTCTTATTCTAAACCCTAGTCACCTTAAAGCAAGGCTCTACTACATGTGTAATACTTGTGTGGTCCCAACTCTTGTGGCTGCATAAGATTACTAAACCCTTAGGATGGTAGGATTTAACTCTGATACCACTGTAGAAACCCTTGTTTCCCTTGAATTCTAAAATTGAATATTTTTTGGATGTTTTTGTATATTTTGATTTTTTTGTGATTTTGTATGAATAAAAGAAAAGTGTGATTTTGCAAGATAAATTCAAATAAATAAATAAATAGTAGTATAATTTCTTATCTGGCTAATCAATGATCTTGTTATTCTTCCATATGATTACAATATAAAGTCTCTGTCATGCATATAAAAATAATATAAAATATTGTTCAAAAACCTAATAAATAAGCTTTTCTCTAGTTGTTGTTTCAAAAACACAGTTGCCAACATCAGTTATACTACCATGGTCAATTGGATAATACTACCGACTCTATCGATGTCGGTATGTAGGTCGGCCAATGTCAGTCTCTATCAGTCTCTGAGCTGCTGATGTCGATCTCTTCACTGCCAATGTCAGTCTTTGTGCTCCCTGTGACTTGTGACTACTGAAACACCCCTTTTTATAAAACTATACAGCTCGGTACAAAACCATACAAATTCTATAAAACAATAGTAAAAAACTATACGGCCTATATGCTGGACACTTGATCTCAAGAAATATTATGCTAATATTGAAGATCTTTATCTGGATGATTTTTGGACAAAAACCTTGATGAAATAAATACCTATGAATCTCTATGATAACCTCTTTGTGAAGTTATCTCTCTACATGGCAATAGATCAACTGATATTTCACAACCTCTAAATTGCACACACTGAAGATTGTACATTCTCCAATGCAAATCAAATATTGGAAATCCTTGGCTCAGTCTTCTTAGAAAATACATAGCAAAAATTGTCTTCAACATGAATAGAATTGCACTCCCTCCAATGTGAAACCCTTATATCCTCTAAAAGGTGTGCTTACCCTAATTAGGGTTTTATAATTAAAAATTAGGGTTTCATAATTAAAAATATGCCAAATAATTAATATTTAATTAAATCAATCAAATATTAATATCTCCCTCAATACATATCTGATTCTCAAACTGTCTGAAGCTGGTAAACAAGGAAGTGATCCCACACATGACCATACCAAAACAAGGGTGCTCCATTATGTGTCAAATATCCCCAAAAGAATAGGAGCTCAGGTAAATGTGTCTGAAAGAGCTTGAACAAAAGCCAACTAGAAAAATTCTACTATTCGAAGCCAAGCCAAGATCCATCAAGACCCTCTATCCATCCTATCAGCCTACGAGGGTCACATAATAGGCTAATCATCAGCTCTGAGAGATGTCAACTGGAAAGGGGACATGGCATCACTCAACATGTATAAGTATTTCCTATAGAGGCATAGGAATGCAATGTAATGTTGAGAGGGATGAAGATTATCCATAGATAAAGCCTATGCAGGCCCTGACACACATAGGATATGACTTGTAAGTGATTTCCAAGTTTGATGAGGAGGTGTTCGGAATGGAAATTGGTGAGAGGGGAAAACATTACCTATAATCAAGGATTAACAAATGCAAATAACACATATATCATCATAATAATAGAGGGAGGTGAACGTAATTCTCATTAGTCTACAAGATTTAGCCATTACAAGTGATCATGGAGGGAAATTTTAGTAGCATAAGGTTGATAAAATGTGTCAACACTTTTGCAATGGAAATCTATTATTTTATAAATAACAAGCCTATTTTACAATTAATGCACCACTTGGGGTGATGGGTACAACTTTTAATTCATTTATGGTGTTGTAATCATGGTTTTCATAGTTTATCTAACAAATTAGGCCTAGAAATCATAGTAGGAACCTTAAACTCACATAGGGAGGAGGAATGTTTCCTTAATAATATTATAGAGTGGCATGAAATTGCATTCTAATGTATAGTGGTCACTTATATATTTAACTATTCTAGAAATAACTTGAACTCCTACATATTAATGTCTTGTTGACTGAAGTATAAGATCACCATGATTATGAATTTAATAGAGCCATGGAAAAATCTTATTTTGGGTGGATACTTACTAAAAGTATGGCTTGAATGCTTCTCCATTAATTGTGCACATTTATCTTTACTTTAAAACCTGAACTTGAGCCCATTATAGATGAAAATTAATTTAGGATTATTAGTTTTCTTATAGTTTATATATATGACACTATACTCGATGCTTGGTCCCTTTTGTAACAATGTTCCACCCCTTTATCCTAAACATGCCTATATTACCTCTATGGAGCTCTGTTGGCAATGCCTAGTCCCTTTTGTAAATCTTGGTTCAATATGGGTTACTCAAACTTAGTTTCATATATTTTCTACCAGCTTAGGTCCCTTCATTTTTTTTCCCAATTCAAATTGCTACATCAACCTTAATTAAAAATACCCTAGCTCAATCCTTTGCTCATTGATTGTCCATAAATAAACTTGGGCTCCATTGACTTATTAACCTTTGATCACTCCATCAGATCCTTTTGATAGGTTGAATGCATGTCATTGATCTATATTTTTACACTCAAACACACTCCATTAGATATACTTAGACCCACTAACCTGTTAGTCACTGATCATCATCAGATTTGATCTAGGCTCTCAAGATCTAGACACTTGTTAAGCCTACATTTAATTGAGGACCTTTTCATAATTTTTGAATGCTAATGGCTACTTCATAAAGACAAAATTTGACATCTTTGTGAATGACCTTAGATTTTCAAATCAAAACAACTACTTATAAGGACCCAAGCTTGAGGTCTACACACCTATCATGGGATATTTTAATCCTAACAACTATTAATTGTGCTTGACATTTGTGGGACCATTTGGATCACAAATTATGTGGGCTATTTCCTTTATACCTTTTATTGGACATTTTTTTTGGGTAACCTTCATTGAAAAGACCCTTTAGGACCCTTGAACTGGACCATTTTCCTAAGAAATGACCCTTTGATGCTTTTGTCTATAACCCTTTCCTAAGAAAATACCCTTCGAGAAAATTGTTTTAGACCATTTTGTGAAGAAATGACCCTTAGGCTTTTACTATAGATAAAATGTCTGAAAGAATTCATGCTTTTAGAAATTTTATTAAGGATATTTTCCCTATAGAATTGCTTTTTGGACCTTTTAGAATGGCTCTTTACCCCTCGATATTACCCTTAGGGCTTCCTAAAATTTCCCTTCAAAACTTTTGCCTTGGTCTATTTTGTTCCAAAATTACCCTTTTGAAACTCTATATTGGACCATTTGGTGAAGAAAATACCCTTTGTATTTTTTTTTGGTACAATTTTTGAGAGAATGATCTTTTGTGATTTTCATTTTGGATAAAATGTTTGAAATAATTCTCGCTACTTAGCCAAAAAGACCCAAAAGAAATCTCCCAAAATAAATAAGACAACCATTTTTTATGAAGACAATTTTGCTGAAAGAAATAGGTATTTAGAAACCTTGTATTAGACAAATTATCTGAAATAATATATAAAACTTAACCAAAAATGGGATTAAGATATTTTGAACTTAGCAAAATAAAATCTTGAAAGGAAGTTTTCCAAGTAAGGACTTAGCCAAAACAAATATTTTATACCTAACTCTTTTGAAATCCTATAGACCCTTCCATAATTACTCACAAAATTAATATTTGACCTTCAAAGATCTAGAAATTTATTTAGATTGTCCTTCTGGGCATAAGGTTAGTATGTGGGCCAATAAATGGCCAATATTTTTGGTGACTCATAGGGAAGTATGCTTGTTATGCTTGAGAATCCAGTCCATAAACAATCCATTAGGCATGGAGTCTTTGGATATTTTGATTCTTTTTTTTGAAAAAATAATAGATACATACCTTTGGATTTGAAATTAATTGATATTGACATGATAATACAAGACCTACGTCAGAGGTGGTTATAGGAAGAAACCTAAACTAAGAAAACACTATGTAAAGGTGCTTAGAGGAATTGAAACTATTCTAAAATAATGGTGCACAATGTTCACTTTAGGGAAATGAAAACATATAATATACTTATTTACATATATATATATATATATATATACAAGACTTAATGGAGATAATGTTTGAGATGAAACCCATTGATTGGTATAGGTAGCTCTTCTCCATTCATTCTAGTAAGATAAAAGTCATTGGATGGATTTTAATTGATGATGATATATGGACCACTTCATATTACATCAAACTTGGTGTGCCTACCATCATTTAATCTATATGTATCCCATTTTATCACTAATTCTCCCACGTAAAAACTTCTCTCATTAGCCCTTTTATCAAAGACATTCCTTTATCTACACTTGTTAGAGTTCCATAGTGCATGTAGCTTGTGCTCTAGTTTCTTTGAGCTCTATGAGCTTGGATAATCTTACTTCAAGGGGGTCACTCTCAAGTAGATCCAAATGATGTGAAAATTCTAATGAAGTAAACTTGAGGGATGTTGGTACCCTAGCTACCCTTTCATAAACTAGCATGAAAGGTGAATTTACTAACACCCTCTTAGGTATTATCCAATCAACCCAAAGAATAATTCTAAGTTTAACATGCCAAGTTCACTGATTATCCTATAGAGTCTTTTTTATGATGTGAATAAATTCATTATTCATGGACGTGGAAATATCATTACCCTGATGGTAATAGTTTGATGAGGCACTTAGGTAGATGTCGTGCTTGATGACCCACTCACTGATCTTGGTTCTAAGGAAAGCAAGTGCATTATCATAGATAATGATGGCTAGAACACTAAATCTTGTTATGATGCCTTAGTATAAGTTAAGGATGGATGTATCATTGGCTTCCTTAAGTGAAACCACTTCTATCCACCTTTTAAAATAGTCAGTGACTATGAGAACCCATTTTTGTCCATCACTAGATGGTGGATTAATCATGCTTATGAAATATAGGCCCTATTGCATAAATGGTTGGTTAACTTGAATTAGGTATAGTGGTAAGGCTAAAATCCTTTATTTTCCTATTTAAAAGGCACATTTATTAAAAATTTTCATGTATGCATGTGAATCCTTGAATAGAGTTGGCTAATTATAGCTAGCTTGTATGGTCTTTACAATAGTGGTCATAGATGAGTAATAGCCTCCTACAAGGCCATCATGGAATTATTAAATAATTGTACTTGTTTTCTCCACTTCAACACACCTTAGGAGGACACTATTGAGATATTTTTATAAAACCACATCTCCTAAAAACACATAGGGAATAGACTATAGCCTAAAATGCTTGTTCTTAGCTTTGTTGAGGCTAGGAAGATACATATTATGCTGAAGGAAGGTCTTCATATCTTTCACCTAGTTGGTCATGGCCTCTCATATCATTTTCTCTTCTTCATGTGACACTAGGACTATACCATCATTAGGTTTTTATACCTTGACTAACTATTCATAGAGACTCTTTCCTTACACCAACTTGGTGACCTAGATGTCTAAATTATATTCCATTACCTTGGTGATCTAGCTAACTTATTTTTCACTAATGTCCCTTCTGAGTAAGAATTAATTTATACTCACATCTGTGACCATGAGATGTATATTTTTGTTGGAGAGTATATGCCTAAATTTATTTAGTGCTCTCACAACTATGAATGTGTGTGTATTTATGAAACTATAGTGTAACTCATAATCCTTCAGTGCCTGGTTGAAAATTTTAATTGGTTTTTCTAGTTGGTCTTTATTTTACTATGTTAGGATGGTCATATGCCTTTAGCTCCATTGAATGCATAAAGGATGAAATCTTCACTATAATCTAGGTTGATCAAGGTGGGGTCTTGTGCGATGGTGCACTTGATGGCCTCAAATATTTCCTTACCCTCATGCATCCAACTAAATGTAGCATTCTTATTTAACATTACAATGTGAAGCTTTACCAAGATGGTAACACCAGGCATAAACCTTCTCACAAATTTTGATCTCCCCAAGTAGATTTATAAAATTTAATTATGGATCAGAATAGGGAGGGATGAGATAGCCTTGACTCATTCTAGATCAATTATGAGTCCCTCTTTTAAAACAATGTGCCCAAAGAGGGTACCTTCTTGAATTATTAAGATGCATTTATTGGGGTTCAAAGATATTCCAAACTTATAACACTTTTGAAAGACTTGATCTAAGTGATCTAAATGATCCTCAACACATATATAGAAAACAATTATGTCATCAAGCTAAACCAAGATGATCTTATTAATGATCTCTTTGAATGCCATATCCATGGATCTTTGGAAGGTCACTCCTATTTTTATTAAATCAAATGACATGAACTCATATACAAAGGTTCCCCACTTAGTGGTGAATGTGGTTTTTTATTATTCACACTCTTGCACAAGGATTTAGTTATAGCTAAATTAACCATCTAATAATGATAATCTCTCTGCTCTTATGATAATTTACAATAATTTATCCATTAATGGGAGAGGATAGTGGTCTTTGAGGGAAGCCTTGTTTAGGTCCCTATAGAGATAAATAACCCTAATTTTTGTACATACCAAGACTAACTTGGTGACCATGAGGAATTTTTTATTGAAAGTATTATACTAGCCTTAATGAGCTTGAAGAGCTCCTTGTGCATCAATTCCTCCAACTTTAGATGAATGAGCATCTATTTTTGGCACATGGGTTGCATGTCAGGATCTAACTTAATTATATGATGTGCTAAGCCTAGGTCAAAGCCCCTTAGATATTTGTAGCTCCATGTGAAGATATCATCATATCTCCTACTAAGTTGAATGATGTTTTTAATCTCTAGCATGGAGTAAAACTTAACAACTTTAAGATCTTTTCCTTTTGAAATGATCATGGGCACAAAGATATCTTTTTTGTCTATCATATTACATCTCTCTCCTTTGAATTGGTCATTAGAGTCAAACATACATTCTAGGGTGACTAGACCCCTTATTAGTTAGTTTTCTTATAATTTGATGACTTGATCTTCATATTAGGTTCATAATTATGCCTAGTTTATGGTGTAAAACTTCGCCTCATCCTATAGGAAGTTGATTATTTTCTCGTCACTTTTGACTACTTGCTAGTTTTCCATGTTGTCAAGAATTGCTAGTCTAATCATGAGCTTTTTGATTTATTCAAACTCCTTTATAAGGTCATGTGGGATGTCATAATGTTACTCTATAGTCGTAAGCCTATCTAAATCAACATTTTGTACTCTTGGTAAGGAAACGATGTTAAAAACACATCAAATATTTATATCATATCCTACACTCTATGATTGTAACATTTCATCAAGTTGTTCTTAGTCATGTTCTATGCTCTAACTTGGTTGAAAACTATCTCACTATCACCCAAAACTTATAGTGTCTTGATCCTTTCTTCCACATGAGATGAACGCCTTGAATTAGTGCCTCAAACTCAGTAGCATTTTTCATGCTAGTGAACTATAGTCTAAAGAAATGGAACTATTTTTCCCTTTGAGGGGAGACTAATAATACATTAGCTCCTATGTCATTCCTACTTTAGGATCCATCAAAGTACAACTACCACATACCTTCATGATCTTTGTGCACTTTTATAAGCTCAAGCAACATGACATTTTCTTCCATGATGTAATATCTGCCCAACCTTATCTCCACATTATCATATGGGTTACACTCAAAATGTTTGTGCACCCATTCATCAAGTAGATTGTTTGTGGTTTCATCCAATAATGTCATAGATTAATGTAGAATTTAATCCTCCTCTTGGCTGAATATCACATAATTTTACTCAATTGGGCTGGGAAAGTATGGCTCTATGTGAATTTTGAAGATAGGCTTTACCCTGATGGTTACTTTGGTCCTGTATCTATTTCTCAATAACCTGTGTGACCAATCCAAAGAAAAATATCCTCCCACCTTTATCATGAAGTCTTGAGAGAGGTAGATGACAAAATAAGAGGGTAAATCAATGACTATGATATCCTATGTAATGGAAATGATCAAGCATGCATGCAATGTTAGATTTAAATCCTTGTTTATACCTACTAATTTTAGCATTATTCCATCTATATGGACCACTAATTTTGAAATATGGAAATATATAATTCCCAACATATATGTTATCTTTTTACACATCACCATGATGCTTGTGCCTAAATTGATCATGTAATTATGTACTAAGTGCTAGCCTATGATTAAATAGACATAAAATGGGGGTATCTTGTTGTTATTATGCACCTATGATTCTTATTTAGGGTAGCATAATATCATAGAGGCATCAAGCAATAGTTAGGGTAATTTATGTTTTTTAAAACCTTTTAGCACATCCTTTAGTAGATTTTGTTGGGATAGAATAGTGAGTGCATGCCACATTATGACATTGAGGTTTGTTTTCTTCATCTACTCTAACATTTTGAATGGAGCCTAAAATCCCTTTGGTTTTGGATTTGGAATAGTATCCTATCCTATTTTTGGTTCATTAACTTGAGATGGTCCCTCCTACACTATCTTTTCTAGGTGCAAATGTTGTGAAGGTGCCTTGGTTTTTACAACTACGTGATCGAATTGGGATGTTGATGAAAAAGGCACAAAGGATGGTGTAGTTTCTTCTATAGATCTCCTTTTTAATCTTGTTTTGAAATTAATTGGAGTGCCCCTCTATTGGGTACTATACTTTGATTCACATATCTAAGGTCATCTTCTTGCCAATTGATGAAAATAAACCCATCTTGTGGTTGAACTAGTGTTTGAATCCCCTCTTCTTGTAGAGCTATGATGCTTGTTTTCTCTTGAAAATATTGCATGATTTTCACCATGAAAACCTTATTCAAGCTCCCATTCACATTAGTATCTTTATTATGTGGTTGATTTCATGGGAAGTACCATTCAATATCCTATGCTAGATTGTTCTATACCAGAACAAGGGATTTAGAGGTGCTGGCAGTGTCAGTCTTTTACACATAAGGTTTTTTGCTGTATGTGAGCTGATTTTTAATTTGAGCTCTACCTTGGTAAGGAGATATATTTGACTAGTATTGGTGAGTAAAAGGTTAATTATGTTTAGGATATTATGCTTGTTACCTTTTGAGGGTAACTAGTTCATTCCCAAAACTTTTTAATAGTGCGTACACTTCACATAATTCATTAGAAGAGATGATAGATGGAGTAGGTGGGATCATTGTAGTAGAGATAGGTGATAGCATATGTTTGATAGTTTATTTACTAGGGAGAGGTTCTATGACTATAGGCATAGGGGGTCTAGGCACAATCTTGCTTGCTTGAATTAAACAATTATATGAATGCATTACAACTTCGTAGGTATCAAGAAGTAACACATCTCCCATGGACTTAATCATCACTATTATATCACTACTAAGAGATTTTAGAAAATATAGACATGTTGTGTTAGGATATGGATTACATAAAGCTAGGATTATATCCTAGACCCTTTAGAATCTAAAGTTGAAATCAACCATCATCTCATATGGGGATCGCTTTATGTTCATGAGCTACTCTATCAAGGAAAAGTGATCACTTTGATCCTTAAACTACTTACATAATTATCCAATGAGTTCATCCTATCTATGAATAGATTTAAGTCTCAATCCTCAGTACCATTGAAGGGTTTTTCCTTTGAATGAGGAAGTAAGGAGTCTGACTGTGACATTGTCTTGGGTGACATAGTATATTGAGTAGATGTTCACAATGTCTTGGATATGTTCCATAACAGAGGTTGAATTATCACCAATGAAATAAGACAAGATTTTGATATTGGACACCATAATGTTATCATACTACACTAGGACTAATGGACTACCTCTGTTTAAAGGAACAAACACTTGATTACTTAGCACAACCATAAATGGGATAGGGAATAGACCTCAACTAGAATACAACCTTTCAAATGGGGGTGTAGATTGGGTTCTTGGAAAATATTATCTTACATTGTGCCTCCTAATGGGGGATGAAGATACTCTTATTATCCTTACTCTAGATGGTGATGGAATCTTAGTGAATTAGAAATCAAGGCCTCTTGTAGATGATCTTATTCTTATTGGCATGTAGGTAAAGGGATGGTCTTTATAGACAAAAAATGCTTAGAGTCACTAGGTGTTCCTACTATGTGTCTACCACACTTGTTATCTAAATATAACACTAATTCCTTAGCTCTTTATTTGATTATTAATCCCACCAGGCATGCTAGAAACTATTATCACTTAATCCCTACACTTGTTTAATTTTAAGGATTAGTTTAGTGAGATAACAGAAATGTCCCTAAGGTGTGGGACCCTTGTGCTCCTTGGTATAAGCCTCTAGAGTCAACCAAATTATTTCTATTCTAAACTCACCTATTTAAGACCAACGTGTAGTCCTAAAGAGAAGAAAGGTAAACTATCGCTAATCTAAACCTAGGATCTTTAAAGAGAAAAGTTACTAAAAAGGTAAGAGAATGCTAAAAGTAAAAGGCAATATCCTAAGAATATAATGAGTGCTCATACTATTGTAAACATAGTGCAAACCTCTGAGAAAAGGATGATATCACATAGTTTTCACCAAGTCACTCCACATGCATAAGTATTTCATATATAGGCATGGGAATATAGTGAAACATTGAAAGGGATGAATATGATCCACAAATAAAGCCTATATAGACCCTAGTGCACATAGGATATGACCTGAAAGTGAGTTCTAAGTTTAATGAGGTGTTGGGAATGGAAAATGGGGAGAGGGGTGAACATTACCCATAGTCGAGGATCAACAAATGAAAATAACACATAGATAATCAAAATAACAGAAGGAGATGAACTTAATTTTCATATTCTACAAGATTTGTCCAATATAAGTAATAATGGAGGGAAATTTTAGTAGCATAAGGTTGATAAAATGTTTTGACCCTTTTACAATATAAAGATAAGATTTTATAGATAAAAATCATGTTTTACAATTGAAGCATGACTTGGGCTGATAAGTATAGATTTTAATTCATTTTACAACACTGTAGCCATATGTCTATAGTTTGCTTGAAAAAATAGGCTTAAAATCATATTAAGAGCCTTAAATACACATGGGGATGAGGAATATTTTCCTAAGAAGATCAAAGAGTGGTATGAACTTGCATTCTGATGTCTAATGGTTGCTTATGTATTTAACTATTCTGGTAATACCTTAAGCCCATACATATTAATGTCCCATTTACTAAAGGATAAGATCATAATGATTATGAATCTGATATAGCCATGGTGAAATATTTTTTTAGGTAGCTACTTGATTAAATTATGGCTAAAATTATCCTCCATTAATTACACACAACTGTCTTTGCTTTGAAACCTAAACTTGAGCCCACTATAGATAGAAACTAATTTAGGATTATTGGTTTTCCTATAATTTATATAGATGGCACTATACTCAATACTTGGTCCCTTTTGTAACAATTTGACACCCTTTTGGCCTAAATATACCTATCTTACCTCTATAGAGCTCTACTGGTAAGTTCTTGGTCCTTTTTGTAAATCTTGGTTTAACCTACATTGCTCAAACTTAGTTCCATATATTTCACGCCAACTTAGGTCCCGTAATTTGTTTTGCCTGATTCAAAATACTATATTGACCTTAAAAGAAAATTCCCCATCTCATTCCTTTACTCATTTATTATCAGTAAATAGACTTAGGCTCCATTGACTTATTGACCTTTATTCACTCTATTGGATCCTTCTGATAGGTTGAACACATGTCATTTATCTATCATTGTACACTCAAATTTACTCCATTAGATCTACCTAGACCCACTAACCTTCTAGTCATTAGTCATCATTAGATTTGATCTAGTTTCCTAAGATTTAGACACTTTTCAAGCCTACATTTAGTTAGGGACCTTTACATAGTGTTTGAATGCCAATGGCTACTTTGTGAGGACCAATTTTAACATCTATGTGAATGTTTTTATATTTTCAAATCCAAATGAATACTTGTATGGGATAAACCTTGAAATCCACATGCTTTTCATGGGATATTTGAATCCTAATGGCTATTTTTGTGATTGAATTTGATGTTTGTGGGACCATCTTGATCACAAATTCTATAGGCTATTTCCTCTGAAGTTGTTGCTAGAAATTTTATTTGGGGAATTTTCCTTGAAAAAGACCCTTTAGGACCCTTAAAATAGACCATCTTACTAAGAAATGATCCTTTGAGACTTTTTTTGTAGTAATTTCCCAAGATAATACCCTTTGGGTAAATTGTTTTGAACCATTTTGTGAAGAAATGACCCTTAGAATTTTACTATGGATAAAATGTCTGAAATAATTCATGCCTTCAAAACTTTTGTTAAGGACACTTACCCTATAAAATTATTTTGTGACCCTTTGATAATGACCCTTTTCCCCTTGAGATTACCCTTTGGGCTTCTAAAAGTTCCCTTCAAAACTTTAGTCTTAGTCCATTTTGATCAAAAAGTACCCTTTAGAAATTATGTATTAGATTGCTTGATAAATAAAATACCCTTTGGGATTTTTGTTTGGTATACTTTTTGAGAGAATGATCTTTTAGGATTTTTTGTTTTAAAAAAAATATCTACAATAATTCCTTATACTTATCCCAAAAGACCCAAAATAAATATCCTAAAAGAAATAACACTTATCCCTTTTTGATGCAGATAATTTCTCCAAAATAAAGGGATCTTTAGAAACTTTTTCTCAGACAAACTGTCTGAAATAATATCCAAAACTTAACCAAAAAGGGGCCTAAAATATTTTTAACTTATCAAAATAAAAGGCTAAAAGGAAGTATGCTAAGGACTTAACCAAAACAAAGATTTTATACCTAGATTTTTTGAAAGCATGTAGGCCCTTCTAGACTTGTTCATGAAACTATTATTTGACCTTCAAATCTCTGAAACTCTGCTCAAGTTGTCCATCTAGGAACAATCTTAGTATGTGGGCCAGTAAATGGCCAACATATCCATCACCTAGTTATGAGGAATCTCTACCTAGTTTTGTACTTGATAAACCTATTAGACTCATGAATAAACTAATACAACTCCTTCATGATGATATTTAGTGTGTTATGCTTGTTTCAATTTTCATATGTGATAGATTTTTCTTCCTTGTAGGTCCTTACACACCTAGATTATAATAGGGTGTCTTATACAGGTCACATGGTGTGTATAAGTGTTAAGTGATTGAGTTTGTATTAGAACCTAACTGGTAAGTGCCTTAGACTAGACCTTTTGTCATGGACCTCATTTTCTAACACCTAACACAACCTCTATATTAAATACTATTACATAGGATGTTTTGAAGATGGTTGTTCAGTTGCTTATCTAGTCCACTAGTATTATTAAAGGTTAAATTTGAGTGGAGTAATGATCATATCATTGCATCATAATGCCTTATATTAGGTTTATTTTATGTAATATCTATCCCTTTTCAACCTAGAAGTAGTAGGTCTTAGTGACCTTGAGCCCAAATAGATGCACCAAGGGAGCTAGCCCCATAAAATAGAGGTCTAGCCCAGTAATAGGCCACCCATAGCCTTAGGATATTCCCATGCTAGTCTATCATTAAATATAGGCTTAAAAAACCTCCATCTATGGTGAAATTTGGAGTACTAAAAATTTATAGCATGCCTAGTGGGACTAGATTCAAGCATTGGAGCATCCACCAGTAGCATCTTAGTCATCTCAAGTAGCTTCAAGCACTCACATGCTAGATTTTTAGTTATAATTTCATGTCAAGGGTAATGATAAGGTTATCATCTCATGGTAATAATAGTTATTATTAATATTTCATTATTATTCATGTGCATTATGATGAGTTATGGCTACATTTGGGGCATATTTTTATCATTCACTTCCTTATTAACATCCCTATGATCAATTAAAATTTCATTATGATCCCTATCAACCTTTATATGACCCCTACTAACTCTACACTCACCCTTGGCAATAATATGAGAGCCCTCATTAGGCCTATGATCCTCTTCAATGAAAAGGACCCCAATCTAGCCTTCCTTATGAACCTTATTCACCTCCTTGGTATCCTACTTATCAACCTAATCAGTCATGGAAACATCATGATGTTACTTTTTAGCCTACGGATGTTCAAATTCAATCCATAGAAAACCTTGAATAGAATTTATTGAGCTATGAAAGACACGTGGTGAGCATTGACACACAAAGAGGGTATGGCCAAGAAATTCCTAGGCATGTTATTAAGAACATGAGAGATTCATTACAACAACCTAAAAGAAAGTGGGAAATTTTCATGAGATAACATCTTTCAAGGGTAAATGGTGACATGCTTGACATATGTTGGTTGATTATTTCATCGATCGGCGTACTGATAAACAAAATAGGTCTAATCAGCCAAAGTAGGAAGATTGGTCATCCAAATGTGTAGGTTCACCACATCAAAAGGGGACTAATCTCTACTCTCATCAATGGGAGGTTCCCTATAAATATGTTATATATATAAATAGAAAATAATATTCAAGGGTAGGATAAACCATCCGTCTCTCTTTTTTCAGAGATGATACGTGTGGATCAAAGGAGAAATATTAGGGATAATAACAGAAAGCACTCCTCTTTTTTCAGAAGTACTATTCAACAAACCAAAAGAATCTTCTTAGTAGTAATTGGAAAATGTAACCAAGGACGTAGTAACCAACAAATTGAGATGTAGCACAAAGTCTCCACCTCAATTGCCCAAGAGTGAGATATGAAGGACAATGAGGGCACAAAGTCATCCCAAGGTCCTTTACATAGAAACAAAAATAAAACACACTAAAGGTAATTATGGGGGCACAAAGTCTCTCCACAATTGAATTTAGGACACATTCCTGACTAATTTCACTAATTCTACTTGTTGAATTAAAGGAATAGAAAATATATTAAGGAAAAAGACATAAGAATAGTTTACCCAAAAACAAAGATATCACAACACAAAGTCTAAAAAGTCACTTGCTTTCTTATTCCAATAAAAAGATATGATCAACAATCTGAGCTCAAAGTCTTAGTAATGCCTTTCAATTTGGGTAGAGTTTTTTTTCTAACAATTAGAGAGAGATCTCCATAATAACAAGAGAGTCCCTTATATAGCCTCTTCAAGAAGGACTTGGGAATAGTAATGCATCATGTTACATTGATTTTTTTTAGGAAGACATGCTAGAATTTAGGGGCATTTACCCATTTGTTTTTCTCAATGCAGAGAAATGGGTCACACTATTAAAAGTTTGTATCTTTCAATATCCACCTAGAAATTTACTTCTAGAAACATATCTGTGCATAAATGTTTTTGGTCCTTCCTTGTCATTCCTCCTTTTGTGGTTATTTGAACTGGGTCCTTGATTCAATTTGATGCTTTGTTTCTTAGTTGCTTCCTACTACTCTTGGCCTTAAAGCCTTTGAATGTATTTAGGTTCATGCTTAAAACTTACAAGGATCAATGGATATTTCATTTTTATGACTTTGACATCTGCAGGTACGTCACTTTCGTCAGTAATTCCTTCATCTTTGTCATTTAATCTTTCTCAAAGGGGACCTGCCCTTTGGGACCTTGAGAAATGGTCCACTTTGGGTCAGGAAGAGCCCCCTGTAAGGGTATCTACCCTTCAAGCCATCTTCAGATGGCCTTCAGGCTTCTTTTGGTGGGTTTCTAAGTTCTTTGGCTCTTCTTTAAGGCTTTTCAAAATCAACAACTATTTTACAAACCTTGAAATTGATGTTCATGCACCTGTCACTATGTTTGAATTTCCAACAACTAGTTCACCATTCTTGACTTTGACGTCTTCGGGCACGTCACCCCTTGGACTTTCTTTGGATTTATCTTGATTTCACCTTTTATGCTACTTGCTTCCTTTGGATTTCTTGTTTTCCATCCTCTTGAATGGAAAGTGACCCTTCGGCTTTAGGGAAGTGTCCTTTAATTTGGTAGCCGAGAGTCCCTCACAAGGGCACTTGCCCTTCAGGGTCCTTCGGTGGCCTTTTATCTTCGGAGTCCTTCGGAGCTTTGTTGTGGACTTTTTTGTGGACATTTTCCTATGGACAAAAAGTTTGCAAGAATTGTTTCAATTGCTTTGTCATTGGCCTTCAAAAATTGTTTCAGGCTTTTCTCTCACAGCTTCCCCAAATTTCTTTGGACTTTTTATCCAAAGGAATTCCTTCAAACAAAAGTCTGAAAGAATTCATTTCTTGCCTTAGTCTTTCCACTAGGCTATGCTTTGTTTTTTGTTATTTGAATTGGTCTATTTTCCCCTTTCTACCCTATCCAAGGGCTATTTGAGCTCTAAATTAGCCTTTTGGGTTTTTACAATGGTTCATTTTAGCTTCTGAGTGTCCTTTGCAAGGGTTGTTTGTCCCTTGGAAATTTACCTTAGTCAATTTTATGTGAATCTCAAATTATGACACATGGCAACATCTATTGCTCTTAGAAACAAAGTGAAATGAGGCTTGAAAGATGACACTTGGTAGCATCCATTGAGTTCTATCAAGTTTTTGCTCGCTACCCTCTACAAGGGTTCTAGGCCTTGGTTCACCACCCTCCACAAGGGTTGTTTGATCTTTTGGCTTTGAGGCAACCCCTTGAACCTACCAATTGAACAAACTTTGGTTCAATGGTTCAATGGTTCATTCCCTTTGACTGCTTGAACCAATATTCTTTGAAACAAGCCTCATTGAACCCGTTGAATTTTTGAACCTTAAACCCGTTGAACCTTTGAACCAAAGTGGTTCAATGGTTCATCAATTCAATCAGTTCATTCTTTTTATTTGGCTAAGTCTTTTTGATCTTTTTGAACCAAATGCATTGAACCATTTGGTCATTGAACTTGTTGAACCATTGAACCTTTGAAGCATTTGAACTCTTATTGCTGATGTTGAACCTTTGAACCTGTTGAACCCATTAAACCAAAATGGTTCAATGGTTCAATCCTTGCTTAGAAGTTTGTCAATGAAATCTTTTGGTTGAGCCTTGTCATTGAACCAACTTTAAAATTGCCTAAGTGTTGAGAGATTGCTTCTTTCTTGTAGAGTTTGTAGAAATCAACCTATGAATTCCATTAAACTTGGCCTGTAGAGTCCATAGATTTAAACCTCCAGAGTCCATAGATTCAAGCTTGTAGAGTCTGTAGATTCAAGCTATAGAGTCCGTAGATTTCTTAGAAGCTTGAAAAATGAGAAATTTGAATGCTTAGAACAAATTTTGAGAAGGGCAGACATTATTTTGGTCTGAGGACCAAAATAGTTCAAATGTTGTCCCAAAAATGAGTGATATTTTTTGGGGACAACAGATGGCTCTAGTTGGGGAACTTCTATCAATTGTAAAAAAGAATTTAAGGGAGTAGAATCCAAAATCTCTAGTGTCTTCATGTGTACCATTGGGCTATGGAGTCATGTTACCCAGAAAAGGAAGGCATCAAAAATGGAAACAAACAAAACAAAATAGAATTAAAAACTATACAAATATGCATATGTATAGATGCAATGATCTGATACTTCAAGAGTTGAAGTGTTTCAGATGTTGTTTCCTGAGAGGTAGTGAAAATGGTGCTCTATTCTAATAAACCAGTAAGAAGACATTTTGTCCCCAGAAATGGTGACAGATGAATGAAACTCTCCACCAAGAAACCAATTTTTTGTGTCTTCCTCTTGGTTTTTTCTTCTTCTTGCCCCATGGTAGGATGTGGTCTTCAATTTTAAAGCCATAACTCCTTGCTTTCTTGGCAAAGGGTTCCTTTGCCTAATTTTGATTTATAGCAACATGGTCCATTACCATAATTGGTTATTCTTTTGGTTCAGTCTAACACATGATTGGATTGTCCACATCAAACTCCTGACAAACTATTAGCTTAGCATCTTCTTTGATGTGAAAGAGTTTGATCTCTTCATCTTGAGAAATCTTCAATCTGAGCAACAGAGATTTACATCTAACTATGTTGTTGGTGTTTCTAAATTTCAAATTACATGAAGGAAAAATATCTCCTTGAGGAGATATCAACACAATCTTGACTCCATCATTGGTGGAAGAATTGTTGCCATCAGATTCTAGGATCCAAGCATCATCAGAAGCTGATCTCCTATCAGATTTATCTTCATTAGAGATGGAAGATCATTCCTTATTTATACTATGCCCTACTAATTCTCCTGACATCTTGTTTGGAAAAATTCTTGGATTGTTAGCTACAGGACTTTTGTCTGTAGAAACATGAACATTCTCTATGGTCAAGAAATAATTACCCCTACTTGAAGACTCAAACAAAATTTGTGCTACAAGAGTCAACATTTGGGTGACCACGTATTTTGCCTCTTTTTTAGGAAGAAATCTCTTCATTATGCCTTGGACAAGTATCCTTGCCTTAGATAGGTCCATGCTTAGTTCTCCTCCCATGTCCTTATAGAAATTTCATCCAAGTAGGATACCATAGGATGCTAAAACGTTAGCCACCAAGACAATCATCTTGATTCTCTTATCTAAAAAATTTGCAAATGCAAATTGGGCATCTTTAATTTGCCCTAGTAGTGGTACTTGCTTATTCTCTATGGAGAAACATATCCTAAAAGTTTTGGTCAGTGTGAGACCCAAAGACTTAGCTACTTTAGTAGGCATGACATTGTCAGATGCCCTGGAATCAATGATGCAATTATTGAGTTGATAACCATTTATCAATAAGAAAACATATAAAGGTTCTATTTTCCTAGGGGAAATTGGAGGAGTAATGACAAGATTATTTGGGATGGGCATGTTCTTTGGGGAATCATGAATTATTTTCTTAACCTCTTGTCTTGCACGGATAGTTTGGTTCTTGACACATTGGACCAACTTATCCAATTGATCAAGATTAGACTACAAATATTCAAATTCAAACATTTGAATTTTGGTCTTTTTAACATGATAAATTATGTCAAATTGCTGAATCAGACTAGTAACAGAGGAAAACATTTCAACCTTTTGGGTTTTAGGAGGGATGGGAGGAGGGCTGGTTTGCAAAATTGAAGTAGAAGGTGAAGGTGAAATTGATGTACTTACCTTTTGGGTGATCACCGGATCCTTTGACTGGAAAGGTAGAGTGGTTGCATGCTTAGCAATTGTAATTATTGGTTGAAGTTGCTCCTCTATCTTCTTTTTATTAGCTTACTAGACTGACTGGTTCTTGGACCTGGTAAACACTGCATATGATCCATCAATAGCTTCTCCTTTGCTTCTGGGTTCATCTTGGTAATTTAGGAAACCAATATGGGAGTTGATATCTGATTCTTCTTGATCCTCTATGAAGAGATCAACATCATTTTCTTGCTCAAACTTAGGTTGGAAAGAGAAAGCATGTTCTATTTCCAAATATCCAACTGTTGATTTGGTTCGAGGAGCTTCAAGGGCAAGTTTCCCTTGTGGGGGAGGAAGATGATCTGGCTACCCTTGATTCCTGGTAGGATTGCCTTGATATGACTGATTTGGAAATGTCCTTCTTGGCATATCTTTTTATGAAGGAGTAGAAGACATACCTTGTGCCATTTGTCTTTTCAAGGCTAGTAGTTCATTTGCTAGCTTTTGCACCATTAGATCAATGGTACTTGTAGATGAATATTCAGAAGATGATGAGGGTCTATTTTTATTTGTATCTCTTCTTATCTCCCCTATTAAGATGAGATAATCTTCTACCTTAGTGGCCAAAAGTTGAGTTGTATCAAGATTTATTTGACCAACATGTCTCAAAATAAAACTCACTTTAGGTAACTGAGAATTATTGAAGAAGCATTTGAGATTCTCAGATGTAGGTCAAGCAATTACAAGAATTATGTTCCTCAGTTTATCAAATTTATCTATGAAGTCTCTCATTGGTTCATGAGGCTCTTTCTTCATCTATGTGAGTTGAACCAAAAAGGCATGTGCATCTTCTATAGGTTTGAATCTAGATTCAAACTTAGTTTTGAGGGTATTCCAATCAGTTATTGACTGAGCCTATAGATGATAAAACCAATCTGCAGTGGCACCTTGTAATTTTTCTACAAATATCATGACTGCTACATCATCAAATTATACTCCAATTATGCCATAGGCTATGCTAAAGACTACAATGTGTTCATCAGGATGAACTTTCCCATCACAATAGAATTTAGGGAAATTCTTCCTTGAACTACATGGAAGCTCATGTAGATGTGGAGTAAGATTGAGAGGACCAAAAGAATTACCCCAGGGGCCTTGACCTACCATTATATGACTATGAAAAGGAGGAATAAAAAATCTTAGAGGGGTAATTACTGGCAAAGTTTTATCAATAGTAGAAGTGGATACTTCATTTGGCAATGGAGATCTGACTTTAGTAGGATGAAATCTCTTAGTTCATTAGAAGTGAGATGGTGAAGGAAATAGATCAAAATTACTTTACTGTACCAACTTGAATACATGGTCAACAATACCTTTAGCATTTTGGCTTCATGTATACCTTGAATCTACCAAATTGTGAAACAAAAATGGAAAAGAATTGACCTTGCTTTAGTTTGAAGATTGAGGCTGTAAATTGTGTACTCTTTCCCAGTAGCTCTGGTTTTATAGACCAAATAAAATAATGAAGGTAGAGGAAGATGGTAAGGCTATAAATGGATAATGGGTAAGACATGAAATGGAATCACTAGAGTCTATAATGGATAAGGGTTATAATGATAATGAGTAAGACACAGGTAATGTTTTAATTTGAAACTTGAGGTTCCAAATTGCACAAAATTATGTATATCCCTAGCAGAGTTGCAAAAAATTGTTGGTTGATTATTTTGTTGATCAACATACTGATAAACAAAATAGGTCTAATCAGCCAAAGTAGGAAGATTGGTCATCCAAATGTGTAGGTTCACCACATCAAAAGGGGACTATTCTCTCCTCTCATCAAAGGGAGGTTTATATATATATATATATATAGAAAATAATACTCAAGGGTAGGATAAACCATTTGTTGATGTAGTGGATTACACCTGGGGGAGGAAGCTGAGCCCCCACCTTCCACACGTCAAAATGGAAACTCCCCTCTCACTTGTGGGACTAGCAAAGCTAGAGGGGAGAGTCTCTAGGTAAGGGCTAGCTCCCTTTGATGCATCTGAGTTATTCCAATAAGTGTTAATACATATATATAGATATATAATGGGAGGTGAAAAGGGAGAATGATTATAGGAAAACAAAACTACTCTAAAAGAGGTGATGCACCAAATTATTCGACCTACTCACACTCACGCTTGAAGCTAGACAAACACATATGTACACTTCAAACTGTTAGAAGGACTAGGCTATAGGAAGCTTAATAGGGAGGCTTTAATGGAATACACAAAAAACATGGACTCACCATAGGTGTTGTGGAAAGGGCACACTGTATAGTAGCTTCTTCTATCTCTTTGCTTCCAAATACAACTCTCCTTGTCACATGTAGGAATGGCACCTTATAGACACTAGGTGTGTTGGTGTTAAACCTGTGGAAGCATTAAGAAGCAATGACTAAACATAGAACTAACACTCATACACACACATAGATATCTAGCTAAAATAGAGGTAAGAATGCATTTATTGATTTCAAGTGAAAATTCTTTAGGGCTTTGCCTTACAAATGTGAAAGATCCCTTTTCAAATGACAAGTCTACAATATATATAGGAAGGAAGGAGGCCTTTTGTCACCCTTTTCACAAATGACCCATGTGCACCCTGATCATTGGGATGAGCAAGCCACTTAAACATCAATGAGAAATTATGATATGCACCATTTATCTACTTGCAAGACCACTCCTTCAAGGCGATTACATGGCTTCTCTGCTCATTAATGTGAAATGAAGAAAAATGGGTCACACCATTAGCCATTTGGACCTCCTAATGATCAATTTGTAGACATTGTATCACCTGCTGGAGTAACTTCTTGAATTGGAGCCTCCCTTTGCCACTTGGACTATCTGCCTGTTCCTACACTTGGCACTTTTCTCTCTTTGTTCTCTAGGCTCTTTGTCTTCTTCTTGCTTTGTCTCCTTCTACTCCTTCAACCCTTGGGGGTGATCTTCTGGTGGGTCACTGCATTCCTTGGGCTCTTTCCATGGTTGGTGTGAAAGCATTTTAAAAACCAATGGCTATTTCACCGCTTTAAATTTGACATCCATGCACCTGTCATTGCTTGGACTTTTCCTATGGATTTATTGCTTTGTCCTTTTTCTACAGACTTCCTTTATCGATCCTTCTCGAAGGGGAAGTGACCCTTAGGCTTCTTGAGAAAAGTCCTTTTCCTTGGTGAGAGCCCTCTGCAAGGGCACATACCCTTTAGGCAAGTTTCTTACTTTGAGATTTTCCCATGGGCTTTTTATTGTGGACAATTTTCCTATAGGCAAAATTTTTTGCAAGAATTGCTTTGTTCATTTCCCAGGCTTTTTTCTTCATGCTGGCAGCCTTCCTTCAAATTCCTTTGGACTTTTTTTTTAAGGAATTCCTTCAGACAAAAGTCTGAAAGAATATGTTTCAACACTAAGTCCAAAAAACTCTTTACCTTTACAGATCTTTTCCTTTGAAGTGCTTCTTGCCCTCCACAAGGGCTCTTAAACCTGGAACTACCCTTTACAAGGGCACTTGTCCTTTAGCTTTAGGATGCTCGCTTGAACCAAGCCATTGAACCGACTGATTGAACCAAAAATGGTTCAACGGTTCAACAGTTCAACACTGCGTGCCACTCATTTGTTGAATTGAGCCTTCGAACCTATTGCTTGAACCAAACGTGTTGAATCAAAACATTGAACCAAGGCATTAAACTAGTTTAATGGTTCAATGCTTCATGCCATTTGTTGAACTTTGCCATTAAAACCAAGCCCCTTTGAACCTTCTGTGATGAACCAAGGCATTGAACCAAGTGATGAACCAAAGTTGATGAACTTGAGCTTTGAACCAAAGAATTGAATTGAAGTGTTGAACTAGGCTATTGAACCAAAGTGATGAACCAAGTGATGAACTTGAGCTTTGAACCAAAGCAATGAAATGAAGCCTTGAACCAAGGAACTAAACTAGTTCAACGGTTCAAAGGTGCTAACTATTGGAAAGATTATGTCATTGAACCACTCTTCCAACCTTAAGGAAAAGTGTCTTTGAACCATTTTAGATCTCTTTCCTTATGAATTTCTTTAGACAAGAGTCTGAAGAAGCTTTGTAAAACCTTGCACTCTCTAAACTGGTTCTTCATCTACCTAAATATTACACCTACAAAGTTCATAGAAAAACTCACTACTTAGTCCGTAAAAACCCAAGCCCTATAGAGTCCATAGAAATAGACCATAGAGTCCATAGAAATAGACTTGTAGAGTCTGTAGAAACTCAAGCCCTATAGAGTCCATAAAAATAGACCTACAGAGTCTGTAGAAAATTCTTGGACTTGTGAAAAATCAAAAAATGAATTGGCCTAAAATAGCAGAGGAAGAAGGGGACCGATTTTTTGCTTGTTAGACCAAAAAATGGTTAACATCATCCATCTCTCTTTTTTTAGAGATGATGCATGTGGATCAAAGGAGAAATATAAGGGATAATGATAGAAAACACTCCTCTTTTTTTAGAAGTACTATTCAACAAACCATAAGAATCTTCCTGGTAGTAATTGCAAAATATAACCAAGGACGTAGTAACTAACAAATTGAGATGTAGCACAAAGTATCCACCTTAATTTCCCAAGAGTGAGATACGAAGGAAAATGAGGGCACAAAGTCATCCCAAGGTCCTTTACATAGAAATAAAAAGAAAACACACTAAAGGTAATTATGGGGGCACAAAGTCTCTCCACAGTTGACTTCAGGACACCTTCTTGACTACTTTCACTAATTTTGCTTGTTGAATTAAAGGAATAGAAAATATATTAAGGAAAAATACATAAGAATAGTTTCCCCAAAAACAAAGATATCATAACACAAAGTCTAAAAAGTCACTTGCTTTCTTATTCCAATAACAAAATATGATCAACAATCTGAGCTCAAAGTCTCAATAATGCCTTTCAATTTGGGCAGAGTTTTGTTTCTAATAATCAGAGAGATATCTCCAGAATAACAAGAGAGTCCCTTATATAGCCTCTTCAAGAAGGACTTGGGAATAGTAATGCATCATGTTGCATTGAATTTTGTTAAGAAGACATGCTAGAATTTAGGGGCATTTACTCATTTTTTTTTCTCAATGCAGAGAAATAGGTCACGCTATTAAAAGTTTACATCTTTCAATATCCACCTGGCGGTCTACTTCTAGAAACATATCTGATGCATAAATGTTTCTGGTCTTTTCTCATCATTCCTCCTTTTTTGGTTATTTGAATCGAGTCCTTGATTCAATTTAATGCTCTATTCCTTAGTCACTTCCTGTTGGTCTTGGCCCTAAAGCATTTGAATGGATTTGGGTCCACGCTTAAAACTTGCAAGGATCAATGACTATTTCATTGTTGTGACTTTGACATCTATGAGTATGTCACTTTCCTTGGCAATTCCTTCAGCTTTGTCATTTGATCTTTCCCAGAGGGGACCTGCCCTTTGAGGCCTTGAGAAACGGTCCACTTTGGGTTAGGAAGAGCCCCCCATAAGGGTATCTACCCTTCAAGCAGTCTTTGGATGGCCCTCAGGCTTCTCTTGGTGGGTCACTAAGTTCTTTGGCTCTTCTTTAAGGCTTTTCAAAATCAATGGCTATTTTACAAACCTTGAAATTGATGTTTGTGCACTCATCACTACATTTGAATTTCTAATGGCTAGTTTATCATTCTTGACTTTGACATCTTTAGGCACGTCACCCCTTAGAATTTCTTCAGATTTATCTTAATTTGGCCTTTTTTGCTACTTACTTCCTTTGAATTTCTTGTTTTACATCCTCCCAAAGGGAGGGTGACCCTTCGACTTTGGGGAAGTGTCCTTTAATTTGGCAGTCGAGAGTCCCCCATAAGGGCACCTATCTTTCAGGGTCCTTTGGTGTCCTTTTGTCTTCAGATTCCTTTAGAGCTTTCCCATAGACTTTTTCTGTAGACATTTTCCCATGAACAAAAAGTCTGCAAGAATTGTTTTGGTTGCTTTGTCTTTGGCCTTCAGAAATTCTTTCAGGATTTTCTCCCACAGCTTCCCCAAATTTATTCAAACTTTTTGTCTAAAGGAATTCCTTTGAACAAAAGTATGAAAGAATTCATTTCTTGCCTTAGTCTTTCCACTAGGCTTTGCTTTGTTTTTCAGTCTTTGAATTGGTCCATTTTCCCCCTTTCTACCCTTTGCAAGGGTTGTTTGAGCTCTAAATTAGCCTTTCAAGTTTTTGCAATGGTTCATTTTAGCTTCTGAGTGTCCTCTGCAAGGGTTGTTTATCCCTTAGAAATTTGCCTTAGTAAATTTTATGTGAATCTCAAATTGTGACACATGGCAACATCTGCTGCTCTAAGAAACAAAGTGAAATGAGGCTTGAAAGATGACAATTGGTAGCATCCACTGAGTTCTATCAATTTTTTGCTCATTGCCCTCTGTAAGGGTTCTATGCCTTGGTTCACCACCCTCTATAAGGGTTGTTTGATCCTTTGGCTTTGAGGAAACCTCTTGAACCTACTGATTGAACCAACTGATTAAACCAACTTTGGTTCAATGGTTCAATGGTTCATTCCCTTTGACCACTTAAACCAAGACTCTTTGAAACAAGCCTCATTGAACCCATTGAACCTTTGAAACAAAGTGGTTCAATGGTTCATTAGTTTAATCAGTTCATTCTTTTTATTTGGCGAAGTCCTTTTGATCTTTTTGAACCAAACACGTTGAACCATTTAGTCATTGAACCTGTTGAACCATTGAACCTTTAAAGCATTTGAAATCTTGCTACTGATGTTGAATCTTTTAACTTGTTAAACCCATTAAACTAAAATGGTTCAAGGTTCAATAGTTCAATGGTTCAATCCTTGCTTAGAAGCTTGTCGATGAACTCTTTTGGTTGAGCCTTGTCATTGAACCAACTTTGAAATTGCCTAAGTGTTGAGAGCTTACTTCTTTCTTGTAGAGTCCGTAGAAATCAACCTATGAAGTCTATTGAACTTGGCCTGTAGAGTCCATAGATTTTCTTCCTATAGAGTCCATAAATTTTCTTCCTACTGAGTCTGTAGATTTAAGCCTACAGAGTCCATAGATTCAAGCTTGTAGAGTTCATAGATTCAATCCTGTAGAGTTTGTAGATTTCTAAGAAGCTTGAAAAATGAGGAATTTGAATGCTTAGAACAAATTTTGAGAAGGGCAGAGATTATTTTGGTCTGAGGACCAAAATAATTCACACGTTGTCCAAAAATGAGTGATATTTTTGGGGGACAACAACATAGATGGTCTAGTTTTAAAGATAGAGGAGAAGTTATTAGCATATGAGGGATAACAAGTTCACCATCATTAGTATTATATCCCCTCCCCCATTCCATATCATTCCTCCATTAAACTTCCTATCACCCCTCAAAAGTCTCAAGTAAATGAGTGTTAAATCCCTCAAGGCCCCTAATAGGCCTTGCCAGCTTTTCCTACTTGGGGGTTTGTCCAAGAAAGACTTCAAAAGGGGGGATAAATGTGTCTTAATAAGGTTGAGTTCAATGATTCACAATATAATTTTCAAGGCCATTCACTTTTTGATCAACATGAAGAGAACTACAATTATATGATACATGACTTTCAGGCTCACCTTGATAAAAAAATTAAATTTCAAACCAACTCCTATATCAGTTAGTGGTAGGTATAATATCAATGCCATTTTAGTAGGAAGTTATTTCATTCATGCCCAAGGCTAGAACCCATGCACAAGAAAGAGCTCCCACATCTAAGTTTCAAACTTGGAAACAAATGTTGTAGTCAAAGAGAAGAGGAGATCAATTAAACACAATCCAAATTGTTAAAATGGAGGACAAGTTTGAGATCATTCAAGAGTATAATGCCTTCCCCTCATGGAAATCCATTCAGGTCAATGTGCATATGAAATAGGAGGTGATGGTTATTAAGAGTAATCAACTAAATGAGGGGAATGAGGCATACATGACTTGTCACCTAAATTCATTTCAAGGATCCTCCATTCCACTCATTGATAGAGAGCCTATTCTTGAAGAGGTAAGAAAATAAATTAAAATTAATTTAGTAGTTGATGATGATGATTTGAGTGAACTTGAATAAGATATGGTCATTGGAACACCTCTTGGAAAAGAGGAACATAATTTACCCTTTAAGGATGTAGAAAATGATGGGTTGAAAGAACAAGGTGGGTCAAAATAAGTATGCATACCTATTGATCAATAATAATATGAATTATAGGACCTCCTTGAGGATATGGTAACTACCCTTCATAATGACAGTACTTAAGAACTTGAAGTAATTAAATAAGAAAAGTATAGACCATCTAATGAAGATGATGAACAAGGTAACTTTGGGAGCTTGAAAACTAATCAAGTTATTTTTGTGGATGAATAAACTTCAATTAACCAATAAGAGATGATAGATAATGACTTTTATCCCCATGATCATTATAAAAAAGTGACATTTCAAACTATGATGTCCCTGCTCCTGTACCTATTACTATTCAACTTGAAGAGAGTCCAGTCACACTTGATCTAGGTGAGAACCAATCAATGGACTTGTTTGAGACCATCAACTTAGGCTAATATTTCCTTTAAGATTATTTAATTTATATTAAGAGAATTAATTCCATCAAGAAAGAAGGATTCATCCCTCCAAGCATACCATTCCAAGAGGTTGTCTTATCTGGAGATGACTTGTTTGAGATTTTAAAACAAGGTTATCAAATCCTCAATCCATATACAAATTTATATTCACTCCTAAAGGTTGAAAATTTTTGGAAGTATAACTACTAAGAGTGGGGTGAATTATTTTCCTTCAAACAATCCTTCAATTTTGCTTATCATTCATGAAGCATTCATTCACATACATATATTAACCAATGCATAAGCAAACATCTATGAAATCAAAAAAACATAAGAACATAGGATATATGTGTGAAAACTTATTGGGGGATAAACCCCACTAAAAAATATCTTAGATTAAAATATCATAAGTAATTGATCAAAATTTATTAAGGTATAAACCCCACAAAGAATACCAACCCCTCACTAGTAAAGCACTAACTCAACTAGTCCTTTAGTAAGCACCAACTTGAAAGGAGGCAATGACCCCATTGGTAAATTATAAAAAAATATGATAACTAAAACCTTTGATCACCTTTGGAAACTTTTTTCTCACTTAACTAATTATTATCCCCTTCTTTTTTTCTTCGAAATCTTCAATCTCTCTCAAATAACCTATTAGGCCTTCTCGCTCAACTAGCCATTTCCTTGGCAGAATTAGGTCTTTTGACCTTGCTCTTCACCTATATAAATTTTTTTATAATTTCTTGACGTATTTACCACAATTATATTATGGTATTCACACCATCTACCTTGTTTCCAAAACTCTAAATTATTTTCTCATATCCTCACATATTCTAACTAGTCAAATTAGGCCTATTAAACCTTCTTTTTATACTTGACTCTTGATCTCACCCACCTTGGTCAGCCATGAAAATATACATAATTGTATCACCATTATAATATATAAAAATAAAATTTAAAAAGTGAAAAAATCATTTCATAGCTTAGTCACCACCCATAAGGACTATAACCACCTTTAGGCCTAATAAAGACCTAATGCAATTCAGCCTTTTCAAGGCACATGTTTCACATTGACCACCTTAAAACACCATGATCCTACAAAAATGGTTGAAATAATTCACACATGTTTCAATTATACCCATTATAATATCACCTTATAAATCCAACACCAATTATCTCATTTTACTCCTTAAACCACATTATTAGGTCTAAGCCCTTCTCACTGCCAGAGAGTCTATCTTACAAATATGAAGTACACACTCAACTTTGACACATATCCATATAAAAAAACATGTATAAAACCCATATGACATAAATTTAATCATCATTCTAATTATATCTCACCAAATATTTCATAAGACCTCAAAAAAATAACTTTCATATGCTCACTTAGAATTGCACACAAGCTTCGAAATCATAATCAAAAGCTTTTCAATTTTCACACCTTCATAGGATTTGATCACATATAAAAATAAAATATGATATATTTATAAAAAATTAATTATCATTATATTATTCAACTCTATTAAAAATACTCATTAATATCATTCTCACTCACACACAAAATAATACCTATAGCTACTAAAACACAGCCATGAAAACCAATCTTAGAACACCTATGAGAAAACTTTTGTGAACTTCTAATTATTTTAAATGATCCTAAAAAATAATTATAACATATTTGAATATATATATATATATATATATATATATATATATATATATATATATATATATATATATATATATATATATATATATATATATATATATATATATATATATATATATGTATGACATAAGTTTCATCATCATGCTAATTATATCTCACCAAATATTTCATAATACCTCAGAAAAATAACTTTCATATGCTCACTTAGAATTGCACACAAGCTTCAAAATCACAATCAAAAGCTTTTGAATTTTCACACCTTTATAGGATTTTATCATGTATACAAATACATTAAAATTAAAATATGAGATATTTATAAAAAATTAATTATCATTATATTATTCATCTCTATTAAAAAATACTCATTAATATCATTCTCACTCACACACAAAAAACTACCTATAGCTACTAAAACACAGCCATGAAAACCAATCTTAGAACACCTATGAGAAAAATTTTGTGAATTTCTAATGATTTTAAATGATCCTAAAAATATTTATAGCATATACACACACACACACACACACACACACACACACACACACACACACACACACACACACACACACACACACACACACACACACACACACACACATATACATACATACATACATACATATATTGTTGAGGTATCTTCCTATTATTGGTGCTGAGACATTATTGTTTTCATTGATGTCAAAGTCAAGATATATGTCATTAATGTTAAGGTCAGAGTTGAGGTCATGAATGGTGAAATTGTGTAATATATATATATATATATATATGTATGTATGTATGTGTGTGTATATATGTATATATATGTATGTATATATGTATGTGTGTGTATATATATATATATACACATACATATATTACACCATTTCACCATTCATGAACTCAACTCCAACCTTAACATTAATGACATATATCTTGACTTTGACATCAATGAAAACAATAATGTCTCGGCACCAATAATCAAAACATACCTCAACAATATCCCCCTTCATCATTGATGGAAAACACTAAAATAGATTTGATCATTCACATTTCCCCAATATTGATATTTTTCAAACCTAACCATTATTCCAAACAAGAAAAGGGGTCATCTTCTTGGAAACTACCTAATCCTTGGACCTGGAACACCACACCTTTTCTCTCCAAAAAAACTCAACACAGATCAAGATCACATACCTAATTTTGGAGCATGATTGGCTCCCCATATCTCCATTATATATTCAAACACTATCATGACTATGACTTGCTTTGATCAAGTCATCATACAAACTCTTTGTGAGCCATCTCTTATGATCACACCTCTATCAGACTTTTGATTAAAGCTTAGATCTAAATGTCAATAAAGAACATAAAGATCCCCATATGACCAAGCATCCTTCATAATTCTACTCACTAGTTTATTTACTCCATGAATCATAATGGAGTCACCTCTTATTTCTTGAGTACTAAAACAACATAAACTCAAGATATTCCCAAATCTCCATGTCCTTACTAGATTAAACTTTCCTCATGATCCTTTTAGGCTTGAATTCTTCAATCTTCATTATAACACCATCATAACTTAGTTTATTTTTTTTAACTCCTTCATCCACATTCTAAGTTAATATAGAGAATTCTTGGTACTCTTTACATCTAGACTATGTTCCACAATGCTAAATAGTCCACTTGTATTTGTAGATTGGTCATCACCCTTAGCTACCTTAGGTTTCCACTCACTATCTTATCTTCTTTCTTAAACTCTTTGGGTCTCAACTTTCTTCTTTTTACTTGAGAATCCATGCTTATATAACTTTTTAATATGACTAACCTTTTTATAATTGAAACACACTATTCCTCTTGATGGAAACACACCATGACACATACTTTTTGATTGATGACTTTCCTCATAGTTACATGCATATTCATTCTTAGAGGGCCTTCTAAAATGCCTTTCTCTATGAAAAAATTGGTTACATGAATAAAAATATCCATTGAAATCATTATCATACCTTATACCATTAAATTTCATGATAGGATTATCATTTATACTATCATCACCCTCATTATTTTATCTACCATTAACATTTTATATCACATTATTTTTATTCTTTTGGTTCCCATTGAAACCGAGACTTATTTTGTCATTAGTAGTCTTTTGACTACTTAGGATGTTATTTAGATCATTGGTACTCTTTTCAAACTTCACAAAAGACTTAAACCTAATTGATGCTTTATCCAATTTAGCTCTCAAAGAATTCACTTTAGTTACATACCTTTCACATTCTTCTTTTTTAGCCTTTAAGCTTGTAGTCATAATCTAAAGTTGAGTCTCCATTTATCTGACTATTTGCTATTATTCCTTAGAGTTATTGCTCAATCTAACTTCAAAAATGTTAATTTTCTCCTCATAGTATTTAACAAGAGGCCTAATCACCATGTTATTATTAACCATATTCAATTCTTCTAGAGAATTAATCAACTTAGCCTCAAAGTCCACCTCATATTATTCTTCATTTGAATCACCACCAATACCTCTAATTTATATGGACTCTTCTTGATTTGAATAGTTTGCTTCCTTATCTAAGAAGATAACTTCAATGACATCAATACCATCACCTTCATGATAAATATTATAATTAATTATCTCACTCTCATCAAATGAGCTACAATCTTCCTTAGTGTAAAAATTTATTTTGTTCTTGAAAAAATTCTTGTCATCATACCTTCTAAAGCTTTTCTTGCTCTTATCAGACCTATAAAACATTTTATCATCATCATGAACTTCATCATGTTATTCATCATCCTTTGCCTTATGATTATGAGGGAACTTGTTAGAAAATCATGTAATCTATCCACAATTAAAACACTTAAAGGGAAGCTTACTCTTGTATTTACATAATTAGTTTTAAACTTTATTTTAAACATAGCTATCACCTCATCATCATCAATATTAGATTCATCATTATTTTTGACTTTCTTATGTTGTGTATTATTTTCCTTTAACTTATTTTATAAATTGAATGCATCTTCCTTATTTACAAGTCTTCCTTCACTTATCCTCATCTCATAGTCTGTTAGGGTTCTATGAAGTCCATCTATCTATAGCTTGTTTAGATCTTACATGTATTCAATAATATATACTCTACAATAAAAATTTAGAGTTAGAGATCTCAAAATATTTTAGTAATATTATACTCCTTAAATTATTCACCTAGGCCTCTTCTGGTGTTGACCACTTTAACCCTCAACAAGTAACCTGCAATGGTATCATATTCATTCATCCAAAAAACTATCTTCTATGAGTTTAAAACTTAGTCGACTTGACCTTTGAGTCTCCATAATATATAGTATTTAATTTTTCCCACATTTATTTATAATAAATATAGTGCATCACCTTCAAAATTTATACCTTTGATATGCCACACATAATACCATTCATTACTTTTGAATTGTTGTCACTAACCTTTTTATCTACTACATCTATAAGAAGAATAGGGGGTACACTATATCCATCCAAAACCCATTTAAAAACATCATTAAATTAAGACATAAGATATGTCCTCATCCTAAAAATCCAAAAAAAATAGTTGTATCCATTGAACAATGGATCCTTTCTTGTACAGAAATCACCTTGTGCTTGATTAGCCATATTCACTTGCTTAAGATCTCCTTTAAGCTATTAGGACTATTTAAAAGGAACTTATCTGATACTAAATTTTTTAATTAAATCTAATAATATGGGGGGGGTGAATCAATTTCCTTAAAATAATCCTTCAATTTCAGTTATCATTAATGAAGCATTCATTCACATACATACACTATCCAATGCATAAACAAGCATATATGAAAGCAACAAACATAAGAACATAAGATATATGTAGGAAACCATCTTTGGGGATAAAATACACTAACACATATCTTATAACAAATTATTATAATCAATGGGTCAAAATTTAGTTAGGCACCAACCCCATAAGGAGCACCAACCCCTCACTTGTCAAGCACTAACTCAACTAGTCCTTGAGCAAGCACCAAATTACAAGGAAAAACCAAACCCATAGGTAAATTAGTACCAAATCAGATACCTAAAAACTTTTATCACATTTTTACACCTTTTTTTCACTCAAATGATGATGATCCCCTTCTTTTATTCTTCAAACTCTTATATCTCTTTCCAACATCCTATTAGGCTTTCTCATTAAACTAGCCCTTTCCTTGGGTAAATTAGGTCTTATGACCTTGATCATCACATATATACATTATATTATAATTTTATGACATATATAACACACATACCTAATGTTATTCATACCCTCTACATGGTTTCCAAAAATCTAAATCATTCACTCCTACCCTGAAATATACTAACTAGTCAAATTAGGCCTATTAAACCTTTTTATACTTGTCTCTTGCTCTCACACATATTAGTTGGACATAAACCTATAAATAATTGTATCACCCTTTTAATATATCAAAAAAAATAAAAAATTAAAAATTAAACAACCATTTCATTGGTCTTTTACCACCCTTGAGGACTAAAACCACCTTTAGGCCTAATAGTGACCTAACACAATTAGGCCTTCTCAAGGCACATGTTTCACCTTGACCACCTTGGAACACCATGAGCCTCAAAAAATAGATTAAAAACATCAAAAAAATTTAAGTTATAACCATTATAATATTACATTATATATCCAACACCATTTATCTCATTTCACTCCTTGAACCACACCATTAGGTCTACTTGCAATTAGCCCTTCTCACTACCAGAAAGTCTATCTTACAAATCTAAAATATACACTCAACTTTGTCACATAACCATATACAAAAAACAAATTTATAGAACCTAAATGACATAAATTTCATCATAATTTTCATTATATCTCACCAAATAGTTCATAATACCTCAAACAAACAACTTTCATTTGTTCACTCATAACTGCACAAGGCTTCAAAAACCTAGTCAAAAGCCTTTGAATTTTCACACATTCATAGGAGTTTATAATGAATAAAAATAAATTTAAAATAACCTATTATATATTTATAAAAACTTAATGATCATTTTATTCCTCAAGAACATCATTCTCACTCACACACATAAAACTACCTATAGCTCCAAAAACATAATCATGAAAACCAAGTCTTAAAATACCTGTGACAACAATTTTATGAAATTAAAATGAGTTTAAATTATCCTTAATATATATATATATATATATATATATATATATATATATATATATTATAAGGTTAAATATCAATATTGGTCTTACAAACCAGTCTCATGTCTTCACCCTACATAGACTTGATTGTTTTAAATAGGCCACTTTGAGAACAAGTTTTTGTTTGTGAGCATCATCAAAACTTATAATAAAATGGGAAATGAGACATATGTCTTTAAAAATGACCCCATTAATTTGTATCTATCTTGAATCTACTACAACCCATCCCTAATCTCATTCTCACCTTTTCTTAGTTTTCTCATTATCTTCCTCATTAGGCCTATTTAGTGATAGGTCATATTTCATGACTGATTTAGAATATTTAAGTCTAAAAACTAATAAAAAATTTACATGGTAATAAAATATAAGTCTCACTCATCATCCTCTAATCATTTCCATGCTTTGGTCTAGTCGACCCTACCTACTACATCAAAATTTTAAGAAATAAGGGCTTTCTTATAGCTTCCACTCACTCTTCTAACATACCAAAGCCACTTAGAGAAACCTAGAAGAGTCATATACATGTTAAAAACATCAAAATAGGTCCAAAAAAACTTTATAGTCCATTTACAACAAGATATTTCATATCGGCTCATAATGAGGGTTTGAGGAGGGTTTAGACTACCTTATATTCTTAGTAATCTTTCATAAAGGATTTCTCCTCAAATCCAAAAACAATTCTAGAAAATTAAAGATAAGATCCTTCCCAAACTTCCATTAACTTCTTAGGATTTCATGAAAAAATTACACAAGCCAATGAGCATAATAAATCATTCTTAGGTTTTCAACACCCCATTCTATGTATACATATAACCTTAACACCAATTTTCATGCTTTATCCTCAAGGATATGACCTTAAACCTGGTCAAAAAAATTAATACAACCTATCTCACCTCTAAAAATTATATTAATATATATGGTACCTTGGGAAATGAACTTGACCCCTCATTAGGTCTCTTTACACATTATGTCTTGAACTATTAGTCATTCTTAGACCTTAAAAACATCTTGAAACTTATTTAACTACTCTCAATATCTCATCCACATGTCATATGAACTCATACCAAGCTTCAACACTACCACACACCTTCTCACAATCCTTAGAAAGATTACCTCATCATGCTACCAAACTTGTGCCTTCTTACTAGGTCTCTTTATGCAAGGACTAGACCTCAATACTTAACTTGGAACTCATCTAAAAGCTTCTTTACCTCTTTATCATGTTTAAAAAACTTTATACACTCTCTCATGCCTTTACTAACATAATTCACCGAGTTTCACTATTCTCTATGCATACACCTTTTGTATACACATAATAGTTTCAACCTTTTATCAATTATTGACACTTTGTATCTTAAAAAAACCTATAGAATCTTAATCTCTCTAAGTACATTCCTTAAGAGGTGTACTGGGAAATGGGTGGGTAGACCATTTTTTCTTTATAGGATTGTTATCCCTTTTTCCACTTGTTATCTACACACTTTTCTCGTAAAACCATTAACCTTAAGCTTTTTCTTCTCTATTGTATCCATTCTAAGCATTTAATATAGTTTATTCTCCTATTCCTCACCTAAATCCCCTTTTTTTAGTTGGCTATACTAGGTTGACTAGGTTTACCCTTTATACTTTTGGGGTATTTTGCACTTAGGAGCTAGTTGACCTTTGACTGACCTAACTCATACCTAGTGAATTATTGTCTGAAATTATATTAGGTCGACTGGGTCAACCCTATCAGTTAAGACTTTTATAAGGGTTTAGGGTCAACTCTACCTATAAATACAAGTTAATTTCCATCATTTTATAAGAACAAGTGGAATAAAAATTAAGAGTAAATAAACATCTACTTATTAATCACTCTACTTGAGGAATAAAGATTAGGGTTCCATATTTTCTTTGGAGATATGGATTTTTTATTATGGAGAAGTATTTTTGATGCATTGATAGGTTATGGATCCTAGATATGATTTATCTTTGTCATCATTACATACCAAAACAACCTCTTATGAAGCATCTTGGCTAAGGGAGAGATTGAGGCTCGACGGGTTTGTCTTCAAAGGTAAGTATTCTTAACTTTGTTTATCCTTTGTAAGAGTAGATATAAATGAATTTGTGCTTCTCTTCCATGTATTAAAATTTTATACACATTGACATTAGTATATTTATTTTATGTATGTCTATTTTTATTTTTTCTAACCCACACTTTATTCTACAAGCTTTGGTGAGTACTAGATTAGATTTAGTTTACTTGTTATTAGTTTAGGTGAAATATCAAAACCTAGGACCTCCTTAGGGTTATTACATGACTGTGTTAGACTAGAAAATTGAAACCCTCCTTAGCATAGTGTATTATGATAAATGATCCCCTAATTGAGTCTAGTAGATCCCCATATTGGTCATGCTCTTTCTTAAAAAATATGTTCCCCATCGAAAGTGTAGGTATGCTCTATCTTATTCAAGTTAGGATTGATTTATAAAAATGATGCATTTTTGATTGCATACATTCTTGTGAATGTGAATTGAATCTAACCCTTTTTATGGTTTTATTCACTTATTTGTTTATTTTATCATTTTTATTATCATATATTCACAATATTAGGTTGATTTTATTGACATAGTTCTAATTTCTATGCATAAGTTTAATATGCAGTCACATCTAAAAGAATCTATTATTTCTATGTAGGTTATTTTTTAGGTACAGGCTACTAGATTGACTTAGTAGACACAGTATAGTTTTTCAAACTTTTAGACATCTAGTCTAGATTGTTATGTTGACCTAGTCAACCCTCTATATTGTCAGGCATCCTACTCAACACACTAGGTCAACCCAATCGACCATGTACATTTCATGCACTTAGTAACAAGCTTATTCAAATCTAGGTCAACCTAGTCAACCTTTTTAAAAATATTTTAAAGCATTTAGCAAGGTTATTTAACAAAAATCTCACTTTTATGCATCTTTAGACCCACCAAGGTTAGTCTTTATTCTTTCTCTCTTTCCTTATAGTTTTTTATTTTTACAATTTGTAGTCTTTAAAACTACCCTTGTATAATCAACTAAATTGACCCTATCAACCTAGTTTTATATTCTATGTGCTATCAAGATAGCTATATCGACTCTATTGAACCCAGTAATTTTTAGACCTTTGCTTCCATAGTACAGAGGTGACACTATCAACCTTGCTTTGTATTTTGTGCATACATTATCAACTGCATCAACACTGTATCATGTTTTAAACTTGGAATTAACATTTATATGCTAGTAATTAGTTCACACTTCCATTTCTTGTTGTTTTCATGATTATAATAGATCACATAGTTTAATTAGGTCATTTTTAATATACTATTTAGTTTTACTATTTTTTATTTTTTGCACACACGACTAAATCACAAAATCTTAACAAATTTTTTAACAGTTATCTACCCAAGGCCAACCTACTTATTTTCATCACCAAGGGAGAAGGCAAATTGTTTTATATCTAAGTATAAACATGTATTTAATGGTATATTCTGGTTAAGCACCCAACACCCTTATCACTATAGTGTGTGAGGTAAGGGGGTAGGACCCAATACCAAGCCTATACCATTGCCAATACAAATCCCTTTCAACCCAAAATTCTTGAAACTATATTTGTATTGTTTTCTATTTCCTTGCTTACATCTAACTTACTATCAAATTTCAAATGATATTCCAATAATATAACAACATTCAGGTTGATCATCTAGTTAGCTTTTATTTTTTTGGTTAATTTATTACTCTTTGCTAAATTGTATTTTATATTATAAAAACTTGCATTAGACAACATTGGTTTAAGTATTTGTGTTGTGTGTCTCAATTAGATAAGCCCCATTGATCTAATTGACTATTTTTTTCCCTTTAATTCTTTATTTTCAAGATACTTTCAAAAATTATTCTTATTTCAATACACAATCATTTAAGTTGATATAGTCTATTAAAGGTTGTCTAATTTTTCTTATTTCCTATGCTTGATGTTTTTAGCCTCTATTTGTTGTGTTAGGTCAACCTAGTCAACCTTGTATAGTTTTTAAGCTCTATTTTATGTGCTAGGTGGACCCAGTCAAATTTATATAGTTTCTTGTCACTTCCTCTTTCTTATGTGGTTGTCTTATCTTATTTCATAATGATGACATATTTTCAGCCTTCATTTAGTAGAAAACATTGAATAATCAAGGATTTAGATAATAACCTCACTTATTTTATTACTTTAGATCAAACTATTCACTTTTTTCCTTCCTCTTCTCCTAATCTAAAACCAATCACTACACAATGTAATGTAGTTGAGGTCATTCATCCTAATCCTCCTCAAAATACCAATGTTTGGAATCCTCCACCAAATAATCCCCCTCATATCAAAACTAATACCCATCCTATAAGAACCAATCCACCTATTGATACAACTCAACTTCTTGCACATGTATTTCGGCAAATGGACATCATGCAAACAACCAATCAATCTCAAATGATGAACATGCAACAAAATATATTAAAAATGACTAGTTAACCACCTTAAGTCATCATGTCTCAACCAAATAAAAAAAATTCCCTCTTAATCTTAGAGATTCCAATGGTAATATCATCCCTCAACTTATAATGAATAACAAAATTCTTCAACATCTTCAAAATGAACCTTTATCTCCATTCATTACATCCATAGATATTGGAAACATCTCTCTAAATATCACATATAATGGGACTAAGGGCCCTACTATCTTTCTTAAGTCTTTTGGTAATCTCTATGAGGAAAGGATCCAAAATAATACCTTTTATACCACTAATATCTTAGCCAAAGCCTTTTTATGTGATGTACTTGAATGGTACAACAAAATTCCTATACATTCCATCTAACAACTAGAGGATTTAGTCAATGCTCTAGTGAAGGAATTCCAATGTGATGACTTTCCTAAAAATTACCTCAACCATTTCATCAATGCCAAGCAACTTCCTAATGAATCTACTCATATGTTCATCAAATTATGGATATCTCTCTCTCATAAAGTGGACCATAACATGAATTATGATACTCTTTTAAAACTATTTTTTACTCCTCTGAAACCTCCCCTTCAATACAAAGTTTGAATCTTTTCACCTAAAACTTTAGATGAAGCCTTAGAGAAATAAAAAAGGCAAGACTTTCTTATGACTCAATTTTAAACATCTCAAACAACTAATAAATAACCTTTCCAATCATATTATCATAACATTGATTCGTTCAAGCCTCCCCAGCCTCAAATTAGAACATCCAATTCAACTAATTTTAACCCAACCCACCCACCCTTGAGTCTAGAACAACTTAAGAATAAATTGCCACCCTCTAAATCCCATGATATTTTATCCTTCCAAACCTCCTCCAACATGGCACAATCCTGATAAATTTTGTTGGTGGTATGATACTATAGGTCATTATCATGATCCTTGTCATGATCTTAACTAATTTATTCTTTCTTCCTTACTTGGTCCACATTTCAATCTTGATATTCTCATAAAACAATGTTATCAAGACTATCTTAAAGCTTCTCAAATTTAATATCAAGAACCAACATCACGTCAATATAAATTACTTAATGATCAACAAAAATTATTCCATACCTACACCTCATCCTCTAATTTTGTTAAAACCATATTTAATCCTTCTTCCTACACCAATAAGGAAAAGATAACTAACATGAATAACTTTAAACATATTATTTCATCTATTGACCCTAACCTCTTACTTCCCATGAACCAAAAGAGTACCTAGTTCAAATGCCTACTCCAAAGAATATCATACATGGTCCTCCTTTATCTCATTTACCTATTCATACTTGTCCTACACATCATATGTCACATTTAACCTCCCTAAAATTTAACAAACCAACACATTTACCTATCTCCAAATGCACCTACCAATCCAATGCAAATCATTTTAATAGTTCAATGTTACCCCATTCCAACTCACATGTTGGGGTGTCTTTTAATGATGTGTTAAACATGGGTGTTACACTGAATTGAGTTTTCACCTTGGTCTTTTGTTCCTTTTCTCTAGCGACCAAGTGTGAGCTCTCTTGTGTTTTTAATCTTTAACACCCATGTTTGGTTTTCCAAATATGTATGGAGGAATAAAAAATCCATAAATGCATTAAAAATACAAATCATAAAATACAAATAAAAGGAAACATTCAAAATAACAAAATTCAAATCACACTAAAAGATGCGATTCAAATCACACCTCCTTTTTCTATTCAAAGCTCAGTATCCATAGTTTGACTCATGGTAGAGCTGAGTTACATTGGGTCATGGTAGGCTAGTAGAATAGAAAAGGATAACACAAAAAAAAAATTTAGTTATACCTACTTTCTCACATAATTACCTAATCTTCACATTAAACTGATGGCTCTTAAAGGGGTCCTAAAGAGCAGGGAACATGTTGTGGGAAGGTAGGTTCATTTTAATTTTCATGCATATAACCTTCATGGGATAATATATATACTTAAATTTTAGCCCAAGATTTGTTTTCATTAGTCAAAATGTCCTAAGTCCTTGGTGTTGATAGTTCTTAGTCTTTCTCACTTGCCTAGTGTGTCTCATTCTTGATAAGTATGTTCACATCACCCATGTGGTTCCTCACATTGCTTATTTACATCATATTCACCTTATATTACCCTTGTTGGATATTTATTTTATCTAATCACATCCTTGACCACATCTACCTTATTACTCTTCTTGGCTTATAATTTGTGAGTTGAATTATAAGACCATGGATATGACCAGGCCTTCCTCACAAATACCTTTACACCATTTTATTACCATATCATCTCATTGTCATATGAACTCATGTCATTAGGTGGTGGTGTTTTATTACATTTCATCTTATATTAAGTACTAAGTTTGAGTGTTCATCATTTAGAGATTTTAATTTTCATTTCTCCATCATATTCTTGTTCAATTTTTTGTGGACTTCACTTATCTTACATATGATATTTGGCATTCTTACATATTTCTATTTATGTATGACTTATTCATGTTTTTCTTAAATATTGAAATAATTTTCATTTTCACTTATTTATTATTTATTCACCTTTATTTTACATACTTATATTACATATTAACTTAAAATTTCATTTTTCATCCATGTTTTTCTTCATATTTGTTTTGACATGCTTATCTTACATGGAGTTACTTGCCAATTGCTTCCATATCTTTGTTAAAGTTTTTTTACATTGAGATTTCTTTTTTCCATTTTTTTTCCATGCCTTCCAACATGATTTAATGTGTTTTACAATCAATTTTCATTCATTTACCACCATTTGTCATTTATTTTCCATCCTTTTATCATTCATTTTCTTTCAATATTTTAGCCTTACCTTAACAATCCTATTTTTCCAAATTTCCTAAAATCTCTATCATTACTAGCTATCATATGCCTATCTTTCAACCATTTCAATTTTTGGCTATTTTTTGCATTAACTTCTACAGGTCCACCTAATGTTCTTCACAATATATGTCTTCACTTCTATTACAATCTACTTGTTTATCTACAACACTAAGGTAAGTAAAGGTGTGTGTTTTTAAATTCTATCTTTTCATTTAATTTATTTGTTGCTTACTTCACTTTACTTAGCATTAGATTTATGTGTTATTATGTCCTATTTCCCAAATCACCATTCCATTTTGTACTCATGTGAGATGTGATGATCTTCAAGTGGGAAATATGTATACACATGATATTTTCAAACTTTTATCAATTAATGACACTTTGTATCTTGCAAGAACCCATCGAGTCTCAATCTCTCTAAGTTCATGCCTTAAGGGTTGCACTAGGAAAGGAGTAGGATAACCATTAATGCTTTGTAGTATTTTTGTCCCTTTTACCACTTTTTATCTATGCACTTGTCTCCTAAAACCATTAAACCTAAGCTTGTTCTTCTCTATTGTACCCATTATAGGCATTTAATACATTTTTATCCTCCTATTCCTCCCCTTTTATTAGTCAGTTGTACTAGGTCAACTGGGTCAACCTTGTGTAGTTTTGGGGCATTTTTCACTTAGGAGCTAGTTGACCTTTGGCCAACTTAACTCATGAACTAGTGAATTATTATCCAAAACTATGCTAGGTTGACTAAGTCAACCCTATCAACTATGATTTTTAGAAGGGTTCAAGGTTAAATCCACTTATAAATACAAGTTAATTTCCATCATTTTATAAGAGGAAATGAAATAAGAAGAGTAAATGAACATCTTCTTATTGACCATTCTACTTGAGGAATAAAGATTAGGGTTCCATAATTTTTTTAGAGATATGGATATTGTATTGTGGAGAATTATTTTGGATACATTGATAGGTTGTGTATCCTAGATCTGATTTATCTTTGTCATCCTTATATACCATAACAACCTCTTACAAATCACCTTTGCCAAGGGAGAGATTGAGGTTCAACAGGTTTGTCTTCAAAGGCAAGTATTCCTAACTTTATTTCTCCTTTGTAAGAGTGTATATATATATATATATATATATATATATATATATATATATATGAATCTATACTTATATGTATTAGGATTTTATATACATTGACATGAGTATATGTCTTTTATACATGTTTAGTTATATTTTTTATAAACCCCACTTTGTGCCACAAGCTTTTGTGAGCACTAGATTAGATTTAATTTACTTGTCATTAGTTTTGGTGAAATATAAAAACTTAAGACCCAATTAGGGTTATTGCATGATTGTGTTAGATTATAGGCTTTGAAACCCTCTTTAGCATGGTGTATTTTGATAAGAGATCCCCTAATTGGGTCTAATGGATCCCCATATTGGTTATGCTCCCACTTAACAAATGTGTTCCTAATAGGAAGAGTAGGTATGCTCTATCTTCTTTGAGTTAGGATTGATTTATAGACATGATGCATTTTTTATTGCATACACCTTCTCTCAGGGCTAGATCAGGCTTTTCAAGACATATAGTACTCAAATATTTAGACTTAAACAAGCTAACTCTCAACGATTTCAACCAAGAAAATTATTCAATCAAGATTCTCTAAATACAATATTACTCTCAATACGCTCATGAGCTTGTCACAATACATAATTGTGCCAAAAACTTATATAGAATGCAAAGACTACTAAACCATGCTCATGATATAACAATGCTCCTTGAGATTAGTACTCAATAATAACTTACCTTGTATCATGATCTTGACCTTGATATGCCATTAACCTTAGAAGAATTACCAAGTTGACTTCAAATTATCTCTCAATAGAGAGATAATAGGTTGCCTTTAAATTTTATCTTATCATAATACTTATTTGTAACATACCATTTCATCATTCATGGCCTCAACTTAAACCTTAAAATTAATGACATCTATCTTGAATTTTACATCAATGACAACAACAATGTCTCAACACTAACAATAGGAACATACCTCAACATAATTAAGTACAAGTAGCCTCAAGAAGGCATGAAACAAGATGAAACTCTCTTAGTATCCAACCTTGAAACCATAACACAAGGGTTGCTTCAATCTATCTGACATGATCAAGAGCATCCCATGACTAAGTTAGAATTGACATTATTCATGAAAGGAAGAAAAGTTTGGAATGATTATGATTGGATGTTGGACTCGAATATTCAACCTATGTAGATAAGGGTTGAGAAAGAGGATCTAGTTGACTTCTAAAGAGGCTATAAACATGATAGTGTCTTCAAATACAAGTGGGAGCCCTCATTTAGTGAATAATACTTGATTAAACTCTAGTTATCATGTGGTAATCTCACCTTGTGGAGCCAACTTGATCAAAAGAGATTCCATTTTGACTATTGAGGAAAAAGGAGGGGTGTTATAGTTAGTTTTTTCTAGTTTTTGTTTCAATAAGTGTCAACACAAGTATGGGTAGTATGCTACCTTGTTTTTTTAGTATCTTATCTTGTTTATTTCCTTAGGTGTTAGGTATGTTTATTTAGTTATATTATTGTGTCATGTTATTTTTTTCATCCTAATAAGTGTCATGAACTGTTATTTATTTGGTAGTCTAAGAGGATGGTCATCATAGCCATAATGTCATGTTTGAGTCATTACTACAATAGAGAGTTAGTGGGTTCTTTTGACTAGCAGGTTGGTCAACCCTTATGGGTCACCAAAAATGTTGGAAATTTTTCCTCCCAATCCAAAGACCAACCCATAAAAATAAAAATTTTCCATGACGCTCATACAAGTCTACATATGGTGATATCCTAAGTGATGATGTCTCCTAAATTTCTTCTTGAAGTCATTTAACATTATTAGAGGTGTCATAGAGCTTGCTTATGAACTCATAAGGACATAAATGTTTTGAGGTCTATTTGTTGATGTGACATTGGTCATGGTGAACTTTGAGTGAGACAGAAAGTGTCAAGATGTCTTATAAGGTGTAAATAATGGTCTTAACCTTGTTTGATAAGATTAAGGATATTTTGACAAAGTTAAGGTAGTTTCAATATTTTCAGGTTGTTAATCCTTATGGTTTTAGGCCTATTTTATACCATTGCTTAAACATAAACCTTTATTGGTAGTATGCAAATGTTTCAAGCCTTGTATAAGGTAATAATATGAAGGTATATTATTATTTTTAATGTCATTATTGATGGTTTATCAATTCAATCAATTTCAAGCCTTCATAACCCCCATAATGTCATCAAATGACCCTAAAATCCCCATTATAAGTCTATTTACATTAATAAAATTTGAAATAGGGGTGATTTTTGGTTAAAAAATCATTATTAAGGTCATGGAAAAGGTCCCATTATCATCATATGGTCATAACAAGGCTTTTCATGCCATAAAAGGAACATTTTAAGGCTTATATTTACTTCCCACTAGCCAAATAGACCCATACATGGGAAACCATGGCCCCTTAGCTTCCCCATCCATACCATTCTTTTTTTAATTAATTATTTGACTTATATTTATCCCATTAAACATACCAATGGTGTTGTAGAGCCTAAACCATGAGAAAATGGATGATAATTGTAGGTTTTGTAGGTTTTTATGACTTGTATGGATATATACAATACATATATGAATATAGAAAGAAAGTTGTAGGGGGATTATTGTAATAATTATGTGAATATATCCATGTGTTTTTAGGAAAAATAATACAAAAACTAACCTTTCCCTTCTATTGATATCCTTGGTAGTTTGGAGAGCACTTCAAGTTTGTGCTTAATCCAGAGAGAGAGAGAGAGAGAGAGAGAGAGAGAGAGAGAGAGAGAGAGAGAGAGAGAGAGAGAGATGCTTAGAATTTGAGTGATCTTGTCACCATCCTCATCTACTAAATTTTTGGTCTATTTGATAAAACTAATGATTGTTTCTAGTTATACAAGTATTTTAGAGACTTTTCATGGCATCCTCATAAATTTTTTATACAAGCAATAATTCTATGGTGAGAATGAGTAATTGATGTATAAACCTAAAGTTTAATATCCTTGAAGGTTAAATAAAGTGTCCTAAAGTGATTCATGTCTCTTTGGTTCAAAATTTAAACATTAATATAGACCTATAACTCTCTAAATATGCCTCCAAGTGAAGATTACCAATGTGTCTGAGTTTACTACAAAAGAAGGTAGTGTACTATATAATGTTGACTTTAAGTTTGTCAAAACATAATAAAACATAGCATGAAAGTTTGCATCTACACCAATATATCCTTCTCTCAAAGTTCAAAATCCTCATCATATCCCCATATCCCAAGGAATCACCATTTGTCTTTCCTTAGGCACCTTCACCATCCTTTTAGTAGATATTAAGGTCATTTAGTAAGTGTGAAGGTTTTTTGGAGAGTCCTAGGTTTCCACTTTTCACCATATATGTTTCATTGATGCTCTCAAAATGTTATATTCTATGAGTTATGTATCTTTATATGTCTAGGATCCTTTAAAACCATTTTATGAGCTCTTATTATTTTTCAATCCCTCAAATAGCCTCTCCATTTTTACAACCTCATCACTACCATTTCAACCTAGTTTAAGCCCTGTCTCCAAGTCTTAATTTACATATAACCTCATTAATAATAATTAACACATATAGATCCTTTACTCAATCCCTATATATAGAGCCAAGTTCTAACTACTCTTAAACATTATCAAAAATCATCAAGTATAGGAGAGATTAACCCATATATCTAGATACCCTATTGAGAAATCGTGATCACCATCTATAGGCTTTTATGTAAGAAGATGAGGTGTTGATTGAGGAAGTTATATGAGAATGATGTTAAAGGAATTTAATAACATTGAACAACCATGAGGACCCAAAATAATTATTAAATAGAGGATTCAAGGTTAGATAAATGCCAAACACATCAAGTTCACTCTAAGGGAAAATAATCTTAGTCAAAACTCCTTTGGGCATGCTATAAAATGCAACTACAGACCTGAAGGAAATTGAAAAATATGATGAGTTTTTGAAGAGATTTAAAATTGTGTATAATAATAGTATGAGGCTAATAATATTATAAGATATCACCCCTAAATATAATTAATCATTGTACCTACCTCCTTAATGGCCACATATAGAGTCAAAAAAACCTCACTCACCATCTACAATTAGAGTATGAGGAGAACTAGTGTATTGAATTTGCATAAAGAGGTGAATGTGAGTAGGGTAAAAGAGAAGGAATTTATTATTTTATACCATCAATTGAGTTCAATAATCTGAACATCTAGGGTAATATTAGACCTAAATGGTATGATTATGCATATTAAGCCTGAAATTGGTATACATGCCTATGATTCTAACCTAAGACGCTTTACATGAAAGGTAATATGAATATGGAAGAGTTTTAAAGAGTATATGTAAGTTTATGTTATATTATTATGTTATGGTACTAAAATTAACATCAAATTGATATCAAGTAAGATATTCACACCCATAGTCATGACACACTTAAGAATACCTACAAGCATAGTAGGAGGAAGTATAACTATGTTGAAACCCATGTGGGAGTGAAGGGTAAGAATGGGAATAATGGGAATAATAATTGTTCCATTAAAAACGTTAGTGATAATTAAGTGATTACTCCCTTGAGATGTTAAAAGACCTTGCAAAATAGACAAGTTTAGCTCACCACCTATAGCCAAACATAGAGGCAAGCTAAGAAGGCAAGGTCATATCAGAAAGCTTAGGCAAGGAACCTACATAAGGCTAGGTGAAGAGAAGAGAAAGATAACCATGGATTTTAATTTTAAATCCATCAACCTATAGTTAGTATCTTTACCCCCCTATAATGGTCTAAATAAGCTTAAGGACTTGATTAGGCCTAATAGTCCTAATCTAGCATATACAAACTTGTGTATCAATAAAAATCTTATGAAAAGTTTTGGGTTGTTTAATATTTGAAACATATGAGGAAAGAGTGGGAAAATTATTAATTTCTCCAAAATTATATAATCTTTAGTTGAATCAAGAAAATCACTCAATCAATCCTTAAGGCTATAAAGGCTTAAATTCCTACTAACCCTAGACTTGATTATGTGAGGTCATGCAGTAAGGAGATTTGGTGAAGATACAATATAGAGGATGTTGATAGGTATCATTAAAATTATAAACAAGTTTATAATATATTGGGAAGTAAATAAGACCATTTATCCCCTACACTGCTATCAAGCACTCAGACTAGCATTATTGTCTATAGGTAGTCACATGAGAGAATGGGCAGAGATGATTATCCAAATAACCTAAGGCAAGTGTAAATGTTAGGGACATGTAGGAAAGGTGTGAAATGATAATGGTGAATCCATTAACCCAGATATAGGTACATCATATCCATGACACTAAGTTTAAGCATGTTAGGCCTAAAAGATATGTTTTAGACCTCAAACCCCACACCACCTTGGGGCATACTCAGATCCTCCTAAAAAAATTTATGGCCATGAGAAGGTATAGGATGATGTTAAAGGTCCTAAAAAATTAGTTTCAAGTATATGAAATCATAAAAATGATCATATTGGTATTAAGACCCTACTCAAATTACACAATCATAGGTTACCACCTCAAACTACACTTTTAAATACTCACATCTTTCATTATATAGGGACTCAAGTCAAAGGTTCTTAAGGGAAGTTGGGAACCTTTATGGAATAAATATCCATGCTAGAGTGAGTTGGTTTTAGGGTCCCACATCTATGAATAAATATTAATACTATAGACATGTCTAGAAGTCATGTAAAAAATTTTAAGTCTAGCATCTTCCACTCATATCTCTCCACACAAGATGCATGGGACCCTAATATTTTTATGAGTGTCATGGGGGTTTATGGTCTAAACATCCATGAATATAATCTTAGTATTTGGGGTTTGATCTTTACTAAACATCATTAAGATGGTAAACCTTTAAAACCCTCCTTAAACCCTAATGCAGACTTGACTTGGAAAAAGTGAATATTTTTACACTCAAACACTCCAATCAACTTGATAAACACTTAAAACATCTATTCATCTTAGAGAAGACCCTGATCATGGTATCAGTCTGTATGGACACTGTACAAATTTGTCATAAAATAGTAATTTTAAAATAATTGTTTAGAAAAAAGTAAAAATTCATCTAAAGAGATTCAAATAATTAGAGTGGTAGGTTTGAGACTTATTTCATCTTTCCAAGATACTATTTGATTGCTTTTCTACCTAGAAATGCATTTGCAAGTCCACACCAAATAACTAGTCTATAGATGCAAAAGAGAAGTGGCCTAGTCAACTAGGAAAGGTAAAATTATAGGTGTATATTACTTTAAAAAGGATTATGACATGGTAAGAATATGTTATTCAAACCTTAAATATGAATATTCACCTACTCTATGGTTTTTATTCAAGTCTCTAATCATCCATTGATAGATAGGCAAACAATTAGGCCTAATAGACCTATTAAACTTAATTAGTTAACAAAGATAATTGAAAGATGGCATAGAAAGGATATTGGATAACTTAATATATGGTAATTACCCATGTAACTAATTATTAATTGGAAATAATAACTCTTATCATAGCCATTATGGATGAATAGTATAATTTTAAGACTAATCAACATGCATAAGGAGGAGTGATCTGTTCACCACCTATTGGTGGCCAAATTACACCTCATTTCACCTTATAAATTTTAGGAGAAGATTAATTAACCATATTTGGGAATGGTTGTGCTATGAAGGGAGTCAAATAGGTGAGTTATAGCCTATACCACTCCACCTCAATGATTAAGGGGTTAATTAAAAAGCATCAGTGCATGAAGAGGGTATGAGAGGTTATTATAACTACTTATAACTGATTATGAAGTGGACTATGGTAATTTATGACCTCCAATCTCACCTTAATTCCATTCCCCCTCTATTTTTCTCTTAATTATGCTATATATTTAGGCCTTAAGGCCTTGATTTATATCCCTCACCTAGGCAATAGGAAACTTTGCTTGGTTTTGTACTTGATGAACCTATTGTAATGCTGAGTAAAATATTATAGATACTTAAGTATGATATATAGTATGTTAAACTTTTTTTTTAGTTGCATATGTGATGGATTTATCTTCCTTATAGGTCCTATCTCACCTATATGTTAATAGGGTGTCTTATGCATGTCATGTGGTGTGTAGAAGTGTTAAGTGATTGAATTTGTAGTGGAACCCAATTGGTAAGTTCCTTAGACTAGTTATTTTATCATGTCCCACATGTTCTAACACCTAAAAAAACATCCATATGAAATACTATTTCTTAGGAGATTTTGAAAATGGTTGTTCAGTTGCTTGTCTAGTCCACTATGCTTTTAGAAGTCAAATTTAAGTGGATGAATGATGATATTGGTGCATAATCACCCATTAGATTATGTTTTTTTAATGAAATATCTATCCATTTTCACCCCAAAATTATTGGGTATCACTTATCTTGAGCTTAAATAGATTCACCAAGGGAGATAGTCCCATAAACTAGAGATCTAACCCAATAATAGGTCACCCACAACCTTGGGTTATTCCCATGTTAGTCCAACCTTGCAGGCAAGCTTAAAAAATATTATTCTAGGGTGAAGGTTGGAGTGATAATATATGGAAATAAACACAATTTATGAGATGATATATAGGTGTGATAAAGGATGATTAGGGGATGTGAGATAAGCTGGACCATTGATACCTATTCTATCTTTAGAGACTTGAGAACTTATTGATAGACTGAGACAAGAGATTAGTGGTAGGGATACTAAAATAATAGGTATATATACCTAATTAGATCATAGATTTTAGTATTTATCTATGTATCATAGGTAAATGAGTATGGATCAAATAGAGATATATAGACTAAAAGTTGAATTGAGCTGAATAGACAAGATATAGGTGAAACTTACTTATGAGAGAGATTTAGCTAGATTGAAGCGAGATGTTATAGTTCAGGGAAATGCACAAATTGTGTCTCATAGAGACTCTACCATATAATAATAACATGTAAAATTATCTAAGATGGATACACATAGGTAGTGATAGCTAGACTATAGATAGAGATGGATTAGGCTTATATGGTTGTTACAGAGTGAGGTTTGATATCAATTTATGAGAGAATATCCTTTAGGATAAGGATGAGGAAATAGGTTAAAGGATATTATATGAGGCAATAGTTTCATTTTCAGATATGAAGCCTACATTTTTTGAGTAAAGTGCATAGAGGTTAGTCTATAGATCAAGTCGGTCACATATGACCTCCACGTTAGTGGGGATAGTATCTCATCCACCTCTATGATCATTAGCTATGTTCCTCTAGCATAGTCAAACTTATATTTAAAATAAAAATCACTAATTTGGGGCAAATTATTGTTTTAAAAACTTTCAATCAATTATACTCAATCATTTATGAACTATGAAAACAACATAGTGATCTAGAAAAACATAAAGAACCATTCAGATGAGTATGAGATAAGCTAATAGACATATGAGTGGGAAAATCTCAAGGGGAAGAAAACCCATTGTGATGTCTAAAAATTGAATATAGTCCTATAAAACAAAATACCAAATTTTTTTGAGCACCAACTAAACTTGGAGCACCAACCCCAATGAAGTCAAAAACCCACTTGACTATGATCTAGAAAGAAGCTATTTGCAAGGAAGCACCAACTCCCTAAGTGAGTCAACACCAACATAGACACATCATGAAATTTTTATCACCATACCCCTGATATATTTTTATGGTCTCATTTAAATTCCTCCTTCTACTCAATGATGCAATATTTTATTTGTTTATGTTTCATCTATTTAAATATGCCTAAATTGCCTTGTATATATACTAGACTCATGGTCACACACCACTTAGTTGGACACACACCTTAAAAATCTTATTTTTTAAAATCAAATAGATCTTATAACATATTATTAACATGATTAAAATTTACTTTAAACCCATTTTGGTTTGTAATAGCTCAATTAGGCCTCATGTCTCTTTTAGGTATATCTTCTAAACACCAAAACTTGATCTAATGAGGCCCAGATGGAATTCTCCAATGATAAAAACCATTAAATAACTTATAAAAAATACTCAAATAACTTATTACATTATTTATTATAATTGTATCCTTTTTTAATACCATGAAAACTCTTTTAGGACAAATGGCCCTATTAGGCCCATGTACCTGAAAAGTTCATCTTGCAAAAATGAAGCTTAAACACCCTTAAGCTACTGAAATATAAAAATGAAACAAGTATAAATATTATAAATTAACTAGGATCATCATAAAATTCTTGTAACACTTTCACTTAGGAGATGAAGGCTCAAGAACATCTCTGCAACTCACTCATTCAGAACTGTCAATTTACCTCAAGAACTAGTCATGGTGAATTAGACCTCTAACACCTATTTAAACACTTTTCATGACTCTTGATGCATGTAAATGGTCCTATGAGATCTCAAAAACATACTTAGATATAAAATTAATATGTTATATTATAAATTTTTGGTCTTGTAGACCAATTTCTTGACCTTATATCACATAGTCTTATCTGAAATAGACATGTCATTTTGTGAGAAACCTTTTGACCATATATATTAAACTCCAAAACATATCCAATGCATTAAGATGAATTTAAAATAATAATAAACTTTTAATTCACTTTTTTTCACCAATATATCATTCATAGATGTGGAAATCTATCTTTTCATCTTTGCCTAGGTTTTACACTGTTCACACTATTAGGTCTATCAATGACTGGTTAACTTAGATGATCAAATTATAACAATTGAATAGTATAACCTATATATAAATCATCATGTAAATGTATAAATAGTATCTATATCTTATGCCATCCATTTTCTTTTCTTTAATAATAAAATTTTGAGAGTGACAATAATTTACTGATAAACAACCCTGTATCTATGCATTTTATCTCCCATCTAACTAACCACCACCACCTAAAAGTACCTGGGAGAGATTAAAACATTAAAAAATACATTTAATATGAATTTAAATCCATTATAAGATGATTTTAATAATATCTCTCACATCAAGTCTTTATTAGGGTTGTAAGGAGGTTTAACATAGGTTTTGGTATTAATGATTGCTCATAAAGAATTACCTCTTAAATCCAAAACTAATGCATAGAGATCTTAACTATGACCCTTCCCCATCTCTCCTTAATATAATATATTACCATTTATAGGTTACACATGCCAATTAATGTCTAAAAGTGGTTTTCAGGTTTGAGACCTCATTCTGTGAGCTCAAGAAGGCCTAAAATAGTTATTCATGCACTTTTATTTCATGTCTTGACCTAAAACTTTTTGATTATTCCTAAAAATACTTATTTCACCTTTTTCCATTCTCACATATTCATAATTTCCTTGAAATCTGATCTTCATACCTCATTAGGCTAGATAGGGTTTAAGATAGGTCTAGGTGTTTACTAAGTCTTAAGTTCCTACCCTTATAGGCTCATCATAAAACTCTCATGAAATTTTCAATGTCTCACATACATATTAAAATAGTGTCATACAACTTTCACATGCCTGTGTTCATTTATATTTATGTACATACCTCTTCATGTCATGAGTAGGCTCATGACTAGGCTTCCTATGCACTTTGCAATAAATGACCTATACCTTTATGAAATGATAAGACATTAGTTTCCTTGAATATATTTTTTATCTTTCTCTCATGAAAAAACTCTCTTAATTAACCTTATCACATCACACACTACAAACTAGGCTTAGTCACATTTGACATCAATGACTAAACTCAACAATCTCCCCCTTTGTCATTGATGGAAACCACTCTCAAAAAATTCTCTAAACAATATATTTCTCCCTCATTATAAAATTTATCCCCTTTTGACATAAATTAAAAAAATATGTCTACAACTCTTAGATTACACCTCTTTCAACCAAAACACTCAACACACAGGATTATGAGTCTATGAATCATCATTCAAACATGTTACCCCTATATCTATGCATACATTCTTTAAAAAATACATAGATACACAATATCATTCACCTCCTCTTGGAGATAATGAACCACATAATTCGCTCCCCCTAAGCACTTGACTTACTTAATGACTATTAGGGTAAGGAACTATACCCAATTCCTATCTTAGATGTTCAGATGTTACCTTTGGAATTGGCCTGGTAAAAATGTCTACAATATGATCCTTTCTAGAAACATTTTCAATTTTAACACTTTGTTCACTTACCTACTCTCCTAGGAAAGTATACCTAATTAGAATGTGCTTAGTCCTTGAGTGCATGACAATATTTTTTGAGACACTTATAACACTTGTATTATCATAATAGATAGGGATATCATAATCCACCTTATAATATTTTAAGGTCTATCTCATCCATAAGACTTGAATGCAACATGGATTCATTGAAATATATTTAGTCTCACAAATAGATAATTCCACATATGATTATTTCTTATTTATCCATGATACTAGGCATTCTCCTAATAAGAAATCTCCTCCACTAGTGTTCTTCTAATCTAGACTCCCTACCCAGTCTGCATCTATATAGGTTATCAAGTTATATTCATTTCTCCTTGTATACCATAACCTAAACTCAATAGTTCTTTTGAGATACCTAAGTATCCTTTTGACTATTTGTGTAAGATTTTACTTTGATTTTTCTTGAAATATTCCCATAAGACCTACTACTTGCATGATGTTAGGTCTATAGGTAGTAGTGTATAGAAAACTTCTAATCATTGACCTTTATGATGTATGATTGACCTCTGAAGACCCATCATCCTTGATTAACTTACATCTTATCAGCATAGGTGTGTTAACTAACTTGCTATCTTCCATCTAAAATTTCTTCAGCATCTCTCTTATGTACTTTGATTGTGAAATGAATATACCTATTTATGATTGATTGATTTTTAATCCAAAAAATAATTATAATTCTCCCAGTATGGACATCTCAAATTCCTTATTAATCACATCTATAAAGGTCTTAGTCATATTCTCACTATATCCACCAATTATGATGCCATCTACATAGACAACTAATATCAAATGATGATCACCTTCTATCTTTATGTACAAATTACTATCCTCAACTCATATTTTGAAACCTTGGTCTAATAGATACATGTCTAATCTAGCATGCTCATCTCTAGGAGATTATTTTAGACCATAAAGATCCTTATTCAATCCATAAACATAATATTTGTTTCTTGATAATGAGAAATCCTTAGGTTTCTCTATGTACCCCTCCTCTTCCAAGTTCCCATTCATAAAAGTAGATTTGAAATCCATTTGAGACACCTTGAACCTTTTTAACCCTAAAAATTCTAGAAACAATATGATCACCTCAAATTTTACTAATAGAGCAAATGTCTCCTCAAATTCTACCCCTTTAACTTGTGTATACCCCTTTCATACCAATCTATACTTACTCATAATGACTTCTCCATCTTCATTTAGCTTGTTCCTAAACACCCATTTTGTGTCAATAACATTCTTGTCTTTAGGCCTAGGAACTACTTCCTAAATCTAATTCTTTTCTATTTGGTCTAAATCATTTATATCACCTATCCAAAACTTATCTTTACTTGCTTATATAATTTTATTAGGCTCAATATTAGACAATAGAGTAACATTATCTTTATTTAGGTTACTTATTAGTCTTCTCCTTATTTGCATACCTGCATCCTTGTTGCCAATGATTTGTGACTCAGGATCATCTCTTCAAATCTATCTTGAGGGGCATTTTGAGTCTTATCTTTCCTCACATTATTCTTATTCTTACTCATTTATCTTTATTAGTTCTTCTTCATTATTGAAGTCTAGATTCTCTAATGTATCCTTTGACTATGAGTGTGACTTTTTAGAACCTGTTTCATCAACCTTCACATTAGTGATTTCCACTATCTTCTACAACCTTTTATTATAGAATATATAGTATGATCTCAATGATGAGTATCCAAACCATATAAATTCATCATATCTATAATCAAACTTACTTAAGTCTTCCTCATCTCTTTTGATGAAGCATTTTCTTCCAAACACTCTAAAGTATTCCACATTAGTAGTTATACCTTTCCATAGTTCATAAGGGGTCTTATTACCATTATTACTTATCTATCCTCTATTTAAAATTATACTATATTTTTTAATGCCTCTCTCTAGTATCCATTAGCTAACCTTGAATCATTTAGCATATTTCTTACCATCTCTTGAAATGTCTTATTCTTTCTTTCCACTAATCCATTCTGCTAAGGTGGTCTAGCTACTAAGGACTATCTCCTTATCCCATGAACCTCATATAAGTCATCAAACTCATTACACCAAAAATATCCTCCTCTATCATATCTTAAGAATTTAATATTTTGATTCTCATTCTCACCAATAGCCTTGAATGCCTTAAACTTATAAAGAGCTTCTAACTTTTGTATCAAAAATTCCACCCAAGTCATTCTTGTGTAGTCATCTATGAGTAACATGAACTAGGTACCTCCTTAAATACTTTAGATTCTTTTAGGCCCATAAATATCAATGTGGTTTACCTTTAAAGGTCTTATATTAGATTACTCCTTGGACTTGGACCTTCTTCTATTCTTCTTACCATGTTTACATGCTTTTCACAGACATCTTAGATCTTATCTTGACCAGATTATCAAAATTTAGGTGGCCCAACCTTCTATTCCATAGCCAAAATTCATCCATATTAATCATAAATCATTTTTCCTTCTTGATCTCTTTCACGACATATAGATTATTCTCAATCCTCTTAGCATTTTCAATTAGTCTTGATAATTTAGAACTCCTTATATCACACTCTATATCATGAAAGGTTAATGTGTGTCCTTGGTTGCATATTTGACTAACACTAAGTAGGTTATGTTTCAAACCTTCCACATATAACAAATTATCTATCTTGGTCTTCCCATTTTCCAAACTCGAGATATGCTTGCCAACTATATTGATAGTTGTGTTATTTCCAAATTTCATTATTCGTATAACATTCTTCTTTAATGAGATGAATTTGATTTTGTCCCCTATCATGTGGCTTGAGAAACCACTATCTATAAACCATTTCATGCTTTCATCTTAAATGTGAAAGGCAGTCTGAGATATCATAAATTATTATCCTTTAGTCTTATGCTCCTCCTTTACCTTGTCCATAAGGTTTAACTTCTTGATCCACTTCTCATTGGTGTGACCATATAACCTTTTGTCTTGATTGGTCTTTCTCATATGACTTATCTTGTAATCCCTTACAATATTTCATCTTTGATCACAACTATAGCATAGAATTCTACTTCTACTATTGAAATAGACATTTAACCTATTCATCCATGATGAATTAATTCTATCATGATGTCTACAATCTATAGCTCTATGTCCATATTGATTGTATGATAAATAATTACCATTGAAATAATTCACATACCTTATTTTTCAATGTTTAATGCTGTACCTCTACCTTTGTTTTATCTTAAAGGATTAAAATTATTCTTGACTTGTTGATGATCAACTTGAGTCTAAATTTTGAGAGTTTATACATAGGTATTTACTCTAATAGTACCATCACTATTTGATAGTCCATTATCCTTTGAGTTTTGACTCTATTTATTTTCCTTTTGATCTTCTTTGAATCCAAGACCTATCCTGTCATGTGGAGACACTTGACTATTCAAAATATCACCAAAGACTTCAATGATCTTTTCAAACATCTGATGTGTTTTCAACTTGATTATTGTCTGATCTAATTATATCTTCAATGACTCTAATTCTATTCTAAAATTGATGTATTCTTCTTCCTTGGTCTTAAGACTTGCAGTGACAATCTCAATCTGAGTTTCCAAATATTTGATAAAATCTTCATGTTCATTAGTGTTTTTTCTTAGTCTCTCTTCAAAGATATTGATTTATTCCTCATAACTCTTAACCAATGATCTCAATTTTTTATTATTCCTTATTTGGAACTTCAAATCCTCTAGAGCACTCACAAATTCTACCTCAAGGTTCACTTTAAATTATTCTTCATCTATTTATTCATCTTCTATAAGACTTTTTCCTTTTAAAAAACATTCATTATTTATTTTTATATTCATGAATAAGGCTTCATTGCTATCATCATCACTATAAGATGTACTTGTGTCACTTATATCATAAAAACTATTGTCTTATTTGGTATAGAAACTTCTCTTATTCTTAAATGATCCTTTCTCACCTTCATAATTTGTAAAACCTTTTTTTTCTTTTGTCAATCTTATAAACCTTGTTATCATCACCATGATGTTCATCATGTTTTCCATCATGCTCATTATTATCTTTGTTAGGACATTTAGATGTAATGTGGCAAATATTACCACAAATGAATCACTTGAATTTCAACTTTCCCTTATACTTACCTAAACCTTTCCTTAGTTTTTTGATAAACATGGCTTATATCTTGTCATCATCAATGTCTATGTCAACTTCATCCTTGACATTTTTACCTTTTGAATTTTTCTCAACTTTGAATACAACTTCCTTCTTAGAAGGTCTTCCATCACTCGTTCTCATTTCCTAGGAATTCAAGATGCCATGAAACTCATCCAACTATAATATGTTAAGATATTTTATCTCCTCTATAGCAAACACTTTTGAATCCGACTTATATGTAAGACATATTTATACTTTTTATACTACTATTGATTTTCATAACTTCTACTTATCCCTTTAATGATATTTACCACTTCATCTACTCTTACCAGATAAGATGCAATGATTTCATCCTCCTTCATTCTCATACTTTTAAATTACCTTTGGTGAGTCTATAATTTTTCCAACTTGAATTTAGTGTCTCCTTCATATATGGTTTACAAATTTTACTAAATCCCTTTGGCTATATCACAATGCATGACCATTAAAAATTTACCTCTAAAATACCACACATGATGGCATTCATTACCTTAGAGTTTTTTTCACTTAGCTTCTTGCCTATTACATCTATTGGTGGTGTAGAAGGTGGAGTGAATCCATCAACAATAGATTTCCATATGTAATATCCTATGTAAATTAGATAGGTCTTCATTCTAATACTCCAAAATGCATATTTATTCACACTAAAGAGAGGATCCTTATTAGTTGAGAAACCTCATTATACTTGATAACTAGACATTCTTGTGCTTCTAGGATCTCCTTCAAGATGTTAGGCCTGCTTCAAAGGACCATGATCTAATACAAATGATTAGAATCATAATCACTAAGAGAGGGATGAGTTATTATTTTAAAAACTTTCATTCAATTATACTCAATCATTTATGAACTATGAAAATAACAAAGTGATCTATCAAAACATAAAGAACCTTTCATATGAACATGAGACAAGATAACACACATATGAGTGGGAAAACCTCAAGGGGAATAAAACCCACTATGGTATTTAAAAATTGAATATAATCCTATAAAATAAAAGGCCAAATTATATTGAGAAATAACTCAATTAGGATAACCAACCCCAATAAATTCAAGTACCCACTTGACTAGGCTTAACAAGAACCTACATGCAAGGAAGACTAACTCCTTAAGTGACTCAGCAACAACTCAACCATAAAATGAAATTTTGATAACCATACCTCTAATATAATATTATGGTATCATTTAAATACATACTTCTACTAAACCATGAAATATTTGATTTAATTATGTTTCATCTTTTCAAATAACCCTAAATTGCCTTATATATATAATAGACTCATGGCCACACACTGCTTGGTTGGCCACACACCTTCAAACTCTTAGGTCAGACATAAAAAATATATTATAACATATTATTAATATTATTCAAATGTATTTTGAACCTTTTTTTGTCTATAATATCTAAATTAGGCCTCATTTCTCTTTTAGGTCTCATGGAAGCCTAATTCCATTAGGTATATCTTCTTAACACCAAAACTTGATCTTCTTGGGCTCAGATGGCCTTCTCCAATGTTAAAAAACCCTTAAATATATTATAAAACAAATTAAAATAACCTCATATATTATTTATTATACCTATATACTTCTTTCATACCATGAAAACTCTTTTAAGACAAACTGTCCTATTAGGCATGTGTACCTCAAAAGTCTATCTTGCAAAAAAGAAACATAAACACCGTTAAGCTACTAAAATCTAAAAAATGAAACAAGTAGATATATTATTCATTACCTTAAGTTTATCACCAAATTATTGGAAAAATTTTACTAAGGAGATGATGTATCAAGAACATCTTTGCAACTCATTCACTTAGAACTGCCAATTTACCTCTAAAACTAGTTATGGTAAATTAGACCTACAATACCTATGTATACAATTTTTATGAATATTTATGCATGTAAATGGTAATATGATATCTCAAAAACATAATTAGATAGAAAATTAATATTTTATAGTGGAAAATATTGGTCTTTTAGACCAATTTATTGACCTTATATCACACAATCTTATCTAAACTAGATAGGTCATTTTATGAGCACCTTTTTCATCATGTAAATTAACCTCAAAAACTTAAAAAGAATTAGAATGAATTAAAATTAAATAATAACTTATTCATGTAATTTTTTATACCAATATATCATGCATAGACCTTCAAATCTATATTTCCATCTCTACCTGGGGTTTTCACTATTCACACTATTAGGTCTGTCTACGATTGGCTAACTTGGATGACCAAATTAGATCATTTGAAGATTATAACCTATCCAAAAATCATAATGGATAGGTAAAATGATTTTATAGACATGAAAATTTTAAACCTTCATATTAGTGGTCTTGAAGATCAAAAAATCTACCTTTATCCCTTAGGAGGCCTTCAAAACTCCTTAAATTAATTATCACAAGTTGTGGAGGGTCATTAGGGTTTGAGCAAACTTGTAATATATATTTCCATCTTTTAGACCTTGTGAAGGATTTTATAACTAACTCCTACCTTTATTATAGTGTTTTTTCCTATTATAGGACTTATCTTATCTCTGCTTATCCCTGTAGCTATCAAAAAATCTTAAGAAACCTCTTTGATATAGGTCTAATTTATCGTTACAATTATCAAAGCACATGGAGGACTCAAATAAAATAATTTATGTAATATAATTCCATGTCAATAATTTGATAACCTCTATGAAGGTCTACTTATATCACTATAACATCAAAAAACACTTAAAACTTCATTATTGGCCTGGTGTCTCCTCAATTTTAGAATTATGTCCTCCCATGACCTAATAATATCAAAATTTATATAACTTGGTCCTCTCTCCTAAAATGTTTCATGTTTTATGCATAATATTTCTCTCAAGATCTCATAATGCTCTTGACCTAATTGAAACTTTGGAACCCTTCCTTGTAAAATAAGGTTGTAGGCCTATAATCTCCTTGATAAATCATATACCTTAATGTCTTATGTTGAGACTTAAAAATTAAAACATTAAAGAACTTTAGATGTGTTTTATAAATCATTATGATCATGTAATATAGTCTTGAAATCCATGAAAACTCACATTTTTTGCCTTAATTTCTTTGTTCTGACACTGGATCCTTATAATAACTTATGTATGGGCACCTTGTTACTCTTGAAGGAGTTTGAAACTATGAAAATTGACTCATAACTCTATAATAGGATATTTTTCATGATGCTTGAAACCTATCCCAATATGACAACCTAAAAATTTATTGAACCTTGTTTTCTCACCCATTATTTTCTAAGCAACATTATAGGCCTATAATTAGTATGAGGAGGTTGAATACACTTTTTTTAGGTTTGAAACTTTCAAAGAAGTATGAAGACTTGTTTCATAATTATATTTATTGTATGACCTCTTTAAAACCTTGTAATTTCATGTTGATCATGAAATTTAATTTTTTTTAATCTAGATAAGATGAGAAACAAGACTAGAAATATCACATACCTATTACAAACTTGAAATCACATTTTTTGCATATATGATTTGTTAGCAAACATAATGGAAGTTTAGAAATAATATTTAATTCATGTCTATAGGCTTCAAAAAAAATTAGTTTCATGCTATATAAGAGGTTATCAAAGAATGGTATCTACAACTTGTAGCATTATGGTTCTTCAATCTTAAAAAACTTTATATTCTACCTTTAAACTTCTTATGATGTTTCGTCCATGTTTATAACCTTATGAATAAAATACTTGATATCATGTTTTTAACATAAAACCCTTCATAAACCTTGAGCTAATTTAAACTCATTGTATTTATCTTTGTTTCATTTTCTTAAGACACTGAAATTACTTAGAGGTATATCCCATCTTCATATTCATGATCAATCATGAAAAACATTACTACAAATTTACATGTGTTTATACAATTCTTAAAGCTTGTCTTGAAAAGATAGAACCTTGAAAGAAGTCTACATATTGTATTAAGACTAGATCATGTTTATAATCTACCAATAAATATATTATAGGCCTGAAAATGAAGGTTTTAGCTCAAACCCTACCCTCAGACATGCCAATTTCTCAAAACTAGCTTTAAAGAATCTTGTCTCTCCATTACCAAGGATATTTTAGAGATAGTTGTAGGATTAGAACGTGTTTTAGAAGGCCTTAATAGATTAATAAATTGATCTATATTTACATTCACCATTGAAGACTTGAAAATACTATAGTGGGCCTGTAACTGAGTTATGTTTGTATCTCAAAATAATAATGCAAGCCTATTATATTCTTGACTAAGCTTGGAACCTAATGGGAGTCTTAAAAACTTTAAGGTGTACCTTAAGGCCTATAGATATTATTTTATATCATAATAACCTCTATTATATCATTTATAATATCAAGAAAATCCTTGTTTCCCCTAAAGGATAATTAAAACTATTTGAAACTTTTTAAATCAATCTTAAACTATGAAACTCACCCTAGAATAGTCATGTTAGAAGGGTCTTGTATCTCAAAAGACATTTTGAACTCATGAAACTTGTAAACATGTCTGAATCTATTGGAAACATTGCCTAAAATGTTTAGTATCAAATTATTTTAGTTTATAGGTTTTTTGAATGTTTTTAAAGGATTTAAACCATAAATGGATGGTGCTTTTGATCACCTTCATCCTTCATCCCTGCTTGACCTCCTCATAAGAGACTGTAACCTTCTATTAGACCTTTAAATGTCAATTTTGTTCTTGATACATAGCTTTCCAAAACTATATTTATTCTCTTATGGGCATATATATATATATATATATATATATATATATATATATATATATATATATATATATATATATATATATATATATTCCTATATGGTTTTTTTATTATTTCTCCACATGCAAGTGGCTTGTTTGGACTTGCAAACCTATGTTTAAAATACCCACATGAAGGTCTTACTATCAACCTTGAGATTATTAATCACCTTATCAATTTTATAATACTTTAATGAAAACATCAATATTGATATTTTACCAATTTATAATCCTATAAACTCATTTTTATTCCTTCTAAGCCTTGAAACCATCCAAAGGTGAAATCATGGTGATGGGGTTTAAAAGTAGTTTTTGACTAAACATTCATACTTGATTGTGTATCCACATGATTAGATCATCTTTAAAAAGGTTTTAGATTACCATGATATGGTTAAAGAATTTACAAATCTTCTCAAATACCCTATAACTACCAACATAAGGAGAACAAAGTAAAAAACATGATTGAATTTTCTTATAAACCCTGTAAAACATGGTTTTTGGTTTACTCATGGAATAAAACGTATATTTATTGCTTATTTATCCACATTTAAACAAATTTTCTATGCCCTTAAGATAAATTGAAATAATATGAGTGATCTTGAATGCCTTATGAACCTACAACATGCATAAAATGCTATGATTTCTTTAGTACAACCTCATGAAATCTGTAAATATTACTAAAATTTCTTATAACATTGAAGACTACCTAGATTATTTCTCAAAATTCTTGGTAAAAATCCTTTGTAAAACTCATTATGGCACTTTATATGAAATAAAGGGTGAGGAATTGAGAAACAATGGTTTGAAGGAACTTTTCCACAAGGGAATCTTGAAATAGTCCTTAAGAAGGTAGAAATAAAAGGGAAAAAACCAATTCAAATGTACTCTTGACAATATGTACAGACTTAAAGGGATTATAAAGGAGTTTAAAATCTATAAATGACCTCAAATGAAACATTTTAGATTGTGTTCATCTTGTTTATGATCTAATGAGTATTTTTAGGACCCTTTTTACTCTATTTCACATTTAAAAGTACTTGAATAGGTTTCTACAAGGATAATATGACCTTATAACTTAAGAATGCATATTGGACCTTTTTAAACATGAGAAAGTATAAAAAACCATTACTATTTCATCAAATAGTTATTCTTGGTATAAGGTGATCAACATGGATTAATATTAATGCAGGAGCATCTAATAAGTTAGCCATCATTTAGTGTTATTGAATAGATATATGTAGTTAGGAGTCATGGTTAGCCCATTTTAGAGTGTATTTGAGTTTGAAGGATCATATAAGATCCATTTGTGTCTTTATAAGTCCATTTGGGTCACTAAGAGTGAGTTTTATAGGTGTTTGGAGTTTTCCTCCAAAAATGATATTTTGAAAATTCAAATATGGAACTTAGTCAAGAGTGACCATGAACATGGTATATGGTGGTTAGATGAGAGAGTATTGGTTAAAAAGGGTCAAAATGTCTTGTAAAGAGTGTTTGAAGTCGTTAAATGTTTAAAGTCATCAAAGTGGTGATAATTAAGAGTCAAGTTGAATAATGTAACTCTCAACATACATTGAGTTGGCATGTAAGGAAGTTTGTCTTGTAACTAATTTAAGTAACCAAATTTGAATTTGGTTGAATGGGGAAGTTGTACATCAGTTTTGTGGAGAGGAGAGAGTAGGGAGAGAGACATCAAAGAAGAGGGATGAGAAGTACATAGTGATATAATGTTTAAAAAACCCTCTTGAAATATCACAAGTCTAGGATGAGACTATAAATGTAATCTTGGTTGATTCCAAATGAATAAACTTGTTCACTATAGTATTTTACTCTCTTTAGATAGTGTTTTATTATTTTTGGGAAACTAGTATCTATTTCCTAAATAATAAGAGGTCCAGAATAAGGGGAAAATCTAGTGTAATAGGGTAAAGAATAGATTTTTATCAAGTAATTTACATGAGGAAGAGAAATAAACTGATCTGAAAATGAGCTAAAATGGATGGTTTAGGAGCTAGAAATTGAGATGCAGGATTGGGACACTATCTAAAATCTAGATCTAGACTTCATTTTATAATTGGACAAGAGCACCAAAACTGGATAGACATAGCACTGGCACTATATTCTACCTCTACCACTATTCTTCTAAGGATCTAACCTTTCTAAGTTTCATTTTCCAAGTCTATGTGAGATCATGTACACAATTTTGGGGGTTAGAAGTCAACAAATCTCATTAAAGGTCTATTTTAATCTCAAAACCATGTATCCATCTACACATGCAAACATCAAATACATCAAAAGTGAAAGAGGAAAAAACTAGGTTAGGGGAAGAATGATCATACAATATAGAGCCCTAATTATCTTAATCACTACATATATTAACCCTCAAGCTAGGGTCTCAGATGAAATATAGTTTTCCCTTAGGGAACATGCATAATCAATATGCATGATAGATGAAAGAATGACCTTCACCTAGGTCTTTCCTTGATCAAGCATGTAAATCTATGTGTGATTCAGAATGCTAAGCTATATTATTGACTAATTTTTATTATGTAATGTGGTAAAGTAGTAAATGTTAGATATAAAATGCCTTATGAAGTCCTTTATATAAGATAATCTTTATATTGAATTTGAGAGCTTTATTTGCTTTTTGTCGACATTGGGAAACTTAAGGATGAAGCTAAAAAAGGGGATAAAACTCATTAAGTGAAGGAAACTAACCATTAGAACTCAAAATAGCCCTAGATAAGAGTATTTAAAGTAGACACTAGTGACACCAGTGTTGTAGTCCAACCCCAGTGCTCCTATCCTATAGTCCCAAGACCTAGTGGATGGAAAGAGGATAGAAAAACTAACCTAGCTAAGGTGGAATGACTATTTGAAAGGTTCAAAAAGATCAAGAATAGGAAAAAAGGTGACTTAATCATAGAATAAGACCAAAATGAATAAAATAAAAGACATGGCCAAATGTGAACAAAGCTCATATTATCCAATTAGAGTCTCCTATGAAAGGACTATGAAAAGACATGATATGTATGGTTTCTTGACCAATATTGGGTGTATACATTTTCCCCTCTTTATTATAGTGATGAAATGAAATAAATTGCTAGAGTAAAAGAAGGAAAATAAAATGTGTACATGAACCTATATGTGTGGAGATAAGTGTGCTAAAAAAGGGTCCAACTCACTTCTTAGCCAGGGAAGTGGTTAGAGATCCAAATAATGCTTGGAGAAAGAAGGAATCCATGAAATGGATGCCCTTTATACTAAATATAAATATGGAATCCATGTAATCATGGAGAAGAAGAGAAATACTTTCTCCATATGTTGAATCTTGCTAGAAATGAGAAATGCTCAGAGGCTCAAAACTAATGTCTATCCTCTATATCACATAAAATCATGTAATCTACAATGTGTGCATATAATCTATCTATTATGAAAATCAAAGTCTATCATGCCCCCACTCTAAATAATTTAAACTAGAAATGAGAAATGCTCAGAGGACCAAAACTAATGTTTGTCCTCTAGCCAACACAAACTCATGTAGTCTAGGTCTCGGTAATGATATAGACAAATCACTACAAATGATCATATGGTCCAACCTGGTGATAACCTAGGTATAGCTAGGTGTAATATGAAACTCTGGTAAATGTGTAAGAAGAAAATGGCATGTCTTTGCCATTATAATATGTATAATCCTGGATGATGAATAACATGGGCATCTATGCCATGCCCCTAAATCTAGTATATGAGTGATGCATATGTATAGTCTAAAAGTCTATATAACCACATGTGAAATGAAATATTGTGCCATACCCCATGTGCAAAACTAGATATCAAAACACTATGCTCTACACTATGCCTATAATCTACTAACTAGTCATGTAACTATGTCATGTTGTATGAAGTTATATGTGTGAGATGTGTAGTAATGTACATGCCCCAAAATATGGTATTTGGTTTTAATCTATATTTAAGTCACTATGAATACATATAGTATAAACCATTATATCTATCTAATCTATGTATCTATAAACTAAAGGTATGTCCCTTTGAATGTCTTGAGTAATGTTGATTGACGCATGTAATTTGAATCATTGTATATTTTGACCAATCTGAGCTGAATCTGATAATCTAAATATTAGAGGTGTATGAATCATGGTGCATTTATAAACTAAATGTCTATCCCTCTGAATGTCCTAATTACTTTTGAATGACCCATGTAATATAAATCACTATATATCTTGATCAGTCTAAGCTGAATTTGATAATCTAAATACTCAAGGTGTATGAACCATGGTGCATCATCTATGAGAGTGGATAGGCATGATAGATAAGTGTAGGAATAGGAATATTAGGAATGATGCCCCCTTTTGGGGAGAGGGATGAGATCTGTGATAGATGAGGGTGAGAAAAAAGTGATGACTAGTGTTGTAATGATAGAAGTAAGGTTGGTATAGTTTGAATTGTTTGAGAAATCATTTGATTAATTAGACTAAGTTTTTTGATATTTGAATGAGTTATTCTGTTGGTTAGAACCAATTTGAATGTTTGGGTATAAAATAGGTATAGAGATGTGTGTGTCATAATAGGTAGATGATGTAGTAAGAGAGTAAGGCTCATGTGATGTTGAAGGTATCATTGTTATGATTCCATGAAACAAAATGGTTTGTAAAATAAAGCTATGGGGTTGAAGTTATAGGAAAAATAGTATTTTGCTTTGGATGAAAAAGTTATTTGATATAGGAAATTTGGATTGATTATTTATTCATTTTCACATTGAGTATTTTAAGATTTTTATCTATGGAGTAGGAGATATGCTGAGGAGATAAACACCTATCATAACCCAGTTTGAGTAGTTGCCATCCCAGATTGAGGATGGCGGGGAGGTTACCCTAGTAAGTAGCTAAAACATGTGATTTTTGCCTATTTGAAATCCTATATTAGATGTTTTGGAGTTGTTTTAAGAGTTTAGGAAAAAAATTAACTAGTTTCAACACTCCTATCCCTCCTCTAGTGCTATTGTTCAGACTCTAGTGTTTTTGTCTAGGTTGTTGCATTGTTGTCCAATACTATTGTCCTATACCCAGTGTTGTTGTCCTAAAGGCTAGATTTTTTAGGTTGTTTCTTGGTTTAGTTATGTTTGTGCTTGGATATTGATTTGGCATGGTAAATTTATATATATGCTATTTTATGGTGTTTTTATAGGGTGATGTACAAATGAGGGAGGTCTATAAAGGTTAGGTTATGGAGACATTATAGTTTTTACCTTTGTCGGTGGATGAGAGGGCTATGATGGATATAGAAGGGTTGGGTCATGCGTGTGACCTAAGTGCTATGCAATAGGATAGGTATCTAATTACTACCTTATATGAGAGGTGGAATGTAGACACATGTACATTTTGGATTCTTATTAGAGAGATTATGATTACCTTAGAGGATTTGTATCATATTTTACATTTAATGATTAGTGGATGGAAAGTGACATTGCATAATGACAAAGTTGTGGATGCTATAGATCATGCATCCTTATACTTTGTTGTTGTGCCTTTATGAATACATAAGAGAGGTAGTGATAGTGATGTATTATTTTCATTTATTATGCAGTCAAATTTTTTGAATTTTTAAAAGTGGTTGGACATGTTAATGGCTTCATTTATTGTTGTGAATGAGAGTGGGGTGTTGATTTCATACAAGATGCATAGGATCAGGTATAGTGTAGAGGTGTATGGTACTATGTTCTCATAGGGTAGAACTATGCTTACCCATTTATATAGAGACCTTTATAGGTTTACTTATGAGGTATTCAATGGTGGTGTGAGTGTGCCTACTTTATTGCATTATTGGGCTTATGAGCACATAGTGGTTATGTGATTGATAAGATTATCGAGGGAGAGGTGGGCACCTCCATAGCCATTTGGAGAATGGTTGATGAGTATGTTGGTTATCTAGTATCCTATGATAGATCACTATAGATAAGTTTTAGATAGATTAGTGGCTTAGGATATCATATGGAGGCCCTATAGAGGATTCCTTAAGTGGCCCAAAGAAGGAGTGTAGTTGTGGTATGTGAAGTTTAGTTGTTGGTTACATGAATATTGGATTGGAGTGTATGAGTTATTTTAGTATGAGTGGGTGAATAGATAGTTTAAGATACCACAAGATGTGCCCCTTGTTGTATGGGTGTGGGTGAAAAGTGCACAGGAACCAATGAGGGTAGGAACTCATGGGAGACCTACCACAGTTGAGTTAGCACCATTACCTTTGGATGAATGAGATAAAACTATATATATTCCTTATGTAGATGATTTTGTATGCATAGAGGCATATACCACATGGTAACTAAGGCATTGATGGGATGCATTATATCTTTTTGGTAGAGAGGATGCCCTTGAGTATGAGAGTCCTACTTTGATCCAAATGATGGGAGGTAAGCATTGATTATATTTGAATAGTGTATAAGTTTTTTCTTGTTTGGAAAATGTATATCTAATGTAGTGTTTGTATTTTTTCATGTAGGTGGAGTGGGAGGTGCTTAGGATGAAGCACCTGGTAGGGTGGGAGGTGGAGATGATGGGTTCTAGGAGACAATAATTGAGTTGAGACTTTGAGAGCTTACACAACATGTTCTTAATGATGGAGTGGAGGATGGTTTGATAGATAAAGTGACAATAATAGTTGATGTTTATGCTCATTTCTTGATAGGGCTATTATAACTACAAATGCATATGTTAGAGTAGTGCAAGAGAATGATGAGCTGAGGGCTAAGCTAGATAGGCATAAGATGTCTCTACCTAATTATGAATTAATGAATAAAAGGATTATGGATGAGTATATATAACTTTAGAGGTGGTATATATATTAATTCAAGGATCATGGTTGGTTTTTGGAGTGAGATAGTCATTGTAAGAGACATTTGGGATCTCAAGGAAGTGTGGGGTCATCAAGTGCTAGACTAGATTATGGGACTAATACTAGAGGAAAGAGTGAGATTGAGAGTGAGGGCATGATGCCCATTCATGATTTATTTTTATCTTGACATGATTTATATGTTTTGAAAATATTTTTATATACACATATGTATATTGTTTAGATTTTTACTCATGTGTACTGTGTTATGGGATTTGAAATATATTGTTATATTAATTTCATATGGTTATTGTAGAAGTAGTTGATTTGGTATTTATGTTGAGGCTACATATGTTTGGTAAAATGGTACATGATATATGTGATTTTATTATTTTGATAAGTGTGATGTTAGTTTTATGTTGGTAAAAATATGATTTGGTAAGATTTGGATTTTGATAAGCTAGTTTTGGCTATGGATAGTTATTGGGAATTAGGAATGTTAGTTATTAGTATGTGTGGATGTAAGATATCATGTTGTGCATATTAATACCCCAAGAGTAGATCAAGAATACAAAAGCTAGCTAGACCCTTGGCTCCATCATTACCCTGCTAAGTGAAGCTTATAAACTAAAACTAGATGATTGTGTGTCATATCACTTTGTGTCATATCACCATCTAAATCTTATTGGCCAATCAAAAAATTCCCATACTACTCATGTTATGTTAAAACATGCTATGTATCTAATATTGTCTATGATTCACTAACTATAGCTAGATGTGGATATTCTACAAATTTATCTTTATTGGTCATGGAACTTAAACTATGTCATATGAAGAAGGTTCATCTATCTGTAATTGTATACCATGTGGCCTCTATTGTGATGTGTATGACCAAGCCATAAATAAAGATGGAGATAAAACCTATTATGAGGGCTCATTTAATCTTAACCATATCAATTATTATGTGAGATATGACCCAAAAAATATGTCCATAGTGAATATTTAACATGAGCAATACTATGTGATGTGATATCATTTAATCTTAATTGTAACGGATTATTACATGAGATAAGACCCAAAAAATCTAGTCATAGTGAATATTTATTGTGATCAATACTTTGTTGAAGTGACTATGACTCTATTGGATATGTATATGGAACTACATTATGTACTCCTTAGACTACACCACTATATGTAGGTTGTTCTCACTACACTAGTTTCCAAACACTTTGAATAGGTGGAATAAGAGATATCCTATGAGGCTCTATCCTAGAACCTATATTACTCTCATGATGAATGACTGATGATTCCTATGAAGGAATATCCTAGGATGACATAGTCATGGATGAATGAGTTCTATGGCTCCATGGTGGAGGAGATCTCAATGCCCCTTGTGTGAATGATATGATGCCATTATCAACACATCTATTAATGTAATCCCTGAGTCCATAACAATCATTATCTCTATGTCCAAAAATATGATGATAGTTACAAAAGGGTCAATGTGGTTATTTATATAGGAGATGTGGATCTCATCGATGAGTAGAAGGTAATATGATTAACCTTTTATCTAAGAGTGTTGATAATATGATAAATGGGATATCTTTGTTTGAATCAAAATGTAGTGGTGCCTTGACATTATTCCTTATAGTTCATACTATAGGTTATACTCTAGAGATTGACTCTCTAATCTTAATTAGTTACTTTTCTATTTGTGGTCTCCTATCTTGTTTAGGACATGGTGGATTCTAGATGCTAGGAGCTGTAAATACTACTATGAAAACTAGAATAATCTGATCAACTGAATCTACCTCATTTAATCCCAATTTATTTTCCAAATCCAAAATTGTATAACATAAGTTACTAAAAGAAGACTCTATCTGATATAGTACATGATCAAGGAGAGGTTGGAAAATCCCCTTAATAAATTTATGTTGAATATATAAATCTATTGGTTTGTATATAAATCTTAACATGTTATTGAATTGTAAGATATAATCACTAACTGGATCTAAAGTATTTTGATGTAAAGTTTCAAGTGTCTCATATGTGACACTAGGGCCTGTGTTTACTATGTAATGTTTGAGAAATTCCTCCTCTAAGTCATCATATGTGTGTAAGGATCCAATCAGGAGTAGATGAAAGAACCAATTATGTGCTTCCCACACTAATGTCTACTGGAATAACTTGAGTAGAATCAAAGGACTCACATTAGATGGCAAAGCCTTTCAAAAGGCCTAAAGGTGTATGAATGGATCTCCAGTTCCATCGAAGTGAGGCAATGATAGTATCTAGAAATGCTTAGCCAATGAAGATTTTATAAATGTCTTAAGAAGAGGGTTACCTTGTAAATCATTAGCATCTATCCAAGACTTATAATCCTTGTTTTCTAAGGTAAGGATATGTACTTGGTGTTGTAATTCACCAACTGCATGCATTTAAAGAGATAATCTCTTAGGATGTTACATTAACATATTGAAGTGGTTAATTTAATAATTGAATTTAATTATTAATTTTAGCCATGGGAATTATAAATTTAGTAATTAGGTCATAAATATGGGTGTGCTCACTTTAACCTTGAGAGTAATGGTAACTTGGACCTTACCAAAGGGATGTGAGCTACCATTCTCTTTAGGTAAAGAGTGAGAATTGGGTTCTACTATAGTGAGGAGTGGACTAGGAGATTAATTTGTATTATTATGTTCTAGTGAATCACATTCTAATTGATTAGAAGATGTGCTTATAACATGAACATGTATATTATTTAAAATAGAATCATGTAGAGAAGTAGAAATAACATTTGGAAGTTCATTATGGTTGAGAGGAGTGATAGAAGAGTTATAAACATGAGATGCATATTCTTCTTCACTATGTGCATAATAATCATCATTATTCCATGCATTGTCATCATTAGAATATTGTTCATAATCACTCTCATTTTCATATTCATTTTCATGTTCACTATCATACTCATTATCACTTTTAGTGTAACTAGGGAGAGGTGTAAGAGAAGAATTTAATTCTTTTCTAATATGAAATAAAATATCATTTAAAGTTGGAATATCATGTGCACCAATGTTATCCATGGATGGAGTGTATTCATTATTTTCATGAGAAGTAAGATAAAGATATTTATCATTTAGATCTTCTTTGGACATAGTAGAGTTAGGAACATGAGATGTATTATTTGAACTATGTAGTGGTAATTTGATTCTATTATGTCTATAATATTGTAATTTAAACATTTAAGAAGAAAAAGAGAGAGAGATTAGGTTCACATGAAAGAAAATTATCACCAATAAGAGGTTCACTTGGAAGTGCATGACTAATTTATTCATTTGGTGTATTGTGTAGAGGAGAATGAGATGAAAAGTATCTTTCCCATTTATCAAAATTATTTTCTTTAAAAGAGGGAATAAAAGCGATAGGTTTGAGATAATAAGATGCATCTACTTGTACTTCACTATCACTATCACCTATATCATCATATTCCTCATTACAACAATAGTAATTATCTTCATTTTAAATAAAATCATTTTTCACATTTTAATCTAATGTGCCATTTTGAAGATTTGTTTATTCACTATCATAATTATGAGAAAATTTTAAAAATTGATATATGGGTTGAGAGGGAAGAAGTGGCTTAGTGGCCATTTTATTTATTTCACCAAAGAGAATATTGAAAATTACTGTTAAGAAAATAAATGCAAAAATGCCTATGAACATAGAGATTTTGAAAATGCTTTTGACTACCTAAATAATTTCCAAAATTTTAAAATTATTTTTCTCAAAATTGTAAGGGAAGAAAACTTGGGGTTTGAAGACTTAGTTTGGAAATATAGGGTTTTTAGCTAGGGTTTTAGAATTTTTGAAAATTATGCCAATAATGTAAATTCTAAAAATATTTTTGAATAGAATAAATTCACAAAAAATAATACAAAAATTAGAGATTTGAAATTAATTTTTTACACAAAAAAACTACTAATATTAAAAATTTGAAATTATTTTTGACAAAGTAAAAAATTTGTGAAAAATCTAAAATATTTTTCTAGAATTTGAAAGGAAGGCTTGGGGTTTGAGGACCTAGTTTGGAAATATAGGGTTTTAGAATTTTTCAAAATTATGAAATAATTTAAATTTTAAAAATAATTTTGAATAGGATAAATTCATAACAAATTTATACAAAAATAAAAAATTTGAAATTTAATTTTTGAATAAAATATGAAGTAAAAACCCTAAGTGTACATAGGGTTTTAGATTTGTTCGAAGCAAGTTAGGTTCACCAAATGTTTTATAATTTTTGGAAAACTAGTGTTTAGTTCCTAAATAATAAGATGTTTGGAATAAGGGAAAAATCTAGTTTAATAGGGTAAATTATAGATTTTTATCAAGTAATTCACATGAGTAAGAGAAATAAATTTATCTAAAAATTAGCTACAATGGATGGTTCAGGAGCTACAAATTGAGATGCAAGATTGGAGCACTTTATAAAATATATATCTAGCCTTAATTTTTTGATTGGATAGGAGCACCAAAAGTGGATAGGAGTGGCACCGATGTTGTAGTCCACCTCTACCACTATTATCCTTAGGATATAATCTTTCTAGGTTTTATTTTCCAAGTCTGTGTGAACTTGTGTACAAAATTTTTGGGTCTAGAAATTAATAGAGCTCATTATAGGTATATTTAAATCTCAAAACCTAGTATCCATATACACACATGCAAGAAAAAAATGTATCAAAAAAATAAGGATAAAATTGGATTAGGGGAAGAATTATCACATGCTTTAGATCTCTTATTGTCTTGATTGCTATTTACATTAACCCTCAAGCTAAGGTCTCAGATGAAATTTAGTTCTACCTTAGGGAACATGCATAATCAATGTGCATGGTAAATGCAAGAATGACTTTCACCTAGGCCCTTCCTTGATCAACCATGCAAATCTATATGTGATGTAGAATGCTAAGGTATACTATTGGCTGATTTTTATTATGTAATGTGCCAAAGTAGTAAATGTTAGATATAAAATGTCTTATGAAGTCCTTTATATAGGAGACTATTTATTTAAAATTTGAGAGATTTATTTTCATTTTTATAACATTGGGAAACTTAAAGGACAAAGCTAAGAAATGGAATAAGATTCATTAATTGAAAGAAACTAACTGTTGGATTTCAAAATAGCCCTAGATAAGAGCATTATAAATAGACACTAGTGACACCAATGCTATAGTCCAACCCAAATTCTCCTATCCTATAGTCCCAAGACTTTGGGGGGTGGAAAGAGGATAGAAAACTTAAACTGGCTAAGTTGAAATGACTATTTGAAAGGTTTGGAAAGACCAAGAATAGGTAAAAAGGTGACTTAAGCTAGAATATGACCAAAATGAATAAAACAAAGGACATGGTGAAATGTGAACAAAGTTCATATTCTCCAATCGAATTCTCTTATGAAAGGACTATGAAAAGATATGATATGGGTAGTTGTTTGAAAAATTTAGGGTGAATATAGATAGTCATTTGGTTGTTTTATATTATATATTTCAATGTTAAAGCCACGGAGACTATATACAATCCTATTTATAAGTGTTATTATAGGTTGAGATAGAGAATATAGGTTGAAATCTTGAAAGGATATGATTTGAAAGGATTGAGGAAGATTTGTTTCAATAACCTTATTTTAATGGAAAAGGTAAGTCACATGTAGGAAGATTACCTTTGGACTCTATGTGTATTAAGGAATCCATGGTATAAAGGAACCTAAGTAGGAATCATAGTCCATAAACATTTTTTGGTGGTGGTAACCAGGACTGTTAAATAATGGAGCTCTAATGAAGTGTCTTGTAATAAGAAGACACTTGTCTCAATGATTAAACCCTGTAGGCAAGATTAATATTGATAAAATGGTGATTCATTGGAATGATATTAATTCACTAAATAAGCAGATATATAGTAGTATATGATAATAATATGGAAATATAATAGAAAATATGAATAATAGATCATCCATTTTGAGGAGGCAACCTCCCAAATGCTTGCAATAAGAATGAATACTCAAATATGATGATTAATAACTAACCCTACCTCTATATATAGTCTAATAATGCCATGCGCCACTCAAGGCCAACCTACCAAGCATAAGAATGCATAGAGAAATGTAAAATAATATATAAAAGGGTTATGTAAGCCATAAATTAGCTACACATATCCCTAGACATGCCAATAGTTAAGGGCATAGTATTTCCCTCCCCTCAAAAAAATGTTATACTTAATGTTGAAGCAATTTAGGATGTTGTTGCATGAATGATTCATCCTCCCAGGTATCAACTTTAGAAGGTAGATTCTTCCATTTGATCAGATACTCTATAATCATTATAGATCATAGGTGTTTAATGTGCATTTGAAGGACTGATTCAGAATCAAGAATAACCTCCCTTCCTTATCTAATTCTAGTAAGTTAGTTTGAGTGGTAACTCTCTATATAACGACCTTCCTAAGGTAAAATACATGAAATACTAGATGAATGCAAGTGAATGGAGGAAATTCAACCTTGTAGGCCACACTACCAATTTTTTGTAAGATCTGATAAGGGACATAATACTTGGGAGACAACTTATTATCCTTTTTCTGTTACTTCAAGGACATCTAATTATATGGCTATAAGCAAACAATGAACCAATCAAAAATTTCAAAATGCCTCTCACTCATGTGTTGATCTACCTATTGCTTCATGTGATTATAGGTTAAAGCTAAATTTTCACACAAACTAGCAAGGACTTCTTATTGATGTTAAAGGGGTTCCTCTACTGAATGCACTTTTGAGTGGGCCTTTAAGGGTGAAGTGAGGGATGGAGGATGTTATCCATAAAATGCCATAAAAAGAGACATTTTGGATGAAATATGAAATGAATTATTATACCACCATTCATCCAAGGGTAGCCACTGAACCCATTTATCTTGTTTATCTAACACAAATAAATGAAGGCATCATTCCAAACACTTATTTATTACCTTAGTTTGTCCATCAGATTGAGGATGATAGGATGAGATATGAGCTAATTGGGTTCCCAAAAATTCAAATAATTCTATCTAAAAATTACTAGTGAATATGGGATCTTGATCATTGACAATAATCTTGGGATTACCATGCAATTTTTGAACTATATTGAGAAATGTTTAAGCTACTATACTAGCCATGAATGGTTGAGATAAAGAAAAAAAATGAGATAATTTGTGAGTCTATCCACAATAACCATGATAACATTTTTACCTTTATATCATGGTAACCTAGTAATGAAACCCATAGATACCTCATCCCATCATTGAATAGAGATGGATAAGGGCTATAAAAGACCTAGGATTTTAATGGTTTCACCATTATTTTTTTGATAGACCATACATTCAACCACATGTTTTTGTACATCCCCCTTGAGTCCTTTAAAAAATTCCTTCTTAACTCTATGATTGGTTTTTTAAAAACTTGAATGACCCCTAAGTGGATATGCAAGAATGTATTGAAGGATTCTCTATTTAAGAAGAGAATTCTAACACAGATATAATCTATCTTTGTGCCATAATGCATTCCCCTTCCATGTAAACTTTTTAATCCCATATAAACCCTATTATATATTTTGGATTAATGTATATGTATTACTATCATTCTCCCATTCTGACCTTGCTTCCTTAAGCTAGTCTACTTGCCAAATGGTCATGGCACATAACAATACCTCAACTGGTTCATCACAACTAGATAGTGCATCATCCACCACATTTATTTCCTTTATTTTAAACTATTTCAAAATAAAAACCTAACATTTTTATCACCCAATTTTTTTGTTCTTTAGAGAATAACCATTGTTATAAAAAATATTTAAGACTATCATGATAAATCTTTACCTAAAATTGATGACCTAATAGATAAGGTCTCCATTGTTTGACTGCATGTAAAATAATAATCATATTTTTCACATAGATAGGGTTGAACTTATTTTTGTCCTTCAATTATTAAATTTAAAATACAATGGGCCCACCCTCTTGCTTGAGTATTTTACCCATACCATAGCTATATGCATCACATTCAACCTGAAAATTTTTAGAAAAATCTAGAGTAGCCAATAGCAGGGTGGTGCATAGAGCCATTTTCATCTATTTAAATGTCTTGATTGTTATATCAGTCTACTAGGAGTTTTTATTCAAAAAGGAAGTGAGTAATGATACAATACTCCCATAGTGTTTTATAAGCCTACAATAGTAACCAGTTAGCCCTAGAAATCCCCTTAGTTTCTTTAGTGTCTCAGGAATATGCCACTCCATAAAGGCTTGGATTTTCTAGGATCAAACTTTACTCCCTCATGTGATACAATATGACCCAAGTATTCCTATTCCTGGAATCCAAAAGCACATTTGGATGGTTTAGCTTACAACTAATGTTACTTGAGAAATGAGAGTACCTATTTCACATGTTGTAAGTGGTCTTCCCAATTTTTTCTATAAATAAGGATGTCATAAAAAACACATAAATAAACTTTCTCAAAAATGCCCTAAAAACCATATTCATCAAACTCTGAAATGTAGATGGTTCATTGGTGAGACCAAAAGGCATGACAATAAATTCATAATGGCCTTCATGAGTATGAAAATATGTTTTAGGAATGTCTTCCTCACAAATATGGATTTGATGATACCTAGAGTGAAGATATGATTCGGTAAAATAAATAGCACTATGTAATTCATCTAAAAATCATCAATTATAGGAATAGGAAACTTATCTTTGATAATTAACTTTTTGAGCTCTTTATAATTTGGGCACATCTTCCATGTTTCATCCTTCTTTCACACCATGACTATTGGAGAAGAATATTCACTTTGGCTATGATGAGTGGTTCCTTCCTCCAATAACTCTTGTACCATTTTCTCAATTTCACTCTTTTGAGCACAAAGATATCTATATGGTCCAATGTTGGGTGGTGTAATTCTAAATATGAGTCTAATGGCATGATCATGAGTACATCTAGGAGGAAGACATTTTGGCATGGGATCAAAAACAATTGAATATTCATCCAATATTTGTTGTAAATTAGGATGGGTAGACTTCTTATTTTTTTGAATATCAATGGAAAAAAAGTGTGCCACAAATCTTTCAACATCTTGTTTATTTGATGTGAACTAACCAACTATGGAGATTTAGATTTTAATCCCTACAACTCTACTAGATTACCTTCAAAATAAAAACACATGAATAGTTCTTGTAAATTCATCTCAATAGTACCCAATGTGGTAGTCCTTCCTATAGGAATAACAAACATAAGAGAATCTAGAAAATAGTCTCTCATTGCTAGCTTAATACCATGACATTTTTTAGAAAAATTAACTGTACCACCATCTACAATCATGACTTAAAATTATGGGGTTGGGTAGATGAAATAATTAAAATGAGAAACCAACTTACTATTGATCAAATTATGTGTACTACCTGAGTCAATCAACATTGTGAGATTTTGTTTCTTAGTGAAAACAACCACTTTAAGATTCTAAGTAGAAATACCTACAAGGTCATTGTAGGAGATAGTAGGTTTAGAATTTATAGCATCAACCTGAGGTCCTTCAAAACCTTCACCAGATGCATCCTCATCTTCTTCATCTTCATTGGTCCATTTGATGTAAAATAACTTATTTTTCGCACATTGATGACCTTTTCTCCATTTGTTGTCACAACCATAATGCAAACCTTTGGCATGCTTCTCCTCAATTTGTTATGGTGTCAATGTGATAATTTGAGATAGTGATGGAGTTTGGAAGGTACATTCCTAGCTAATAATGAAAGGATGATGTTTGATCATATATTTTTCTTATACTAAGCATGCCCCTGGTATAGCTTTAGATATAATTTTGGGGTTAAAAATATCAAATCCAATTGAATACAATCTTTTAGTCCACCTAGAAAAAGGCTAGTTAGATTTTCCTTAGTGATGTCCTCCACATGTAAGGATAGATTTTGAAATTGATGAATATAATACTTCACTATTCCTATTTATCATAGTTTGGCTAACTAGTTAAAGTAGTTTTCAAAAACATTATCCTGATAATGAAACATTAATTCATCAGACAATACTAACCATGTAACAAGAGAACTAGTATTTTTATTTTGATTACACAACCAATGATACAAAATGAATGGCTCAAGTTCTTAATATACATATGCCACAACCACCTTTTGAGAGCTAGAAGTTTGATACAAATCAAATATATTTTTAATTTAAGTGATCCAAGTAAGTGGATCCTTACCATCAAACTTGCATTAGTCCACTTTTGGTAACATCATTTTCACTCCTATATTGGTGGTTTAAGTGTTGAGATGAGGAGGAATAGAAAGAAAAATTGGAGGTTTTTTTATAAGAAAATGAGATGAAATAGTAGCTAGTTGTGTTGTGATCTAATGCAACTGATTGTTCACACCATTAAGTTCCTCTTACATTGCTAATATTTGAGTTTGGACTTGCATATCCTCCTACATTAGGACATGTATATTTGACTAAATTTGAGAAATAATATTAGATTTTTTATATTCCATGTCATCCCTTGAAGGAATTTTAGGGGTTTCTTCCCTTTCCCCTATCTGTGAGTGTTAGGACCAGTCATAAGAAGGCTTGATACTGAAACTTATTTTTCACTGTTGATCCAACTTTGAATATGAATATTTTTAATAATGTCAGCCTCAAATAAAAAATATCAAATAATAAACCCAAACTAATTTTTTCCAATATTTCCAAAAATGTAAAGAAATTTGAAATTTTTTACAATTTGCAAGTTATGGAGAAAATTTATGAAAAAATTGAAAATAGAAATAAATTTTGAAAAATAAATTCATATGATCTAAAATTTTAATGGAAACTTACTTGAATTATTTTGAAACTATAGTAAAAATGTTATAGATAAATTTGTAACCATTTGTAAGATATATCCAAATTTCAAGATTTAGGGTTTTTGACCTGATTATGACCCAAATCGACACACTGATACCACTTGGAATGATATTAATTCACCAAATAAGTAGATATATGGTACTATATCATAATTATATATAAATATATCAAAAAATATGAATAATAGATAAGCCACTTTTAGGGGGAAACCTTTCAAATGCTTACAATAAGAATGAATACTCAAATATGATGATTAATAACTAATGCTACCTCCTATATATAGTCTAACAAGTCCATGTGTCACCCATAGGCTAACCTACTAAGCATAATAATGAATATAGAAATGTAAAATAATATGAAAAAGGGTTATGAAAGCAATAATTTGGCTACACATATCCTTATACATGCTAATGATTAAGGGCATAACATTCATATAGTAAGAATGAGAAACAAGTAATAAGGGTTTAAGTATATAGTCAGTTTGGGGCTCAACACCTCATTTTCACAATTGACACCCTTTTACACCATCTTATGCCAAGGAAAGGAGAGTTTTGTTTAAGACCACATGACTAAGTTTTTGATTTAGTATAATATGATCATGGATAAAGGTTGACAAGTCTAAATAGGAGTCTTTTAAAACCTTATAATTGTTTGAAATTTCTCACAAACTATTTGAACCTTGTAGACACAATGAAACCCTTATTTCCACTCAAATATTGTGGAGTGAAGGAGTGTGTGTATTTAAGTACATAAGAGATTGGTATGTTAATGGAGTTTGGATATAAGGATGAAGAGATCAGTCAGGATAATTAGCATTTTGAGGTCTTTTGTACCCTTTGAAATAACACAGACTAGAGAAAACTTTACACAATCTTATTAATAACCCAATTTTTTGCAAATTACATGGTTGTGAGGATAACAATATTTTCAAAGGTATATAAAGTATAAATAAATATTAAAATGATTATAATAGACCTATAAAATTTATTGGAATGATTATAAAGGTCCTATAATTAAATTTATGGCATTTTATCTCCTCTTAGCATGTGCAGGCCTGAGTATTAGCTTACTTAGGTTTCAAAACCTAAAATGTTATATAAAGAGTTATAACTAGTAAAAAGGGATGAAATTTTGTAATATCACCTATTTTGAAATGGAAAAATATAATCACATGGTTTTAGAGTGTTTCATGATCGTATAGTATGGATTCAAGGTCTGTGGGTATGCCTGAAGACTAATAAGCCTAATTGAGAGGAGGTTTACAAAGGAAATACATATTAAAGGTGGAATTAAACCATTAAAATTATTTAAGAGTTTTATTAATATATATTTTTTTCAAAAATGTATTTATATATTTAGTAGAGTCCATAGTTTTCTCAATCCAAGAGGAAATGTAAAAAAAAGGATATAAGCCTAGTGGGGTTATTGTGAGCTTGAGGTCTAAAAATGAGTGTTGAATTATCAGTGAGATATTTAAGGAGGTTATAAAAAGTTTGATATGATAATATAATACCATCCATGAAATAATATTTAGTCCTTATAACCATTAACAAGATTTAGTACTTGAGACCTAAGAGGATTGCCTAGCAAGAAGATAGTGAAAGATTGAGAGGAAGCTAGTAAAGAGAATGAATGAAATGAGTTAGAGAATTAATGTGAGAGTTTTTTAAGAGGTAAAATGACACCAATAATTATATAAAATTTTTATAATAAATAGGTAAAAAAAGAAGGAGGCTATTAATCATAGTGACCAAGAGAGAGACTAGATTGGTGATAGAGGATTTAATGCAAATAAAAAGCATTGAATGAGATCTTTACCAAGACCAAAGATAGAAGTGGATGTTTTGGATTCTTATTTCATATACCTCTACATAATTTTGTATCATAAAAATGTAATATTGCTTAGATGTTCTTTTTGAGTTCTTTAAAACTTGTATATTTGAGATGAATACATAATGCTATGAGGTTTACAATAGATGACTCTTGCAAGCTATTGTAAGAGAAGAGAATATTTTAGGTATTTCATAATTATGTTAGAATATATAAATAGTATATTTATAAAAATAAGATTATAAATACCCAAATTATAATGAGGAAAACTTGAAGCTAGTCAAGAGAGGACTAGAGAAGGTAATGTGAAGGAAGAACATTGAAGCTCAAGTGAGAAAGAGAAGAGGAAAAAATAAAAGAGAGAGTCAATGAGGATAATATTATTCCTATATATATGAATCGAATAAGAGAAAATATCCCATATAGATATAAGAGGCAAGATTGTTAAGATTGTGAAGAGTAAGGTCTAGATAGGCCTAGAAGCAAATAAAAATGAGAGAAGATGGATTATAGAAAGGGAATTGGAAGATATGAGAAGAGAATCAGGGAAAATTATTGAGAATGTAGAGATCATGGTTAATCTCTCGAAAGGAAAAGGAAAAAAATGGCTTGGATTTAATGTGAGAAAGAGGGTGAAGTGGCCACTAGAGATATTTAAGAGAGAGAGAAGGCATAAGATGAGTGTCTTGAGAGATGAGAAGAAGAAAGATAAGACAAAGCATAGAGTCATGAGGAATGAAAATTTTACAATATATCAACATGACAAATAGGTTGAGAAGAGATTTCTCATTGAGGAGAACATGAATGAGAAATATGTGCCAAGAGGAGACTTGAGATAGGAGACAAGAAGAAAAGGTGGAGAGTGTCTATGAAAGATACATTCATGGAGACCATGTGGTCTATTGTTTTATATTCTAATGTTTATTTTAAATTTGTGTATGTAATTTTGAAGAAATGTTTGGTGAAGTCCAAGCATAAGATGTTAAAATTTAGTAAAATATGGGCCTCTAACATCACCAATCAATAAAAAATAAGAAGATAAGGAAATATAACTTATTGTAGAAGACAAAGTGATGAATATTTAAGGTATTTATAATTCTAAAGATGAGTTATAAGAGAATCACTATGATGATTGTACAATAATTACACCTAAATAAAGAAAAGAGGCACAAAAATAAGATAAGCTTGCTAACCATGAAGGGGTAAAGATAAAACATCAAGACATGAATAAAGATGTTAGATTGTATTAGTCATATATGGATGTAAATTAATGTTTTATAATTTATTTTTATTACACATATGAAGAAGTAACTAATATGAAGTTTGGAAGAAAGGACAAAGGATAACCCTCAAGTAGATAACAAAGGCATGGATATGTTTAGCTTAAATGACTTAAGAAAATATGTGGTGATAAAGAAAAGGTGAACCTAAAGAAAGAGTACAATCAAGGAAATATACCAAGTGGGAAACAAGAGCAAATGTGGAATTAAAAAACAAAGGACAAAGTACATCCAGTTGGCATGATATGCTCCCATGATAAGAAGCATGAAGGAGATGAAATAAGAAACAAATAGAAATCCAAGAAAATACAAGGCAGCAAATGGGTTGAAAAGAGAATGAAAAGAGCACAAGAGGATAATATTCTAGGTGTATTCTAAGGAAGCAAGAAGATAGAGGAAAATTATGAGCCTATGAAGCAAACAAAAGAGATGGTGCAAGCAAACAAAAACCAAGAGATGAAGGTACAATTGTGTGAGCAAGAGGATTAATTTGAATAATATGAATAGACTCAAGGTTTTATGTTTAATTTTCTTTATGATGATTCATTTTAATTTGATTAAATTAATGAAGACATTTTATATATGGAAATAATTACATTGATGAATGAGTTTATAGAAAGGCAAGGTGAGGATGAAGCAACTCAAGGATTAATTAAAAAGAATGGTATGAAATATAATGAAGTATTATTGACTCTCATTAATGAGTGACTCCATGGATGAGACAAAATCAAGGTTCCCAAGAATATGAAGAGCAATGTAGACCAAGATCTGATGAAGATTGTGAAAAGTTAGATGCTCTCAAGTTTCAAGAAGAAATGGAGATGTTAGAGTAGATATTTAGTCCATATAAGGGGATAAAATAAGGTTAATTAAAATAATAAAAAATCATGAATGAGATCAAATAAGGATCAATAATGAGGTAGCATAGGAAATCACAAGGAGTTATGTAAGCAAAGACACAAGCAAGGATCCAAACAAGTAAGAAATGGGAGCATAAGGAAGTTGAAAAGCTAATATAAACCATGGTTAAAGTTTAATTAGAGTTATTATTTTAATTTCATGAAGATACAAATACTAGAAGGTGTGAAACAAAATTGTACCATGCTGAAGATGAATAAGCTGAGAGATTGATATTACAATGTGATCCATGTAATGGAAAGAGATTTCAAAAAGTGAAGTGTGAATTAGAGGTATTAAAAGATAATCTATTGGATTAATATATATATATATGTATATATATATATATATATATGTATATATATATATATATATATATATGTATATATATATATATATATATGTATATATATATATATATATATATATATATTTATTCCCATGAATTCATTAGAATAAGTGAACAACATTAAAAAAAATCTAGGAAACCTAAATAAGCAAGAATAAAGTGAGATCCATGAGGAAAGAATCCATAAAAAAAACATGAGAAAGAAGAACAAAAAACATTTGGTTGTGTCTAAATATTATTAAGGACAAATTTACTTATAAAATATGTAACATATAGCAAATAAGTAACTAAAATAGTTGGTACACCTCATAGAGGTAGAGGGTGCATTGATAAAGAGACTAGATAAAGCCAAAAAGAAGTACAAGGACCTAGTGAAGAAGAAGGACCAAGAAAGGAGGAAAAATAGGATGTTGAGTATGAAATACCCTCAAAAGATAAATTTTAAGGTAAGAAATAAATTTTAAATCACTATTTTTCTCCCTCTTGGGGATTATGATGCAGGAGCATCTAATAAGTTCACCATCATTTAGTGTTGTTGAATTGATATATGTAGTTAGGAGTCATAGTTAGCCCATTTTAGAATGTAAGTGAGTTTTAAATATCATCAAGGATCCATTTATGTCTTTATAATTCAATTTGGGTCATTAGGATTGATTTTGATAGGTGTTTGGAATTTCCCTCCAAAAATGATGGTTTGAAAATTTAAATATGGAACTATGCCAAGAATGACCATCAACATGGTCTATGGTGGTTAGATGAGAGAGTATTGATTAAAAATGGTAAATAAGTATTTTAAAGGGTGTTTTATGTCATTAAATGTTTAAATTAATCAAGTTGGTGATAATTAAGAGTCAAATTTAATAATGTAACTCTCAACATATGTTGAGTTGGCATGTAAACAAGTTTGTCTTGTAACTAACTAAAGTAACCAACATTAAAGTTGGTTGAATGGGGAATTAGTACATTATTATTTTTGAAAGGAGAGATTGGGGTTAGATATATGTCTTTAATAAGAGGGATGAAAAGCATAGAATGAGAGAATGTCCAAAAAACCCTCTTAAAAGATGACAAGTTTAGGTTTAAACTGCAAATGTAATCTTGGTTGATTCAAAATGAATAAATAAACTTGGTCACTATAGTATTTTGCTATATTTTGATATCCATATGGTTGTTTTAGATTATATATTACAATGATAAATCCACTAAGACTATATATGGTCCTCTTTATATGTGTTGTTATAGATTGAGATAGATAATATAGGTTACAATCCTGAAAAGATATGATTTCAAGGGATTGAGAAAGATTTTTTTCAATAACCTTATTGTAATGGTAAAGGTAGCTCACATTTAGGAAAATTATCTTTATAATATATGTGTATTAAGTAATCCATAATATAAATGAACCTATAATCATATAAAATGTAAAAATTGGTAACTTGAGTGTGGATAATGACACCCAACCCATTAGGTTCCTCTTACTTAATCTCATGACCCTCCTAGGCATCTTTCACTGATTTCTAGTCATCTATAGCCTTCCAAACTTGATATAAACTAAGATATACCCATTTTTACATGACTAATCCATCCCCTAGGTCCCATCAACTCAAGACAATAACACCACACTTGGACTATAGTGTCGGTGCCATTTTTGTCCACTTTTGGTGCTCCTATCCAAGTGTATTTCTGGACCCAATGGTCATTTAATTATAGTTCTCCATCTTTCTCCTTGTCATCCTAATGTGATCACATTCAACCTATGACTAATATATCACTATAAAATCCCATTCAAATATCAATTGGAAAAGGTTGGAAAATATCACTAAATAAGCAAGAATACAAGCAAGACTACAAAGGCAATCTTCCCTATTCTCTGCATATAACCATCCAATATACTTATAATCTTATTCAAATCCGTAAATAATCCATAACCACCTCAATTAAATATAGTTTATCATTTTTCATATTCATACACTCAATTTCATAAATCACATCAAGTGAGAGGACTATATATGGCTTGATCCCTCTTCGAAGTATTGGTATGTAGGTAGTGTGCCCACACAAAGCAGTGTGGATACATGTTCAGTGAATATTACACACACTAAACCCCATTATTCCTCAAAATTAGTCAAATAATACTATAATATGGGGTTTTAAGATAAAATATACTCTACAAGGAGCTCTATTGACTTATAGCTATCAAAAATTGATGGATAGGGTCATATAAAATTGGTGAACAAAACCCAAAAAGATTAGATCTTGATGACAATAATGGTAGAGGTTCACTAGAATGTTAGTTCCACTCTTATTCACTTTCATCACTCCTATCCAATCATAAAATAAAGGTCAAATCTTAGTTTTTGATAGTGTCCCAGTCCTGCATAGTGAATATCAAACCCTGTCTCAGTGATATCAATCAGTTTCCAGCTAAGTCTTCTTTTCCATCTCTTATTAATATTTTTAGAAAGGTCAAAATTACAATATAATTTATAAAAATTAGTAGCTTAAATATTTCATATTTATTTACTAATTTTACTACTCAGAACCTTTAACTAAATTAGGAATAAGACACTAATATTCCCAAAACTGTTAAAACATTTGGTAAACATGACTTACTTCATCTACACATAAAACCCTATAAACCCTAGGGTAAATTTCTTAGTGATTTTTTTATATTTTTTTGATTTTTTACTTGCTTATTAAAATCATAAATTAGCAAAAATATTTAAAATTTTGTATTAATTTTAAAATAATTTTCTTTCAAACCCTAGTTACCCATACTAGGTCCCAGTATTTTCTCAATAATTTTTTGATTTTTTACTAGCATGTTAAAATTAAAAATTCACTTCAAATTTCAAAACTCAATAGTAATTTTCAAAAACATTTATTTTTCAAAACCCTAAATGTATCTTCTAGGTCTCTTTAAATCACAAATTTTCTAATAAATTTTTGATTTTTTACTTGCATATCTAACTCAGAAATTCATTTTAAATTTCATAGTAAATCCCATAATAATTTTTTTCCAAAACCCTAGTTCAATATATTATGTCCCATTTCTTCTTGAGGTATCACCTTACATTTTTGTAAGCTCCATATCCTTTTTATGTATATTCTAGTTCCTTGTTTGGATTATATCCATTTAATCTTTTCTACTATTATCTAAGTTGTTTTTATTATGCCACATAAGTCCCTTACATCTCTTACTTTGAGATGAAGTGTAATACTTAGTGGACATCCTCCTGAATTCACCCATATTACTACAAATTGACCATATACCATGGATAAACAACCAACTTAGGTTCCTATTATAGATTCTACACATCCAAATTACACCAGTTTCAATGAAGATAATTTCAAAAAAGAGTAATATGAGAATAACAATGATGATGCAAACATCGATGTTCATGATCCACCACATCAGACTCTTGATCAAATTTGACCAATTTTTAATAATGAAGTTGTCCTCAACAAATATTTGATCCTACAAAGTTTTCTAGAAAGACTCTAGGACCAGTCCCAAGATCTTACTCTTATTTTACAATATATCATGGAAATCAAAAATGATAAAAAATTTAAGTCTTATATTCCTTTACAGCAACTAGTTCTAAATGACACTACATGGGAAACTATGTCCCAATAACCCCCTATAGCATCCCAATCTACCTCTATGCCACCAGCTATAATGAGTACATCTTTGTCTCTTGATGTGACAATCCTTGTGTAAGAGATCAAATATCTTCAATCCAAGGTGCTACATCTTGAGCAAGGTGCCTCTAGACCTACACATGGTTTGGATTTTTTTCTCTAATGCATACACTATTAACATGTCACATCACTTTTACACCCTTGAAACAAGATTTTTTTCAACCCAAGATTACTTTATATGATGGAAAGGGTGATCTAGAAACACATTTGAGAGTCTTTCATATAGCATGCTTGGACTATGTACTAAATGACTAGCTACATACCAAGATATTTCCATAAAGCCTAAAGGATTATGATTTACAATGGTTCTATAGTCTACCAAATTAGTCATTTAATTCATTCATTTATTTAGCTAACATGTTCCTAGTTCATTTTAGCATTAAAATTGGTGATAAGGTTTTATATGCTCAAGTTGCATAATTGAAACAAAGATAAAATGGGCATCTCATCGATTATGTTCTTCAATATAAGACTATCTTGGCTAAGATGACTAGCCCCATGGCTGATCAAGAGTTACAAAATCTCTTCAAATAGAGTCTTCTACCAACTTTGCATGAATCAATAATGTTCAAAACATTCTCTTCCTTCACTAAACTATGCCACACACTAAAGGATATAGAAGTCAAACTAATTTCAATGTGAAAACTAAAGTATATAAGTATCTCAAAAATAACAAACAAGAGTAACAATAAACTCCCATATAAAGTCAAGGTTAATGATATCAAGAGTCAAAATTTATTGATAGTTAATGTAGCTTCTGAGCCCCCTTAAACGAGTGGTTTTATCAACACCTCCTCGATGAACCTTTACAAATCTACCAATTTCTCTAGCTAGAGTTCTACAATATCTATTAGAATGTAACATCATATCTCTCCCTCCTATTCAATAAGTTTAACCAACAAAGACTCTTCCATGGGGATATGATCAACATTCATTTTTTGAGTTTCATAGGGTACCAGTGCATATAAATAGATGCATCATTTTTAGACACAAGATACATGATTTGATAGATGATAATTATATTTATCTTAGCACTTCAATTGAGACTCCTTAGGCAAAGTAAGCATAGGATAAAGATTTGAAAATATTCTTAGATTCCTTTATGCAACATTATAAATAAGAGATAGGGGACACATCAGGGGTTCACCATGCATATCATGCACATCTACCACCATATACATATAGGGCACTTTCAGTTGAGTCACATCCTTTGAGTAACATGACTAGTGTAGAAAATTCTAGAGTTCTAGCTAGACCTTCCATCTCCTTAGAGTAAGAGCTATTCAAGGATGATTTAGATTATCATGCACTCTTTATTAGAGCTTACATTCATAATCATCTTATTCATAGTGTTCTCATAAATAATGGATCTATTGTGAACATGTGCACTATGACATTATTATAGCATTTGGAATATTTAGAGTAGGCTATCACCCCAATAGACATAGTTATTAGTAGATTCAGTGGGCACATATAGAGTTCATCAGGTGATATCATACTTCCTATATAGGTTAGCCCAATACACTTGGCCACACCATTCACTATAGTTCATAGTGCATGAGTTTTTTATATGTAACTTGCTTGACCATGGATCCAAAAATTTAAAGTATTACCTTATGTAGTTTACAGCTACATGAAATTCATTCACTGTAATTAGGTTGTTACAATTTGTATAATTTCATATGAGTTACCTCTCCCCACTTTAGATCCATATTCTAATTTGTAGTCACCAGTTCTAAATTCTCCACTAGTTATAGTTCTTCCTTCAATTTTGATTCAAACACAATTGAGGAATCCATTTCTAGGATAGAGAGTTCATACACCTCCATAGCTTCAAGATTCTAGATAGCTTTTAGCTATATTTTTCACACCTAGGGTGGTATCATTGAGATCTCATGCATCTACTCATAGAGCACATGTTTAGAGAGATTATCCTAATAATAGATGGGTCCTTAAGAGCCCTACATTGCATCCAATTATTAGAGTTACAGGGGAAATCGACACTCAGTTTCTACTTTAGAGATTTTAGAGCATTTATAGCATATACAAATTTTAGAACCATAATTTTATCCCTTCCATCATGCTTCTTGGTCATGCACAATTCCTCTCCTTGATACATGACACCATGATAAGGAGTCTCTCATGAGACTCATCAATTAATATCATCCCTTACTAGTTTACTTGTATATAGTTTCTTTTTACTTACTTTTACATAGTTATTTCTTTCAAATTCTTAGACATAGTCTTCCTATGATTGATTGTACATAACTCATAACATTTGAAAATTTCCAAAAACAATATAACATTTCAAAATATAAAAACATTTAAAATAATCAAAATTACAAAAAATATTATGATTGTATGCATCATCCATGCTTTACATTTCTACTACCATGCTAGAATTAAATTTGTTGCTTTATGATTTTGTTTGTCAATTTATCTACATTACCATGCTTCACTTGATCTTCTTTGAGTGTGTGCAGTGACATCCAAACCCTTGATTGCTCCACTCTACCAATTGAGGGGGATTCCTACTTCTACATTCAAGACACACATTGATATATATACCCACTAGGGGCATATTCTACATGACTACACCATCTAAGCTATGCCATTCTTACACCACACACTATAATTATTATGTTGATGTATATTATTTACTATCTTAGATAGCTTAATCTATCAATATTTCACTAGTATATAGAACTTATGTATTTCTTAACATATATATATATAGTCTTGTATTACCATATCTTTCATTCTTTCACATTATAGATTTTATTAAGTTAGATGCAATTGTATTTCTAGTCTTTACATGCTTTCCTTCCCTGATTTATGTAGCTAGATTGATTACATTTCTTAGTTCCTGTTTTGTCTCCTATATGTGCCTTAAGAGATTTACCAATGCCCTTTTCTTATTTTCATGTGTGTGTCTTAGGACATTTGCCAATGTCCTCTACTTGTATTCTTCTATGTGATTATGGCTCTTGTGCCAACCCTTGATTCTTTCAATTATATGTGTATACGACATTTGAACATGCCTTGTATACTTGATTTTTAGTTTGAGTGACATGTACTCATGTTCCTTGTTTGCTTAGCCCCTTGGCCATTTTTTTACACTTCTTGATTCTTGCATTATGTGTTTATTGATTATTTTCTTCTCATTATTTTCAATTCCATGATCCACATCATGCATTATCTTGCTATCTTGGCTGCCATGATGGACATCATGCTCCATTCCTCCTTACCAAATAAAAAACTAACTAGACTTCCACTTCTAGTTCTAATTCAGTATATTTCACATGATATTACATTGATATATCTATCTATGCATACCCTTATTGATCTAACAATATCTCAATATAAACCATGCTATATCTTAAGATATCTTATTGATTATCATTGCTATATCATACATCTTTGAGGAATAACACAATTCCAAGGATCTTTCTTCTGAGGGTAGTCATTACAGGGTCTATTCCTACCCTCAAAAGAGGGGGCAATAAATAAGGGTTTTATCATAGAGATCAGATCTCCTAATAGTTAAAAAATTAGCAGTTAACACATCCAAAATAGTAACCAAACATCAAACTAGTCAGATAGACTAGGAAAATAGTGAAAATACTAGATCAATTACTAGATTTCAAAATTTACAACTTCAAGATTGAAATATAATTTTGGTACCACTACTGTCCATTTTTGTTGCTCCTATCCAAACAAAAAAAGCCCAAACTTTCACAAAGTAGGCAAAAAAGTAAGTTTAGCTACAGTTTTACATAGTCAAACCAATTCAGAATCAACAATTTTTAATACACTTTTGCTCAAAGAATCTAGATATAGGGGGAATTATGCATGACATGATGGCTCTCACTTCTAGTTTTAGATATGGAAGTTTGTATAACTTCCAAATCAAAATCCATGTTCCAAAAACCCATGATTGGGGGAAATTTATGTAGCACATTTATTTTCTTTTCTTTCCAAGTTAATCATTACCCAAGAATTCTCAGTAGTTATAAGCCTTATTCCATCTATAGGTGGTTGGAATTATTTTGGAATGACTTTCATATAATTTTAGTACACTATTTTTAGAGAGGCTTTCATATAAACCTAATCTCCATATTTTAGAGTCGCCAAGAGTGGCCTAGTTTCTAGCATACACTCATCTATCCATGTCAATACTATTAGATCACAGTACATTCATGGGCTTCAAGAGCCATCCAATATGACACACATCCATACTAGTATCAATTCATATATTCACTTCACAGGGAAATAATGGAGCCAAAGAACTATCTAGCCTTTGTATTTTTGAGCCACCTATTTAGAGGAATTGGACACATAGTCCAAAAATTGATCAACACATGTATGACCACGTAAATTCACTTAGTGGGTGATGATGGAGATAAATCAATATCCTTTGCATTATTAAGCCACTCTTAGATAATTAATCACTCAGATCCATTCTTGATATTACTCTTGGTTTAACACACATCTATCATTACTCAACATCACTCAACATCACAACATGTTTTGTATTGGTATGCATAACCTATGAGGTGTATTCATTCCTTTCTCTTCCTCTCTCTCTCTTACCTAGCTTTGTACATTCTTATTTTAGATATAGTGTATCTAGTAAGAACTGATCTACTCTTTATTTTTATTATAGATTCATACTTCATAGCATGCTCTCTCTATACACACCTATAATCACACATCTTCATGAGCATTAACCTTATAGGTAAGCTCAAGGATGCTTTCTATTTTTTCTTTATCCTAGAATTTCACTTTGTTGCATCACTAGAATAAATGGGGGGAATTGTAATCATATAAAATTAAAAAATTGGTAACTTGAATGTGGTTAATGATACCCAACCCATTAGGTTCCTCTTGCTTGCTATCATGACCCTCCTAGGCATCTTTCACTGATTTGCAGTCAATCTTAGCCTTTCAAACTTGAGCCCAGTTGAGCCAAATCCCTTTTTCCATAGCTAATCCATCCCCCTAGGTCCCATAATCTCATGATAATAGTTCCACCCTTGGACTATGGCACTGGTTCCACTCCTATTCACTTTCAGTGCTCCTATCCAAGTGTATTTTTGGCTCTAATTATTGTTTCCTTATGGTTCCCCATCCTTCTCCTTGTCAGCCTAATGTGAGCATATTTAACCCATGATCAATAGATCCTTATAAAATCTCATTCAAAGATCATTTATAAAGGGTTGGAAAATATCATTAAGCAAAAAGAATACAATCAAGACAACTCAAGAAATATTCCCTATTCTCTACATACAACCAACCAATATACTTACAAGCTTATTAAAATCCTTACACCAGTCTCTATCCACCTCAAGTATATCTAGTTTATCATTTTTCATATTGATACACTCAATTACACAATGCACATCAAGTGGGAGAACTACATATATCTTGAACCCTCTTTGGAGTATTGGTATGTAGGCAATGTGCCCATTGGTATGTAGGAAATGTGCCCACACAAGGGGTATGGATAACATTCATTGAATCTTACACACACTAACCCCCCTCTTTCTTGAAATTGGTTAAATCATAATGGATTAGAGGGTTTTAAGATAAAATTTTTTCTATAGGGAGTTCTATAGACTTCTAGCTATAAAACTTTATGGATAGGGTCACACAGACTTGGTGAACAAAACCCACAAATCTTAGATCCTTAGGACAATAGAGGTAGAGGTAGACTATAGTGTTAGTGCCACTCCTATCCACTTTTGATGCTCCTATCCAATCATAAAATGAAGGTCAAATCTTAGTTTATGATAGTTTCTTAGTCGTTCATAGTGAATATCAGACCATGTCTTAGTAATATTAGTTAGTTTCTAGCTAAGTCTTCTTTTCCATCTCTTATTATTATTTTTATAAAGGTCAAAATTGAAATATAATTTACAAAAATCAATAGCTTAATTATTGAATATTTATTTATTGATTTTACTACTCAGACCCTTTAACTAAATTAGGAATAATACACCGATATTACCAAAATGGTTAATTCATCTACAAACTAGGTAATCTCCCCACCAGCCTCAACATGGGTTGTCAACTACTCAAATTAGGTTGTATCAGGTGCTCATCTCCTTAGCATATCTCCTACCTCAAATATTTAAAATATCAAACTAGTCAATATGCAAATGAATAAAGAATCAATCCAATTTTCCTATATCAAATAACTTTTTCATCCAAAGAATAATACTATTTTTCCTATAACTTAAACCCTATATCTTCATTTTACAAACCATTTTATCTTACATAATCATGACAATGATACTTTTGACAACACTCAAACCTCATTGTTCCACTACCTCATCTACCTAATATATCATGCACATCTATATACCTCTTTTATACCAAGACATAAAACCTAATCCTAACCAATAAAAGCCTCATTCAACTATCAAACAACTTAGCCTAATCAATCAAACAAACTTTCAATCTCCTCATAATAAGCCAACCTTATTTCTACTTACACCATTAGTCATCACTTTTGTCTTAGCCTCCTATGTTAGAGATCTCATCCCTAACCCCAAAAGGAGGTCATCATTCCTACTATTCTTATTCCTATACTTACTCAACATACACATCCATTCTCATATGTGGACACACCATATTTCTTACAACTCTTAAAATTAGATCATTAGGTTTTGCTCAAATCTATCAACATATATAGTGATTCAAACTACATGGATCACTCAACATGGTTCTTACACCTCCAATATTTAGATTATTATATTCAACTCAAACTAGTCAAGATATATAATGATTCAAATTACATAGGTCACTCAACATTACTCAAGACATTCATAGGGATGCATCATCAATTTACAGATACACAAACTATTCAAATATAGTGGTTGAGAATATATGGATTCATAGTGACTTTGATACAGATTCAAACTTAGATAATAGATTTGGGAGCATGTACATTGCTACACATCTCACACATACAACTTTATACAACATGACATAGTTACAGGACCATATAGCAGATTATAGGCATAGTGTAGAACACAATGTTTTGATCTCCATTTTTGAACATGAGGCATGGAATGATAGGTAATATCATTTTTGGTTATAAATAATTTAAGACTATATATATGAATCACTCACATACTATATTTGGGGGCATGGCATAGATGTTCATGTTTTCATCATCTAAGATTATACAAATTAAATGGTAGAATATGCTATTTTTTCTTACACATTTACCAAAATTTTAGATTAAACCTAACTTTACCCAAGTTATCGCTAGGTTAGATTGTATACCATCTACAATAGTTGGTCCATAGCATTACCCAAACCTAGACTATACGAGTTTATGTGAGATAAAGGGTAGACATTGTTTTTAGACTTATGAGAACTTCCAGTTCTAGTTTAGATTATTCAGAGTGAGGGGCATGATATATTTTACTCTTCATAGTCTACAAATTCTATGCACACATTTTGTATTGCATGAGTTTATATGGGATAGAAGGCAGACATTGGTTTTTTACCTCTAAGTATTTCTCATTTTCTAGACAAATTTAGCATAAAGGGCAAGCATTTCCCTCCTCCATGATTACAAGGATTCCACTTTTAGATCAAATATAGGGGGCATCCATTTTATGGATTCATTCTTTCTCTAGGAACTATTTGGCTCTCCATCCACTTCCCTAGCTAGGAAGTGAGTTGGAATATTTTTTAGCACACTTATCTCCACATAGGTAGGTTCATGTACACATTTTATTTTCTTTATTTTACTCTAGTACTTCATTTCATTGCATCACTAGATTAAAATAAGAGCAAATGTATACACCCTAAACTAGTTAATAAACCACAAATATCATGTCTTTTCATAGTCCTTTCATAGGAGACTCTGACTAGAGAATATGAACTTTATTCACATTTAACCATATATTTCATTTTATTCATTTGGGTCTTGTTTTATGCTTGAGTCACCTTTTTTCCTATTCTCAGTCATCCTGAGCCTTTTAAATATTCATTCCACCTTAGCCAGGTTAGGTTTTTGGTCTTGTTTCCATCCCCCCATATCTTGATATTATAGGATAGGACCATTGGGGTTGGACTATACATCGGTGCCACTAATGTCTATTTTTAGCACTCTTGTTTAGGGTTATTTTTTAATTCCAACAGTCAATTTATTTTACTAGATGAGTTGTAACCCTTATCTTAGCTTCATCCCTAAATTTTTCCATGTTAGCCAAATGCGATTAAAGATCTCAATTTTGAAATAAAGAGTATCTTATATAAAGGACTACACAAGGCATTTTATATCTAATACTTAATATTTTGGTACATTAGATAATAAAAATCAATCGATAATATAGCTCAACATTTTGCATCACACATTGAATTATATGTTTGATCAAGGAAGGGCCTATGTGAAAGTCATTCTTGAATCTACCATGTGCATTGATTATGCATGTTCCCTAAGGGAGAAATACATTTTATCTAAGACCCTAGATTGAGGGTTAATGTAAGTAGCAATCAAAGCAATAGGGTTTCTAGATCATGTGATAATTCTTCCCCTAACCTATTTTTCCCCCTTTTACTTTTTATACATTTATTATTTACATGTGTGTATATAGATACATGGTTTGGAGATTAAAATAGACCTACAACAAGATCTATTGACTTTCAACCTATAAATTTTTGTACATGAACTCACATTGAGGAAGTGAACAAAACCTAGAAAGCTTAGATCTCTTAGAAAATAATGATAGAGGTAGACTACATTGCCGGTGCCACTCCTATCCACTTTAATCACTCTTTTCCAATCATAAAATTAAGGCCAGATCTAGATTCATGATATTCAATTAGTCCTTCACCTCATTTCAAGCCCCTGAATCATTTGTTTTAGTCTATTTTTAGATAAGTTCATTTCTCTTCCTTATGTAAATTATTAGATAAAAAATTGTATTTTGCCATATCAAACTAGATTTATCCCCTTAATATAGAAACTTTATTATTTATTGTTTAGTGTTTAAATTTTATTTGTATGAAGAATTTAAACATTCCTAGTATGATTATTTCTATTTAAGGTGACATGTGCCCATATCCTTTGTTTTCTTGGCCCCTCGGCCATTCTTGTAAGCTTCTTGCCTTGTGTGATTATTGCTTGTTTAATTCTCATTATTTGTAATGCCATGATCCACATCATACATTATCTTAATATTTTGGATGCCATGATGGACATAATGCTCCATCCCTCTTTACCAACTAATATCTAACAAAATAATTAGACTTCCAAATCTAGTTTAGTACTTTACAAATGTTATTTGATTATTATATCTATCTAGGCATACCCCTATTGATCTAACAATATTTCAATACAAACCATACTATATATTAATATATCTTATCAATTATCATTACTATATCATGTATCTTTACAACATAACACACTTATAGGGCTATTTCTTTTGAGGGTATTCATTATAGGGTTTTCATTCCTACCCTTAGAAGAGGGAGTAAAAAATAATAGTTTTATCATAGAGATCACAGCTCCTAATGGATAAAAAATAAATATTTAGCACACCTAAAATAATAACCAGACATCAAATTAGTTGGAATAGACTAGGTAGATAGAGAAAATGTCAAAATAGTTACTAGACATAGCCCAAGATAACAATGCCAAGATTGGACTATAGCACTGGTGCCACTAGTGTCCACTTTTGGCACTCTTTTATAAATAACATAAAAACAAAACTTTCCATAAATAGGCAAAAAAGTAGGTTCAACTATAGTTTTGCACAATTAGACTAGTTTAAAATTAATAATTTTTAGTACACTTTTATTCAAAGAATACAGATATAGGGGGCATCATGCATGGCATGATGGCTCTCACTTCTAGTTTTAGATGTGTTAGTTGGTATAACTTCTAAATCAAAATCCTTGTTTTAAACACCAGTGATTTGGGGCAATGTGCATGGCACATTTGTTTTATTTTCTTTTTTAGTTTAGTATTACCTAGTAATTTTTAGTAGTTGCATGCTTTATTCCATCTACAAGTGGTTGGCATCATTTTGGAGTGAATTTCATACAAGTATAACTTTCACATTTTGAAGTGGATTTCATATAAGCCTAGTGCACCAGTTTTGAATTGGATTTCATATAAGCCTAATCTCCATATTTCAAAGTGGCTAAGAGTGGCTTAGTTTTCAACATACATTCAACTATCCATGCCAACCTTTTCAGATTGTAGAACATTCATGGGATTCAAAAACCATCTCATATGACACACCTTTCATACTAGTATCAATTCATAGCTTCACTTCATGGGGTAATGATGGAGCCAAAGGACTAGCTATCCTTTATATTCTTGAGCCACCTATTTAGAGGGATTGGACACATAATGCAAACATTGATCAACACATGTACAACCACTTAGCTTCACTTAGTGGGGAATGATGGAGCCAAAGGACTAGCTAGCCTTTGTATTCTTGAGCCACTTAGAGGGATTGGACACATAATCCAAATATTGATTAATAAATGCATGATAACATAGCTTCACTTAGTGGGTGATGATGGAGCCAAAGGGCCAACCTTTACATTCTTAAGACATTCTTAGGGAATTGAGCACTCAACTCTATTCACAATATTACTCTAGTATACCACATACCCAACATTACTTAGCATCATCCAGTATCACTTAGCATCACAACATATTTACACTTCATAATGTGTTCTCTCTATGCACATGCAATATCACATAGCTTCATGAGATTCACTCTTCCAAGTAAGTTCAAGTAGGCTTTCTATTTTTCCTTCATCTTAGTATTTCACTTTGTTTCATCATTAGAATAAAGGGGAGGCAAATGTAGTCATATAAAATGTGAAAATTGGTAGCTTAAGTGTGGCTTATAACACCCAACCCATAGGTCCCTCTTACATGCTATCATGACAATTATATCTACCTTTTCATTGATTCCCAATCATCCTTAGCCTTTCAGACTTGATCCCAGCTAATCCAGACCCCTTTTTCCATGACTAATCCATCCACCCAAGTCTCGTTAGCTCAAATCAATAGTGCCAAAATTGGACTATAACATCGGTGCCACTCCTATCCACTTTTAGTGCTCTTATCCATGTGTATTTTTAGCTCTAATGGTTATTCCATTATATTTACCCATCCTCCTCCTTATCAACCTAATGTGAGTAAATTCAACCCATGACCAATAGATCCAAAATATAATGTAGATCAACACAACATAATACTTGATCAAATTTGTGTGGAGTGAAACCCTAGTTTTTTGGAATTGTTAGTATATAATTTTAGATAGGGTTTATGGACACAACTTTTTTATTTTGAATGCATCCATGAAATTGAAAAATTGAATTAGATTTCTTTGGAGCCATATTATTTTACCCCTTATTATCCAATTATTCTGCTTCTTCTTCTTCACTTGCATGTTCTTCCTCATTATCATTATTTTCTTCCACTAATTTTTCTTCTTCAACATCTGAATTCTCTTCTTCATTACCATCATTATTTTTTTCCTCTTCTTCATCCTCTTTTTCTTTTATATCCCATTGATATAGGAAGACCTGTTCCATTTTTTTACATGAAGAATACTTTTGTGTAAAGCTCAACTGATTAAACTAATGTTTTGTAGGCCTAAATAAAGAAAAAGATAATTATGTTTTCCATAAAATTGTTTGAGTATTATTATTATTAATAAGGATCCATCATTCTCTAGAATCAATATCATTCTCCCTTGAAAATACTTGTAACTTCATGATCTACACAAAAATTAAGGTTAATGAAATACCATAAAATATCAATAACGAATTTAAAACTAATAAAAAAAGCTCCAATTTTTTATTTTTAGCTTTGTATTATGATATTATAACTTCATTAAAAAATTTGTGAAAAAATTCCACAAATTCTGGTCTATAGAGAATATATATATAAAAAAAAAATTACAATAACTCACTTCAAACATATCAAAAAAATATTAAATTTTGTAATTAGTCTTATTGTATTATGATAAAGGATAAATAAAATTTCACCAAAAAACTCCTTATAGTTTAGAAGATATGATGAAATGAGCACAAGCCTTAAAATATGAATAACTCCCTCAAAAATGATAATAAAGGCTCGATGTTTTTGTTGAGATTTCCTTGAAATATTATTCTTGTCTAGTAAAAACATTGTGTAAAAATTAGTAATTGATTTAAATATATTGACGATTCCAAAAACTAGGGTTTCAATCCACACAAATTGCCCAAATCAAAGCTCTGATACCACTTGTTATGATCCACACTTATAATAATAATAAAATATGTAGAATATAATGTAGATAAACACAAAACAATAGATATTGGTAGACTAATATGTCCCAATATTCAATATATGCAAGAATAGAATACCTTTAAGGTAGGGCATCACCATACAATACTCCTTTAGGAAGGAATAACTCCACAATGTCTCTTCAATGGGACAACCTTCAATATCCTCTTCCAATAGAAGACTCAATGCTTAATTAATACCTTTGGAATCATAATAATATCCTTTATAAAGACCTCTAATGGAAGGGTAACCTCCTAATCCCAATAGGTTGACCATTACCCAATGTACTCATTCCATAGGTTATTCTATTATCCTAATAAATTGGACCCATATGACTAACTAAGGGGATGTGTGCCAAATGTCAACATCTCCATCAACCCATATACATTAATATATCATATCCCTAGGTACATAGTAATTTCAATCTCCAAACCCTGTATCTATCTACACACATGTAAACAACAAATGCATCAAAAGTAAAAGGGAGAAAAACTAGGTTAGGGAAAGAATGATCACATAATATAGAACCCATGTTATCTTGATTGCTACCTACACTAACCCTCAAGATATGGTCTCATATAAAATATAGTTTTCCCTTATGAAACATGCATAATCAATTCACATGGTAGATGTAAGAATGACTTTCACCTAGGCCCTTCCTTGATCAAGCATGTATGTCTATGTGTAATTTAAAATGTTGAGCTATATTATTGATTAATTTTTATTATCTAATGTGCCAAAGTAGTAAGTTATAGGTATAAAATGCCTTGTGTAGTATTTTATATAGGAAACTCTTTATTTCAAATTTGGGAGCTTTGATCATATTTTTATGATATGGGAAAACTTAGAGATGAAGCTAAAAAAGGGTTTATGATCTATAAACTCTACACTAATTAGAGAACAACAAATGTTTACCTTGTATCCTTATGGGGAATTAATTAAATACCAAAAATTATTCTATAAAACAATCAACTTAAGGAAACACAATGAAATAAATTACACACCACACTACATAAGAGTAGATTATGAAGTTCGGTAATGCCTACATCTTTGGGTTTGCTAAATAGTTGAACCCATTCATTATAAAATGTTTGTAAGTAAATAACAACCCTTATAGAAAAATAATGAATCCAAGTGTTATAGACCTTAAAAAAATCTTAGAATCCATGAACATATTCTTCACCTTCCCAAAACACACCTCTGGATGTCCCTTACTCAAAAATCTCACTTTTGAGCATAAAAATGGCAACAAAAGGCCTCAAATCTAGACACTCAACATATCCTTGGAACCATCTCATAAACTATAATAATTCACTAGTTTACCTCAAAGTCTGGAAATGACTCTAGATGCCTCAAATTGGAGGAAGATTAAAAGGAGGTCCTTATGCCTTAGCAACATTGGCATACATACTAGACAAATGATTAAAATAATTTCAAACATTTCCAAAATGAAAAGTCTTCAACTAGGAAGTTTTTCTTCAAACAAAAATAGCCTTAGTCTCTTTTCAAACTTTTCAATAGTTTTACCTCTAACTCCCTCTTCACAAGATTATTTATGCCTTTAGCCTTTAGCATTCACTGCTAAGCCTTTCGATGCATCAAATACAAGTTTATGACACTTTATATAGTATTCCCTACCATAGGTTTTATGGTGGGACACTTATATTTTTATCCAAGTGATAAGGGTTAGAAACCCATCCTCTACATTTTTAGTGGCTTATGTATATCAATAATCCCACATTAGTAAGTGGGTAACTATCACAAATTTTTAAATACCATGAAACTTGTGGTATTGCATGCTAAGTAATTAGGAATGGCATGGATTTAGGTGGGGTTTGGAAAGTGTGTGGGTTTCACATGGCATATTAAGACATAAAACATGAATGGGACATGGAAACTTTGGCATGGAACATTGAAACTAGTGTATGACATGTGGCAAGGTATGTGGTGAGGTGGATGGAATGTGGCATGTTGAGTTTTCATTTGGATAATTATGGATGTAATATGAGGTCACATGGAAACTTAGGGTTACATGGAACATGAATAGAGATAATATAAAATTGAACCAAGGGTAAATACTAAATGTTGGAAATCCATGTGGTGGCTTGAGGACCCACTTCATGGTCTAATCTCCTTTTTTCACTTATCGACCTCTCACCATGCCACTTGTTTATGTCTAACTAAGTGTTCCATTCAAACCCAAAATTTTTTACTAACCCTATATGATCTTTGACACACGATAACTTATGCATATGGGATCCATTTTATGAATTATGAGTTTCACCAAAAATCTTTCAATGAACTCTATGCATTGGAACTATTCTAAAATAATTCTATTATAGTTTTACCAACTTTGACTAGTTTGACTAGAACTTTGACTAGTTCCACAAGGATCATATGAGCTCTATTTTTTGCATTCTACATACCATTGGAAAAGTATCAATAGGTCCTAAATGATGGTGCAAGTTTTGATCTATTTTAGGGCCTTCTCTAAATTGACCTCTAGATCAATACTCCCCACTAATAAGGCTTTTTGTCCTCAAAAAGCTAGTATTGGACTTGGTACTCTATGTGAGGATCCTTTCATGGCTCTGGCTCTTGACTCTGGCTCAGATGATCTCTTGAATGTTAGTTGGTTTTAATTATTCAAATCTAAGTTTGTTGCATGTCATCTAGTGTTATAATAATCACCATTTTATAATTACCCTCTAGGGTCTTATATAACAACATATTTTTATAAACATTGCCCTTATTGGGTCTTTAAAACACTGTAACTATACATAATGATTATAAGAATTACCCATATAGGTCTTATGAATTTATAAAAAATGCCTATATTTAGGTCTTATAAACATAAGGCAAATATACAACCTATTTTCTGAGTTGTTCTTAATGCTTCTCATGATGACATCTTTATATTACCATCTCATGTTCTTATTTACAACATACATGGTTATAAAAACACTGAAAGCACCATTTAATTGTAACATTTACTACTGATGTGCTCACACAAGACATTCTATCTCATCTTTTACAATGTTATACTAATTTTCCTTTTTATAGAAGGTTGCAATTCTCAGAGACAAGTATGGTTTACCTAGGATAATGCCACTAAATTGAAATAGAACCACATCTAATTCAACTTCATCTAGGAAGCTGATGGTAATTACAAACCCTAGTTTACATGTTTTACTTACATGTACACCATTACCATCATTTATTCTATCCAGAGATTAGGGTTGGAAATGTGGCTTAGTTTCTAAACCTAGGGTTTCTACAAAATCTTCTAAGATCAAATTCTTTTGATAATTTTCATCAAAAATAGAATCTATCTTAGAATGATTGACAATTATTCTTTTTAAGAAGAATTGCTTACCTTTCTAGGGTGATAAACTCTAAACTATCAACTTCTCATTGACTATCATCTCTTTTAGTGATGTTATCTTAGGTTCTGACTGACAAGACTTTATCTTCTACTTGATTGAAGATGCAGTTACAACCTTTGCATTAGGTTATTGATAACTTTGCTTATCTCATTTCTAAATTTTCCCCTTAGCATTGAATTAAAACCCTAACTTCATGTCTTCTTTAGGTAATTTTTATTTGTCAAGATTTTTAGGCATCTTTTTAGAAATTTCTTGGGCATAATCAAAAAATACATTCGAGTATTTCTTTTTTATATACCTTGATGAATCATTTGAAGATTCTGTGTCAAATGTAACTTTCATTTCTTCAAAGAGTATTTATTTCATCTCTTCAAGATGTTCTATGTTGTTGCTTGAGTAATCCTTCAACTCAACTTCTTAAGACATTTATCCTTCATATTCATATCCTAATCCTACACAGATGGTCTCCTTGCCACTTGGATAGGTTGGACAATTCCTTGACCATTAATTCCAAGGCCTCTTCCTTTGAATCCCATTTTAACCAATATCTTAGAACCTATTCCCTTTATGTTCTTTTCAAATGACTTCAATAAATGTTTGGGGTTAGTATATTCAATTTCCTTAACATTGTCAATATAGCCAAAAGAGTTGATTTCATTATTTTCATCTTCAGTATGTACATTAGAAGATACATTATTAATCATAGAAGTATTTGCTTTTGGACTTCCAAAATCATTCTCATTTATATGATTCTATGAATTAGAAGAATCACTAATATAATTAGAATGTACCTTTGTAGTCTAGCCTAACAACATCTCTTGGATGAATCCTTCATCTACTGCTTGTTGCTTAGAAGAACTGGGCTTTGTAACCTTTTTGACAACTTCCTTCCCCTTTGCTTTTCATCTTTGCTCATTCTACTTCTTGAACCATAATAGAGCCTGACTAGGATGTAGTAACCAATATTGTTTGGTAGTATGACCTTAGTAGGCACAATGTCCACAAATATATACATCCTCATGCATCCTCTTATTCTATTGATGTTTATATTGTATTTCCACTCATATTGAATCAATTCTCTATTCAAGCCTTTTGATCTATTTCTCCTACCATTGCTCTGCTACTTGCCAATTTTTCTCTTGAGATTTTAGGCATTACATTATCATAGTGATAATGGAACTCAATAATAACTAAATCTAAGCTAGAATTGGATCCATTATTAAATAATAACTAATTTTGGTTAAAACAAAAAAAATCACATATTCACCCTCAAATTTAGTTCTAATATCAAACTTGATACACTAGAACAATGCCTAGACAAAATTTAACCCAACAAACTAACTGCTCTAATACCAACCTAATCTATAAACTCTACATTGATTTAGAGCATAGTAAATTTTTACCTTGGATCCTTATAGGCAATTAATTAAATAATAAATATTATTCTATAAATAAATCAACTTAAGGAAAATCAATGCAAAAAAATACACACCATATTGCACAATAGTTGATTACAAAGTTTGGCAATGAATACATCTCTGGGTTCACTAACTAGCTAAACCAATTCATTATAAAATGTCTATAAGTAAATATCAACCCTTACATAACAATAATGAATCCAAGTGTTACAAACCTTCAAATAATCTCATAATGCATGAATAGATTCTTCACCTTATTGAAACACACCTTTGGATATCCTTTACTCAAAAATATCACTTTTGAGCATCAAAAATGGTAACAAAAGGCCTCAAATCTAGACACTCAGCATATCACTGAAACCATCTCAGAAACTAGAATACTTCACTAGTTTAGCTTGAAGTCCATAGATGACTCTAGATGCCTCAAATTAGAGGAAGAGTAAAAGGAGGTCTTTATGCCTTAGAAATATTGGCATAGTCTAGACAAACACTTTAAAAATACTTTCAAACATCTCCAGAATGAAAAGTCTTCAACTATGAAGTTGTTCTTAGAACAAAGGTAACCTTAGTATCTTTTTAGAATTTTCAAGAATTTTTCCTCTCGCTCCCTTTTCACAAGCCTCTTTATGCCTTTAGCCTTTAACATTAACTTCTAAGCTTTTTGATGCTTTCAAATACAAGTTTTGACACTTTATACAATGTTTCCTACCATGGGTTTGGCGGTGGGGAACTTATCTTTTTATCCAAGTGATAAGGGTTCTAAACCCATCCTCTACATCTTTGGGGGCTTATGTATATCAATAATCCCACATTGGTAAGTGGGTAACTATCATGATTTTTTAAATACCACAAAACTTATGGTATCACATGCCATGTAATTGGCAATGGCATGGATTTCGGTGGGGTTTAGAAAGTATGTGGTTTTCACATGGAATATTAAGACATGAAACATGAATGGAATGTGGAAACTTGGGCATGGAATATGGAAACTAGTGTATGACATGTGGCAAGGTATGTGGTGAGGTGGATATAATGTGGCATGTTGAGTTTTCATGTGGATATTTGTGGAAGTAATATGGGTTCATGTGGAAACTTAGGGTTACATGGCACGTGAATGGAGATAATATAAAATTAGACCAAGGGTAAATAATGAATGGTGGAAAGCCATGTGGTGGCTTAAGGACCTACCACATGGTCCAATATCCTCTCACCACTTGTTTACCTCTCACCATGCCACTTGTTGATCTCTAACCAGATGTTTTGTTCAGACCAAAAAAAATTTACTTACCCTATCTGATCTTTGATGCATGATATCTTATGCATATGGGCTCTATTTTACGAACCATGAGTTACACCAAAAAGCTCTTGATGAACTCTATGCATTGGAAATATTCTAAAATTATTCCATGTTGGTTAATTTATATTGTTTGACCAACTTTGACCTAATTTAACTTGTTTTACCAGATACACAAGGAACATATGAGCTCTATTTTCCATGTTTTGCATACCATTAAAAAACTCTGAATAGGTCCTACATGATGGTGAGAGTTTTTATCTATTTTAAAACCTTATCTAAATTAACCTCTAAATTATTTTGGACTCATTTAGTGAAATAAAATAAACTTAAAAAATAAAAATGACCCTAGATAAGACCATTAGAAATGGACACTAGTGGCACTGGCACTGTAGTCTAACCCTAGTACTCCTATCCTATAGTTTTAGGACTTAGGGGGATGGAAAGAGGACCAAAAACATGACTTGGCTGAGGTAGAATGATTGTTTTAAAGGCTCAAGATAACTAAGAATAAGAAAAAAAGTGTTTATAGCATGAAATGATAGCAAGCTAAGTAAAATAAAAGACATGGCTAATTGTGAACCAAGCTCATATTCTCCATTTAGAGTCTCATAGGAAAGGACTATGAAAAGATAAGATATGTGTGGTTGCTTGACCAATTTAGGGTGTATACATTTGTATCCATTTTATTATAGTGATGTAATGAAATGAAGTACTAGAGTAAAAGAAAGAAAATAAAATGCATACCTAAACCTACCTACATGGAAATGAATATGTTGTAAAGGGTTCAACTCAATTCCTATCTAGGGAAGTGGATGGAGAGATAAATAGTGCCTGGAGAAAGAAGTAATCACTAAAATGGATACCCCCTATACTGAATCTAAAAGTGAAATTTATATAACATGGAGGAGGGCAATGCTTTCCTCATGTGTTTAATTTAACTAGAAATGAGAAATACTCAGAGGCCAAAAACCAATGTTTACCCTTTGTCCCACATAAACTCATGTAATCTGGAATGTGTGTATAGAATTTGTATGCTATGAAGAGAAAAATCTATCATGCCCTTACTATAAATATCTAAAATAGAATTGAGAAATACTAAGAGGCTCAAAACTAATGTCTATCCTCTATCCTACACAAACTCGTATAATTTAGGTCTGGTTAATGCTATGGACAAATCATTGTAGATGGTCATATATTCTAACTTAGTGAAAACTTAGGTATAGTTGTGTATAATATAAAACTATGATAAATGTACAAGAAGATAATGACATGTCTTTCCATTCTAATCTATATAATCCTAGATGATGAAGTACATGAACATTTATACCATACCCCCAAATCTGGTATGTGAGTGATACATCTATATAATCTGGGAATCTATATAGCCACATGTGATATGACCTATCCTGCCATGCCCTATGTGCAAAATAGAGATCAAAACATTGTGATCTACACTATGCCTATAATCTACTATCTAGTCTTATAATTGTGTCATACTATATGAGGCTATATGTGTGAGATGTGTAGTATGTACATGCCTCCAAATCTAGTATCTGAGTCTAAATCTATATTGAAGTCACTATAAATCCATATAATCTAAACCACTATATTTAACTAGTATATATATCTATAAGCTAAAATCACTATGAATCCATATGATTTGAACCCTTGCATCTAAATAGTATGTGTATCTATAGACTAAAGGTATATTCCCTTGAATTCTTGAGTAATGAGGAGTGACCCATGTATTCTAAATCATTATATATATTGACTAGTCTAAGTTAAATATGATAATCTAAATACTAGAGGTGTATGAACCATGGTGTATCCATCTATGAGAATGGATAGGTATGTTAGATAAGTGTAGGAATGTGAATAGTAGGAATGATGCCCCTTTTTAGGCATGCTAGATAAGTATAGGAATAGGAATAGGACAAGATCTATGATAGAGGAGGTTGAGCCAAAAGTGATGACTAGTGGCATAAATAGGAACAAGGTTGGCTTGTTGTGAGGAGATTGAAAGTTTGCTTGATTGATTAGGCTGAGTTGTTTGATAGTTGAATGAGTCTTTGATTGTTTAGGATCAAGTTGTATGTCTGGATATAAAAGAGGTATAAAAATGTGTGTGTCATAGTAGGTAGATAATGTATTTAAAGAGTAAGGCATGTGTGATGTTGAAGGTATCATTTTCATGATTTTTGGAACAAAAATGTTTGTAAAATGAAGCTATGGGGTTCTAGTTATGGGTAAAATGGTATTTTTTTTTGAATGATAAAGTTGTTTGATATGGAAGAATTGGATTGACTCTTAATTTATTTATGTGTTGACTAAGTTGAGATTTGGAGCTGTATAGTAGGAGATATTCCAAGGAAATAAACACTTACCATGACCTGAATTGAGTAGTTAACAAACTAGGTTGAGGTTGGTGGTGATGTTATCCTAGTGAGTAGCTGAAACACATGATTTTTGCTTATTTAAAAGCCTATTTTAGACATTTTAAAACTATTTTAAGATTTTTAGAAAAAATTTGACTAGTTTAAATGCTCCTATCTTTCCTACAACAATTATATCTAGGACCCAACACTATTGTTCTAGAGGCTAGATTTTTTGAGTTGTTGCTTTGTTTAGCTATTGTGGTTTTTGCTTGTCTATTTATTTGGTATTATGGGCTGATATATATGATATTTTTGGTGTTTTGTAGGGAGAGGTATGGATGAGGGAGTTCTATAAATGTCATGTGATGGAGACACTAAGATTGTTACCTTTATTAGTTGATGATAGAGTTGTGATAGATAGGGTAGGTTTGGGTCATGTGTGTGAGATAGGCACTATGCAATGGGATAGATATCTGATCACCACCTTATGTGAGAGGTAGAATGTAGACACAAGTAATTTTTTGGCTTCCCAATAGGGAGATTATGATTACTCTGGAGGATATGTATCATATTTTATATTTGTCAATTAGTGGATGACATGTGACTTTACAAGATGACATGAATGATAATGTTATTGATCATCTATCCTTGTATTTTTCTAGTATGAACTCAAGCATACATCAAAGAGGTAGTGATAGAGATGTATTATTATTAGTTATTATATAGTCAAGTGTTCTGAATTTGTGGAAGTGGTTGGCCATATTGTTGGCTTCATTTTTTGTAGTGGATGGGAGTAGGATGTCGATTACATATATGATGCATAGGATTGTACATAGTATAGAGGTGTATGGCACTATGTTTTCATGGAATAGGAATATTCCTACCCACTTATATAAATGTCTTTATAGGTTTACTTAAGAGGTATTTAGTGGTGGTGTGAGTGTAGTTACCTTATTGTATTGTTGGGCGTATGAGAGGGAGAGGTGGGCACCTCCATAGCCATTTGGGGAGTGGTGGATGAGAATGTTAGATATTTGGTCTCTTAGGATATATCACTATAGATGAGTTTTAGACAAATTGGTGGCTTAATATATCATATGTATGCCCTATAGAGGATTCCTTCAGAGGCATGAGGATGGAGGCCAATTGTGGTATATGAGGGTCAGTTGTTCATTTCCTGACCACTGGGTTAGAGTGTATGAGTGATTTTAATATGAGCATGTGATTAGATAGTTTGGGGACCATATAATGTACCCCCTATAACATGGCTTTGGGTGAGGGGTGCATGAGCATTAGAGAGGGCAAGATCTCATGGGATGCTTATCGAGGCTAAGTTAGGACCATTACCTTTGGATGTGTGAGATGTGGCTATAGATATTCTTGATGTAGACAACATTAGATGCATAGAGGAATATAACACATGGTGGACAAGGCATTGGTATGATCCATTATATCCTATTTATAGAGGGAATGCCTCTGAGTAAGAGGATCCCATACTGATCCAGATGATGGGAGGTAAGCATTGATTATATTTGAATAATGTAAAAGTTTTTGCTTATTTTAGCTTTTTAAAAATGTATGTCTAATGTATTATTATAATTTTTCTTACAATTGGAGTGGGAGGTGCTCAAGATGAAGCACTTTCTAGGAGAGGAGGTGGAGATGATGGGTTTTAGGAGACCATCATTGATTTGACACTCTAAGAGCTCATGAAACATGTTCCTAATGATGCAGTGGAAGAGGATTTGATAGAGTGAGTGATAGTTATAGATGGTGTTTATGCTCATTTGTTTGATAGAGTTGCTATAGAGATAACATCATATGTTAGAAAAGTGGAAGAGAGACATGATCTATGGGCTGAGATAGATAGGTATAGATGACTCCACTTGATTATGGATCAGTGAGTATGAGGATTATGGATGAGTATATGGAGCTTTATAAGTAGTATGTAGAATTGGACAAGGACCATGGTTAGTTTCTAGAATAGTATAGTCATCGTAAGAGGCATTAAAGATATCAATGAGGTATAGGGCCATTGATTGTGAGAGTGGATTATGAGACTAGTATTGGTGAAGAGAGTGAGATTGAGAGTGAGGGCATAATGCCCATTCATGATTGATTATATTTTGATATGATGTATATGTATTTGAAAACTTGGTTATATATATATATATATATATATATATGTATGTATATATATATATATGTATGTATGTATATATATATATATACATACATACATACATACATATATACATATATATGTATATATATGTATATATATGTGTGTGTGTGTGTATGTATGTATGTATGTATACATACACACACACACACACACACACACACACACACATATATGGATGTTGGTTTAGGCATGTTATGTTATAGATTGTGGAATAGATTGGTATTATAATGTCTTGATTAGAAATAGTTGATCTGGTATTGATTTTCAAGTTTGTATATGATTTGGTAAAATGGTACTTAGGCTATGTGATTTGATTATTTTATTGATAAGTTGAGTTGGTTTAATGTTGGTAAAATAAGATTTGGTAAGATTTAGATTTTGATAGGTTGGTTTTGTCTATGGATAGTTATTGGGAATTAGGAATGTTAGTGTTAGTAAATGGGTATGTAAGATAGCATGTTGTACATATTACTTCTCTGAGAGTGGCTCAAGAATACAAAGGCTAGCTAGACCTTTGGATCCATCATTACACTACTAAGTAAAGCTATGAACTGATGCGAGTATAAATATACATTATATCACTCTATGTTATATCACTAGCTAAACCCTAATGGACAACTAAATAAGTGCCCATATTGCTCATTCTATGTAGGAATATTCTATATTTGATACTATATGTTGTGTACTAACTATAACTAGACACAGAGATTCTATAAAATGTAACTTTATTGGATGTGTAATAGGAACTAAGTGTTGAAGAAGGCTCATCTATCTATAATCATATACCCTATGGCCTCTAATGTGATGTGTATAACTAAGTCATAGATTGAGCTAGAGTTGAAACCTATGATGAGGGCTCATTTAATCTCAACCATAGTGGATTATTGCATGAGATAAGACCCAAAAAATATGGCCATAGTGAATATTTATCATGAGAAATACTCTATGATGTGGTTTCATTTAATAATAACCATAACAAATTGCTACATGAGATAGGACCCAAAAAATCTAGCTATAGTGAAATTCTTGTGAGTAGTACTCTATTGCAGTGCTTGTGACTCTGCTAGATATGTATATAGAAATGCACTATGGACTCCTCAGACTAAAGTGCCATATGTAGGTTGTTCTCACTATATAATTTTCTAAACCTTCTAAATAGGTAGAATAGGAGATCTCTTATGGGCCTCTATCCTAGTACCTATATTACTCTCATGATGAGTAACCAATGATTCTTGTGAAGGAATGTCCTAGGATGATTCATTCATGGATGAATGAGGTCTATGGTTCCATGGTGGAGGATATCTTAGTGAACCCTATGTGAATGTTATGATGTTATTATCAACACATCTATTAAAGTAATCTCTAAGTCCATAACAATCATTATCTCTAGGTCCATGGATATGATGATAGTTATAAAAGGGCCGATGTGGTTATCTATGTAATAGATGTGGATCTCATCAATGAGTAGAAGGTAATGTGATTAACCTCCTATCTAGTAGTTCTGATAATATGATAAATGGGTTATCTTAATCTAAATATAACTATAATGGTGCCTTGATATTACTCTCTATAGATCATATTGTAGGTTGTAATTTGGATATTTACTCTTTTTTCTTAAGTAGTTTCTTTTCTAGTTGTGGTCTCCTATCTTTTTTAGGACATGGTGGATGCTAGATACTAGGAGATATAGATACTACTATGAAATTGAGAGTAATCTTATTAAATGAATCTACCATAATCAATCCCATTTTTTTTTCAAAGCTAGAATTGTATAGCATAAGCTCCTGAAAGTGGACTCTATCTGATATAGTAGATGCTAAAGGAGAGATTGGTGAATCCCCTTAATAAATATATGTCGAATCTCTAAATATTATAGTTAATATATCAATCCTAACATGTGATTCTTGAATCATAAGATATAATCACTAACTGGCTCGTAAGTATTCTGATGTAAAGTTGAAAGTTTCTCATATATAACACAAGGGCCTATGTTTTCTATGTAATGTTTGAGAAATGTCTTCTCTAAGTCATCATATGTATGCAAGGAACCTATATTTTTCCTATATTTTTCTAATTTTTTAATAACATATTTAAATCAAAAATTCACCTTAAATTTTAAAACTCCATAGTAATTATATATATATATATATGTATATATATATATATATATATATATATATATATATATATATATATTCTACAAAACCTTATTTGCATACACTAGGTCCTTTCAAATCAAGAATTTTCCACTAATTTTATAATTTTTTACTAGCATATTTAAATAAAAAATTTGCATCAAATTTTAAAATTCCTTAGTAATTTTAAAATATTTTCATTCAAAACCTTATTTACATGTACTATTTCCTACTTCTTATTGATGTATCACCTTACATTAAAATCAGATTTCAAAAATGGATCTCACTTATTTTCAAATATTTGCATTTTTAGAAAATAATAAGGAGACCATACTTGGTCCTATCATGTACATGAATGATGAAGTTTACCATATGATAATACAAATATTAATTTTTTTATTTTCATGCCTAATTTTCATAATATGGGATGATATTAAGAAATTCATTATTAAACATAGTAAGATACCTCTCCTTCAAAGTAAAGTTTACTTGTCTTTAATAGAAGGTTTCATCGCTTGATTTCTATCTCTCATATGGAATTTTTTTCAATTTTATCATGCTAAACACATTAAAAATATCATGGCACAAGTCAAAAAATCTTATGCATCCATGCACCAATTCATGCTTTCTATCCCTTGCTTTCTATCTCTCATATGTAATTTTTTTCAAATTTATCATGTTAAATACATTATAAATGTCATAGCACATGTCAAATTTCTTTATTCATTAATGCAGAATTCCATGCTCTCTATCTCAAACTTGTTATCTCTCATGTGGAATGATCTTCATAAACACAATTCTATACAACTTATAATTCTAATTACATCCACTATATCCCACATGCATGACTTTTACATAGAGGATCCATTTCTTAAGCTAACAACCACCTGTCAAGTTTCAATGTCATATCTTATGCACATGAAATAGTTTCCTTTTCCTCCTCTCACCCAAGAGGGTGATAGCTATTTTACCTCTAAATATGTTCATGCTATCACCCCTCCAAAAGATGAGTCAGCCCACACTATTATTTCTAATGCATAAATTTAGCCTATGGCTTCTTCAAGTCTTCTTCAACATATGTGCCTACATGTTCAATCTAAATCAACTAAGGTTTGCACTTGTGAGAATATAAGGGATCAAATCACTACTATGATCAAGATACTTTCATATTTATAAACATAGAATCAGCTATTACATGAAAAAATCACAACATTGGAAAATCAGATTATAATATAAAAGCCTCAAAGGCACCCTAGTGTCAATCATGTATATGGACCTTCACCTAGTCAATTGGTTACAAGAAATATTACATATCAAAACAAGAAATCACAAAAAAGTAACTCTACAACTAGTGATTTAGAAAGCATTCAAAGATAAAATAAGTGTTCAAGTGAGGTACTAAGGGAAATGATTAAATATAAGTTGATCAAACTACCTCCTCTACATCCAATGAGAAGATCTAGATAATATTATGCATATTGTAAAATGCATGGGCATCACACAGATTCATGTCTGGCATTGAATAAACATATATAATAGATAATTACTAGTGATTGATCTATACAAGGTAAATAGTCAAGTGATACATAATGTCACATAAACACATTCATAAAGGGTCAAATTCATAAACAGTAGAAAAGTGATTACCAAAGCATAACTCAAAACAAAAAATGGATCAAAAATCAAAATAAAAAAAATAGTACAACAAGCATAGGTAAAGCATGAAAAAGATACAAATATACCTCTTCAAAGTGAGGCTTAGCTTTCAAATTAGTATGGGTTTGGTCAAAATTATCTACAATAGTCTGATTATCAAGGTTAAGGGTTTGAAAAGCATGCTCAAGACATCACTACTCTTATTCCAGTAGTTGATAATGCTTGTCACCAAGGTTTGGGATTTATTGAACATCCTAAGGCAAATCATTCATAGACACAATTCATCAAAGTAAAATATTTATATACAATAAAATTTAACACTAGCATTCCATTGGTTCAAGATTAAGATGATAATGATGAGTGAAACAATATAGGTTATTATGATTTCTAAGATACTAACAATGAATCCAAATATTTAGAGACATATTCACAGCCATTCCCTCATGCTTCATAATCATGCATGACTCCTTTGTTTGATACAAGACACCATGATAGGGAGTATCCCATGATAATCATTAGTTAGTATCACCTCCTCTTAGCCTTGATTGTACATCATTTTTCATAATTACTTGTATATAGCTTCTTTTCAATTTCTTATAAATAGTCTTCTTTTGATTGATTGTGCATAACTCAACATATCAAAACTCTAAAACCAATACAAAATATAGAAATACCAAAAAAAATATAACATTTCAAAATACAATAACATTTTAAATAATTCAAAATTCCAAAAACATTCTAATTATATGCATCATCTATGCTTTACATTTCTACTACCATTTTAGACTTACATTTGTTGTTCTATGCTTTTGTTTATCAAATTTTCTATATTACCATGATTCACTTGAGCCTCTTTGAGTGTGTGCAGTGACATATAGACCCTTGATTGCTTCACTCTAACCATTGAGGTGGCTACATTTGAGACACACATCGATATAGATACCCACTGGGGGCATCTTCTACATGACTAGACCATCTAGGTTATGTCATTCCTACACCACACACTCTAGTTATCATGTTGATGTACATTATTCACTAGGTTACATAGATTACTCTATTAAAATTTCACTATATATAACACTTGTGTATTTATTATCATATACATATTCTTGTATTCCATGTCTTGCATACTTTCACTTCTTACTTTGATTAGTTAGATGCAATTGTATTCCTAGTATTTACATATTTTCTTTCTTGCTTAGCGTATCTAGATTGTTTACATTTATCACTTCATGTTTGTATCTTGTATGTGTCTTAAGAAAATTTCCAATGTAATTTTATTCTATTATTGTGTGTTCCTTAAGACATTTGACAATGCCCTTTGCTTGTACTCCTCTATGTGATTGTGGCTTTCACGTCAACCTTGCTTGTTCTAATTGTATGTGTATGTGGCATTTAAACATGCCTTGTATACTTACCTTATATTTTGAGTGACATGTGCCCATGTCCCTTATTTTCTTGTCCCCTTGCCCATTTTTTTTTTACTTCTTGACTCTTGACATGTGTGCTTATTGATTATTTACTTCTCATTGTTTACAATGCCATGATCCACATCATACATTATCTTACTATCTTGGATGCCATGATGGACATCATGCTCCATTGCTCATTGCCAACTAATAACTAACTAAACTTTCAATTTAGTACATTTCACATGCTATTACATTGTTATATCTATCTAGGCATACCCCTATCGATCTAACAATCTCTCATTATAAACCATGTTATATCTTGATATCTCTTGTCAATTATCATTGCTATATCATGTATATTTGTATCATAACACATTTGTAGGGATTTTGTTCTGAGGGTAGACATTACAAGGTATTTATTCCAACCCTCAGAAGAGGGGTCAACAAATAGGGGTTTTGTCATAGAGAGTAGAGCTTCTAATAGTAAAAAAATATAGCAATCAAAACACTTAGAACAAGTAGAAATCAAACTAGTAAGAACATACTAGGTAGATAGTGAAAATGTTAGAATAGTCACTATGTTTGGCCTAGGATAATATATCTAAGATTGGACTATATCTCTGATGCCACTAATATATATTTTTGGTGCTCTTGTCTAAATAGTAGAAAAACCAAACTTTTAAGAAGTAGGTAGAAAAGTATGTTTAGTTATAGTTTTACATAGTCAGACTAATTTAGAGTCAATAGTTTTTAGTATAATTTTGCTCAAATAATCTATATATAGGGGGAATTATGCATGACATGATGGATCTCACTTATAGTTTTAGATAGATAGTTGGTATAACTTCTAGATCAAAATCCATATTCTAGATACCAGTGATTGGGGGTAATGTGCATAATATATGTTTTTTCTTTTATTTTTGAGTTTGGAATTACCCAAAAATTCTTAGTATTTATGTTCCTTATTTCTTTTTTAGGTGCTTGGCATCATTTTGGAGTGGTTTTAATATAATCCTAGTGTACCATTTTTAGAGTGGCTTTCATACAATCCCAATCTCCATCTTTTGGAGTGGCTAAAAGTGGCCTTGTTTTTAGCATGCATTTGGATATCCATGCCAACATTATTAGATTATAGAGAATTCATGGGCTTTATGATCCATATTATATGACACAAATTTCATGCTAGCATCAGTTCATAGCTTTACTTCATAAGATAATGATGGAGCCAAATGACTAGCTAGATTTTATATTCTTGAGCCACCTATTCAGAAGGATTGGACACACAGTCCAAACATCGATCAACACATGATGACCACCTAGATTCACTTAATGGGTTAAGATGGAGCTAAAGGAATAGTTTTTACATTCTTAATCCATTCTTAGGGAATTAATCACTTAGCTCTATTCATGATATTACTCTTGTTTAAGCATACATATAACATTACTCAGCATCACTCAACATCAAAATAGGTTTTCTACTGGTCTATATACATGGTAAGGTGTATTCATTAATTTCTCTTCCTCTCTCTCTCTCTCTCTCTCTCTCTCTTACCTATATTTGTATGTTCTTATTTTAGATATAGTATATCTAGTAAGAACTGATCTACTCTTTATTTTTATTACAGATTCATATTTCATAGCATGATCTCTCTATGAACACCCAACATCACACAACTTCATGAGCTTCACCCTTACATATAGGTTAAGGTATGATTAATATTTTTTTATTCTAGAATTTCACTTTGATGTATCACTTGAATAAAGTGGGGGAAAATCTAGTCATATAAAATGCAAAAATTGGTAACTTGAGTGTGGCTAATGACACCCAACCCATTAGGTTCTTCTTGCTTGTTTTCATGATCCTCCTAGGCATCTTTCATTGATTCTCAGTCGTTTGAAGCCTTCTAAACCTGATCCTAACTAAGATAAATCCCTTTTTCTATGACTAATCCATCCCTCTAGGTCCCATAAACTTAGGATAATAGTGCCACGCTTGGACTATAGCATTGGTGCCACTCATGTGCACTTTTAGTGCTCCTATCCAAGTGTATTTTTAGCCTCAATGGTCATTCCTTTCAATTTCCCATCTTCTCCTTATCATCCTAATGAAAGTACATTCTACCCATGACCAATAGATCCCTATAAAAGCCCATTCAAAGATCATTTAAAAGGGGTTGGAAAATATCTCTAAGCAAGAAAGAAAATAAGTAAGACTACTCAAGAAATCTTCCTTATTCTTTGCATACATCTAGCCAATATACTTACAATCTTTCTCAAATCCTTATACCAATCCCTATCCAACTCAAGTACATCTAGTTTAACATTTTTCATATTCATACACTCAATTATACAAATCACATCAAGTGGGAGAGCTACATATGGCTTGATCCCTCTTTATATTATTGGTATATAGGTAGCATTCCCACACAAGGGGTATGGATACATGTACAATAAATCTTACACATACTAACCTCCCTCTTTCTTGAAGTTGGTCAAAGCATAATGGAGTTTAGGGTTTGAAAATAACATCTACTCTATATGGATCTCTACAATATTCTAACTATTGAAACTTCATGGATAGGGTCACATAGAGTTGGAAAACAAAACTTAGAGAGCTTAGATCCTCAGGATAACAATGGTATAGGTGGACTACAACATTGGTACCACTCCTATCTACTTTCAATGCTCTTGTTCAATCATAAAATGGATGTCAGATCTCACTTTGTGATAGTCTCCTAGTCCTAAATAGTGAATATCAGACCTTGTCTCAGCTGTATCAAGTTTTTATCTAAGTCTTCTTTTCTATCTCTTATTACTATTTTTAGAAAGGTCAAAATTGTAATATAATTTACACAAATCAGTAACTTAATTATTGCATATTTATTTATTAATTTTACTACTCAGACCCTTTAACTAAATTAGGAATAATATGCCAAGTACATCTCCTTACCTTGGAAAATAAGTCCTATAAGTCTTGGATGGGTGCCAATGATTTACATGGTAACCCTATTTTGAAGGCATTTATGAAAGCTTCATTACCTAATAATTTTTATATACCATCATTGACTCACTTTGATGGAACTGGAGATTCATTCATACACCTTCAAGCCTTTCAAAAGACTTTGCCATCTGATGCTAGTCTTTTGATTCTACTCAAGTTATTATAATAAACATTAGTAAGGGAAGCATAGAATTGGTTCTTTTACCTACTCCCCATTCACTCCTTGTATACATATGATGACTTAGAGGAGGTATTTTTCAAACATTACATAGCAAACATGGGCCCTCATGTTACATATGAGAAACTTGTAACTTTACATCATAATACTTTAGAGCCAGTTAGTGATTATATCTTATGACTTAAGATTCACATGTTACGATTGATATAAAAACTAAAATATTTAGATATTCAACATATCTTTATTAAGGGGCTTCACCAACCTCTCCTCAAGCATCTACTATATCAGGTAGAGTCCTATTTTAGGAACTTATGTTATACAATTTTATATTTAGAAAAGAAATTGGGATTGATTGAGGTATATTCAATTGATTGGATTAATCTAGATTTCATAATAATATATGCATCTCCTACCATCCACCATGTACTAAACAAGATAAGAGACCATAACCAAAAAATCAACTCATTAAGAATAGAGAGCTAGTCTCCATAGTATAACCTATAATATGCACTATAAAGAACAACATCAAGGTACCATTACAGTTTGATTCAGATCAAGATAGCCCATCTATCATATTATCAACACTACTAAATAGGAGTTTAATCACATTACATTCTACTCATTGATGAGATCCACATCTCTTACATAGATAGCGATATTAGCCCTTTTATAACTATCGTCATATCCAACAAGATATCACACTTCCTTTAACATTAAAAATAGTTGATAGACATTAATAATCATTGTGTGTGGTTATACTACTACTTCTCATGGATCCATTGCACGCGCAATTTCAAAATTTGAAACCAGATGCTGTGAATCTGAAGGCTGGTGTGGCTGTGGTAACCACTATAGGTGGGGCTTCTGCTGTATGTGGGGGGAGGGTTCAGAGTGCCCCTAAAGTTATGGGTGGGGGTTCTATCCCAATAGTACATTATGCTAATGGGTCCTAGGCCCTTGGTTTAGGTTTTGGTTCTAGGGGAAGGACTTTTGTAGATGTTGTTGCCTTTGAAGCTAGATTACATGATGCTCTACCTCACGTATCATCTGGTCTTTCCCATACTTTGCATGTAAGTGCTTTAAAACCCATAAAGGTAACTCTAGATCTTGAATCAGTGGAATAAATCTTCCAAAAGGAAGAATAGTTTTCCTCTCTTGTTGATATTTTTTGCTTTCATGGCTTCTAGCCCTCTATCGTAGAACTATAGGACTAGATTTCCAAGACCTAGCTACCACTTATTGAAAATAATGCCAAAATCATCCCATTCGCCAAGGGTTTTTTATAGTATTGTTCCAAAGCTCTGATGATAGGAAGATTATTTTATTCCACAATAATTTTTCCTGGCAGGGCAGATATCCTCTCATGGCCAAACCTTGGCATAAATATTTTAATCCTCTCTCATAATCCTATAAAAAAAATCCCTATCTGGGTGAGGCTCCCTTATCTTCCCATACATCTATGGCATGAGTCAGTTTTTTAAACCATTAGGAATGCTATAGGGGATTTTTAATTTATGGAGAGTATTACGGATTTTTACCACTCTACTTGTGCACGCTTTCTGGTAGATGTGGATGTTTCTAAGGGCCTTCCTGAGGCAAATTGTTTGGACTCCCCAAGGGGTTCCTAGACATAAATGTTGGACTATGAGGGGATCCCTTTTTGTTGTAGGAAGTGTCACCTGACGGGTCATATTGTTGTTTGTTGTATAGTAGGGAAACCCAAATCCAGACAACCACCTTCTTAGTGGACTGAGACTTGCTCTGAACTAAAGGAAGCTCTGACTAAAACCAATTCTGATACTGAGGAAAGTAGTCATTTCGAGTAGGAGGTCAAGGAGGATTCTTTGGTGAAACATTCTAATGAAGTTCCTGTGGATGTTGCAGCTAGTGATCTCTCTGAGCTAGTGGTGGAGGTGGTGGTCTCTTCTCATATTTTGGAGGATCTTCCAAAGAGCCAGACTTTGTCTGGTTCTCATAAGGTATTTGTTGAGGCATCTATGTCCTCTGGGGTCTAAGGATCATTATCTTCTAAGGCATGGGTTGTTGAAGTAGCAAAGTTAAAGGATGGATCGATAGCAGTCAAGAGGAAGAAGTCAAAGTCTATGGTCCCCCCTCTAGACATGATTCTTTGGTCAAACAAAAAAACCCCAATTCAAAAGGAATATCTAGTGGTCCCTTTGGCTGATTGGTTTTTTGGGGTTAGTAAATGGGTTGCTTTCTTAGTTTACTAGTTACTGGTATGGGGGGTTAGTCTGTTAACATCTAGATCATTGTTTTGATAGAAATTTTATTTGGTCATATCTGTTGGTAATAGGTCCCTAAAAAACCTAGTTTTGGTTCTGTACTAGAAACAGGTTCTTTTAAAAACATGGTTGTGCTTCATGGTTCATCTTTCTCCTTATTGTAAAGGGTTTTGGGGTCCCTTCAAAACCTGGTTTTACCTTAATTTAAAACTATCATCATATCCATGGATATAGAGGTAATGATTATTATGGAATCATAGATTACATTAATAGATGTGTTGAGAATGGCATCATAACATTCACATAGGGGACACCGAGATCTCTTCCACCATGAAACCATAGACCTCCATCATCCATGACTAAGTCATCTTAGGACATTCCTTCATAAGAATCATTAGTCACTCATCGTGAGAGTAATGCAAGTTTTAGAATAGATATCCATAAGAGATCTCATATTCTACCTATTCAAAAGGTTTGGAAACCTGTATAGTGACAATAGCCTACATATAGCTTTTTAGTCTAAAGAGTACATAATGCAGTTCTATATATATATATATATATATATATATATATATATATATATATATATATATATATATATATATATATATATATATATATAGTAGAGTCATAGACACAACAATATAGTAATACTCATAAGAAATATTCACTATGGTTAGATTTTTTAGGTCCTATCTCCGTAGCAATCCACTATGGTTAAGATTAAATGAACACACATCATAAAGCATTACTCATGATAAATATTCACCATGGTTAGATTTTACAGGTCCTTTCTCATGTAGCAATCCACTATGATTGATATTAAATGAGACCTCATCATAGGTTTTAACTCCAAAACAATTTATGGCTTAGTCATACACATCATAATAGAGGCAATAGAGTATATGATTATGGATAGATGAGACTTATTCATAACACATAGCTCCTATTGCATGTCTAATAGGGTTATATTATGCATAATCTCCATGTCTAGCTATAGTTAGTATATAATAAACAATATCAAATACAAAGCATTTTCCTACATAGCATGAGTAGTATGGGCACTTGTTCAGTTGGCCATTAGGGTTTAGATAGTGGTACAACATAGATTCATATGATTCATACTCATACCAACATTAGTTCATAGCTTCACTTAGTAGGGTAATGATAGAGCCAAAGATTTAGCTAGCCTTTGTATTCTTAATCCACTCTCAAGGAATTAATACACACAATGTGATATCTTACATCCCCATATACTAAAAACTAGCATTCCTAATTCCTAATAACTATCCATAGTCAAAACTATCTTATCAAAATTTAGATCTTGCCAAATCCTATTTTACCAACATTAAACCAACTCAACTTATCTAAACAATTTACCAATCTCAAGCCAGCTCAATTTATCCCAATAATTTCCCAATTATGAAACCAACAAATTGGTTGCTCACATATAATTAAAAACCAACTAAATTTATTTACTTTCATACAAATCAAAATAAAAAACTTACCTTCACACTTATCAAAATAATCAAATCACTGTATCCCAAGTACAATTTTACCAAGCATAGACAAACCTTCAAAATCAATACCAAATTAAATACTTATAAAAATAACCATATAAAATGAATTAAATAATATCTTTTAAATCTTTTAACATAGTATGCATGAGTCAAAATCAAAACAAAATCCATATATATAATAATGTTTTCAAAACATATACATCGTATCAAGATATAATTAATTATGAATGGGCATCATGCCCTCACTCTTAGTATCACTCTCACCTCCAATACTAGTCCCATAATCCACTCTAGTGATTGATGTCCTTGCACTTCCTTGATCCCTCAAATGCCTCTTGCAATTATATCTTGCTCCAATAACTAACCATGTTCCTTGTGAAAGTCCACATACCACGGCTAAAGATCTATGTACCCATCCATAATCTATGTACTCATTGATCTATATTTAGGTAGACACATCTTATGCCTATCTCTCTTCACCATCATCTCATCTCTCTCTCCCATTTCTCTAACATATGAAATTGTCACTATAGTAGCTCTATAAAAAAATGAGCATAAACACCAATTGTAACTATTTATTTCTCTATCAAACCCTATTCCAAAACATCATAAGGAATATGTCATGTGAGCTCTTAGAGTGTTGATGTAATGATGGTATTTTAGAACCCATCATCTCCACCTCTTCCCCTAGTAGGTGCTTCATCCTAAGCACCTCCCACTCCACTTATAAGTAAAAGTACAATATTGTGTTAGAAACACATTTTCCAAACAAGCTAAAAAAACACAAACTTGTACATAATTTAAATATAATCAATATATACCTCTCATCATCTACATTGGAGTGAGATCCTCATACTTGAGGGCATCCCCTCCATCAATAAGATAGAAAGGAGCCCACTGATGCCTCATCCACAATGTGGTGTATGCCTCTATGCATCCAACACCATCTACATCAATAATATCTATAACCACATCCCATGCATCCAAAGGTAATGGTGATAACTCATACTTAGTAGGCCTCCCATGAGCTCATACCATTGTTGTTGCTTGTACACTACTCATCACCCACACCTATATTATAGGGGGGCACATATTGTGGTACCCCAAACTATCTAGTCATACACTCATACTGAAAGCACTTATACACTCCAATCCAGTGGTCATGTAACCAACAACTAACCCTCATATACCACAACTACACTCCATCTTTAGGCCACCAAGGGAATCCTCTATAATGACGCTATATGATATCTTGAGCCACTAATCTATCTAAAAATCATCTATAGTGATATATCCTAGGAGACCAAATAGCTAACATACTCATCCACCATTCCCCAAAAGTCTATAGAGGTGCCCAATTATCCCTTGGTAATCCTATTGACTGCATAATCACTATGTTCATAAGCCCACCAATGTAATAAAATAACTACACTCACAACACCACTAAATGCCTCCTGAGTAAACCTATAAAGATCTTTATATAAATGGACAAGCATAGTATTACTCCATTAAAACACAATGCCATACACCTCTATACTGCACACAATCCTATACATCCTATATGCAATCTATACCCCACTTTTGTCCACAATAATAAATGAGGCCAACAACATGGCCAACCATTTCCATAGACAAAGAACACTAGACTGTATTATAACTAATAACAACACATCACTATCACTACCTCTTTGATGTATTCTTGAGGTCACATTAGCAAAATACAAAGACACATGATTAATAACATCCACACCCATGCCATCCTACAATGTCACCCAGCGTCCACTAACCAATAAATGTAATATATGGTACACATCCTCTCAATTAATCATAATCTCTCTAGTAGGAAGCCAAAAAGTACATGTTTATACATTTCACCTCTCACATAAGGTGGTAATTAAATACCTATCCCACTACATAGTGCCTAGTTCACACTCATGACCCAACCCTACTCTATCCATCACAACTCTCTCATCAGTCGATAAAGGTAGAAACTATAGTTTCTCTATAACTTGACCTCTATAAAACTCCCTCATCTATACCTCAACCTATAAAAACACTAAATAACAACATATATATCAGTCAACCATGCCAAGTAAATATCCAAGCTATACATCAACATGTAACAACTTAGAAACTCAAAAATCTAGGCCTAGTAGACAATGGTATTATATAAAGGACACCAGCATTAGATAACAGTGCTAGAACCTAGACAACAACATTGAACACTGGAAAAGAGTGCTAACTCCTAGATAGGAGTGTTGGAACTAGTAAATTTTTTCCTAAGACTCTTAAAATAGATCAAAATGTCTAAAATATGATTTCAAATAATAAAATTCATACATTTCAACTACTTACCAAGGTAATCTCCCCACCAGTCTCAACTTAGGCTACAAACTACTCAAATTAGGTTGTGGTAGTTTCTAGTCTCTTTGGCATATCTCCTACCCCAAAGCTTCAAAATCTCAAACTAGTCAATGCATAAATGAATCAAGAATCAATCCAATTTTCTTATATTAAACAACTTTTTCATCCAAAGCAAAATACTATTTTGCCTATAACTTAAGCCCTATAGATCCATTTTACAGACCATTTTGTACTATATAATCATAACAATGATAACTTCATAAAAACATAAACCTCACTCTTCTACTACCTCATCTACCTACTATGGCATGCACATCTCTATACCTCTTTTATACCTAGACATACAATTTGGTCCTAACCAATAAAAGCCTCATTCAACTATCAAATAACTTAGCCTAATCAATCAAGAAAATTTTTAATCTCCTCATAAAAAAATAACCTCCTCTATCATAGATATCATCTGTATCTCCAAAAGGAGGGCATCATTCCTACTATTCCTATTCCTACACTTACTCAGCATACCCATCCATTCTCATAAGTGGATACATTGTGGTTCTTACACCTCCAAAAGTCAGATCATTAGGTTCAACTTAGATCAGTTAAAATATATAGTGATTCAGACTACATGGGTCACTTACCATGGTTATTACATCTCCAATATTTAGATTATCAAATTTAGCTCAAACTGATCAGGATATATAGTGATTCAAATTACATGGGTCATTCAACATTACTCAGGACATTTAAAGGGATACGCCTTTAGCCTATAGATACATAGACTATTCAAATATAGTGGTTGATAATATATGGATTCATAGTGACTTTGATACATATTTAGACTTATATACTAGATTTGGGGCATGTACATTACTACAAATCTCACATATATAGCTTCATACAATATGACATAGTTACAAGACCAAATAGTAGATTATAGGCATAACATAGAGCACAATATTTTGATCTCTAATTTTTCATGTGGGGCATGTCATAATAGGTCATATCACATGTGGTTATACAAATTTCAAGACTATATGGATGCATCACTCACATACCAGATTTGGGGTCATGGTATAGATGTTCATGTTCTTCATCATCTAAGATTATACAGATTTAATAGAAAAACATGCCATTTTACTCTTACACAATTACCAAAGTTTTATATTATACCTAGATATACATAGGTTATCACTAGATTAGATCATATGACCATCTACAGTGGTTGGTCCATAGCATCACCCAGACGTAAATTATATGAGTTTGTGTGGGATAGAGGGTAGACATTGGTTTTGAACCTTTGATTACTTCTCAATTCTAGTTTAGATTATTCATAGTGTGGGGCATGATATATTTTTGTCTTCATAATATACATATTCTATGCACATATTTTGGATTACATGATTTTATATGAGACAGAGGGTAGACATTAGTTTTTGGCCTTTGAGCAATTCTCAATTCCAACCAAATTTTGCACAAGGGTCAAGCATTACATTCCTTATCCATGATTAGAAGGATTCTACTTTTAGATTTAGTATAATAGGCATCCATTTAATTGATTCCTTCTTTTTCTAGGCACTAGTCAGCTCTCCATCCACTTCCCTAGCTAGGAAGTGAGTTGGAATCTTTTTTAGCACACTTATCTCTACATAGGTAGGTTTAGGTACACATTTTCTTTTCTTTATTTCACTCTAGTAATTTATTTCATTGAATCATTAGATTAAAAGGGGGAAAAATGTATACACCCTAAATTGGTCAAGCAATCACACATATAATATCTTTTCATAGTCCTTCAATAGGAGACTCTGATTGGATAATATGAGTTTTTTTCACATTTATCCATAGATTTATTTTTTGTCATCTTGGTCTTTTTCTATGATTGAGTCACCTTTTTGACTATTCTTGGTCATCCTAAGCCTTTCAAATTGTCTTTCCACCTTAGTCAGGTCATTTTTTTATCCTCTTTCCATCCCCTTAGGTCCCATGACTATAGGATAGGAGCACTGGGGTTGGACTATAGCACTGGTGTCATTAATCTCAATTTCCAATGCTCTTATCTAGGCTCATTTTTAACTCCAATGATCAATTTATTTACTAGATGAGTCTTAGCCCCTTTCTTAACTTCATCCATAAGTTTTCCTATGTTGATAAAATGTGATTAAAGCTCTCAAATTCAAAATGAAGAGTCTCCTATATAAAGGAATACATAAGGAATTTTATATCTAACACTTACTATTTTGGCACATTAGATAATAAAAATCAAACAATAATATAGCTCAGCATTCTACATCACACATATAATTGCATTCTTGATTAAATAAGGGCTTAGGTGAAAGTCATTCTTGAATCTACCATGCATTTTTATTACACACATTTCCTAAGGGATAACTATATTTGATTTGAGACCCTAGTTTGAGATTTAATGTAGGTAGTGATCTAGATAGTAGGGGTTTTAGATCATGTGATCATTCTTCCCCTAACCCAATTTTCCCCTTTGTTATTTTAATGCATTTGTTGTTTACATATGTGTAGATAGATACAAGGTTTGGAGATTGAAATGGACCTACAACAAGCTTTGTTGACTTCTAGCCTCTAAAATTTTGTACATAGGCTCACATTAAAGCAATAGACAAAACAAAAAAATCTTAGATATCTTGGACAATAGTGGTAGAGGTGGAATACAGTGTTGGTGCCACTCTTGTCCACTTTAGGCACTCCTATCCAATCATAAAATGAAGGCTAGATATAGATTCATGATAGTGCCCTAGTTCTGCACCTTAATTTCTAGCCCTTGAATCATTCATTTTAGTCTTTTTTAGATAAGTTCATTTCTCTTCCTCATGTCAATTATTAGATAAAAATCTATATTTTACCATATCAAACTAGATTTTCCCCCTTAATCTAGACCTTTTATTGTTTAGGAACTAAACACTATATTCCCAAAAATAATAAACAATGATAGTTAATTTTAGTCTATTAGATATGATGGTGTTTTATTATTTTTAGGAATCTAGTGTTTATTTCTTAAAAAATAAAGGTTATAGATTAAGGGGAAAATATAGTTTGATATGTCAAAATATAGATTTTTGTCTAATAATTTACATGAGGAAGAGAAATGAACTTATCTAAAAATAGACTGAAATAGATGACTCAGGGCCTAAAAATTGAGGTGCAAGATTGGGACACTGTAATGAATATAGAATTGGCCTTCATTTTATGATTGGATAGGACTGATAAAAGTTGATAGGAGTGGTACTAGGGCTGTAGTCCACTTTTATCATTATTTTCCAAAATATTTGAGCTTTTTGGGTTTTGTCCACTACCTCAATGTGAACCTGTGTACAAAATTTTAGAGGATGGAAGTTAATAGAGATCATTGTAGGTCTATTTTAATCTCCAAACCCTATATATATCCACACACATTTAAACAAAAAATACATCAAAATAAAAAGGGGAAAAACTAGGTTAGTAGAAGAATAATCACATGATCTAAATCCCATGTTGTCCTAATCAATACCTACATTAACCATCAAACTAGGGTATCAAATAAAATATAGTTCTCCCTTATAGAACATACATAATCAACATGCATGGTAAATGAAAGAATTAGTTTCACCTAGGCCCTTCCTTAATCAAGCATGCAAGTCTATGTGTGATGCATAATCTTGAGCTATACTATTGATTGATTTTTATTATCTAATGTGCCAAAATAGTAAGTGTTCAATATAAAATGCCTTGTGTAGTCATTCATATAAGAGGCTATTTATTTTGATTTTAGGAGATTTAAACACATTTGGTAGACATGGGAAAGCTTAGGGATGAATCTAAGAAAGGGATTGGGAATCATCTAGTGAAAGAAACTGACCATTGCAGTTAAAAATGACCATGGTTAAAAGTGCTAAAAATGGACACTAGGGGCATCAACATTGTATTCCAACCCTAAAAACCCTATCCTATAGTCTTGGGACCTAAAGGGATGGAATGAGGACCAAAAACTTAACCAGGCTGAGGTGGAATGAATGTTTAAAAGGCTTAAGATGACTAGGAATAGGTAAAAAGGTGACTCAAGCATTGAATAAGACCCAAATGAATAAAATGAAATATATGACTAAATGTGAACAAAGCTCATATTCTCCAATAATTTTCTCTTGTGAAAGGACAATGAAAAGAAATGATATGTGTGGTTTTTTGAACAATTTAGAGTGTATAAATTTTCCCCCTTTTAATATAGTGATGTAATGAAATGAAGTACTAGAGTAAAAGAAAGAAAATAAAATGCATACCTCAACCTACCTATATGGATATAAGTGTGCTAAAAAAGAGTCCAACTCACATCCTAGGTAGGGAATTCAATGGAGATATGAATAGTGCCTCCAAAAAGAAGGAATCCCTAAAATGGATACCCCTTGTACTAAATCTAAAAGTGGAATCCATGTAATCATGGAGGAGGACAACACTTGCCCTTATGCTAAATATAAATGGAAATGAGAAATGATCGAAGGCCAAAAGCACATGTCTACCCTCTATCCCACATAAACTCATGTAATCTAGAATGTGTACATAGAATATATATAATGTGAAGAGAAAAATCTATTATACCCCCACTTTAAATAATCTAAACTAGAATTAAGAAGTGCTCAGAGGTCCAAAACCAGTGTCTTCACTCTATCTCCCACAAAATCATATAGTATGGGTCTGGGTAATGCTATGGACCAACCATTATAGACATCCATACAATCCAACCTAGTGACAACCTAGGTATAACTGGGTGTAATCTAAAACTTTGGTAAATGTGTAAGAATAAAATGACATGTTTTTCCATTCAATATGTATAATCTTGGATGATGATGAACATGAACATTTATGCCATGCCCCCAAATTTTGTATGGGAGTGATGTATCCATCTCCATAGTCTAGAAATATGTTTAACCACATATGATATGACCTATCATGCCATGCTCAATGTGCGAAACTGGAGATCAAAACATTGTGCTCTACATTATGCATGTAATCTACTATCTGGTCTTATAACTATGTCATGCTATATGAAGCTATATGTGTGAGATGTGTAGTAATGTACATGCCCCAAAATATGGTATTTTGGTATAAATATATATCAAAGTCACTATGAATCCATATATTTTGAACCACTATATCTAAATAGTCTATGTATCTATAAACTAAAGGTGTATCCCTTTAAATGTGCTAAGTTGAGTGAGCCATGTAATCTAAATCACTGTATATCTTGATTAGTTTGAGCTAAATCTGATAATTTGAATACTAGAGGTGTAAGAACCATATTGAGTGACCCATGTAGTCTAAATTACTCTATTTTTTTTATCGATCTGAGCTAAACATGATGATATGAATACTAAAGGTGTAAAAACCATGGTGTATCCACTTATGAGAATGGATGGGTATGTTGAGTAAGTATATGAATAAGAATAGTAGGAATGATGCCCCCTTTTGGGGATAGGGATGAGATCTTTGATAGAGAAGGTTGAGATAAAAGTGATGACTAGTGTCATAAGTAGAAACAAGGTTGGCTTGTTTTGAGGATATTGAAAGTTTGCTTGATTTATTAGGTTGAGTTGTTTCATAGTTGAATGAGGATTTGATTGGATAGGACTGAGTTGTATGTCTAGGTATAAAAGAGGTATATATATGTGCATACCATAGTATGTAGATGAGGTAGTAGAATAGTGAGGTTTTAATGTTGTTGAAGGTATCATTGTCATGATTTTGTAAAACAAAGTGGTTTACAAAATGGAGTTATAGGGTTCAAGTTATGAGTAAAATGGTATTTTGTTTTTAATGAGAAAGTTTTTTGATATAAGAAAATTGGATTGATTCCCAATTCATTTACGCATTGACTAGGTTGAGATTTAGATCTCTAGAGTGAGAGATGTGTTGAGGAGATGAGCACCTACGATGACCCAATTCAAGAAGTTGGTAGCCCAAGTGGAGATTGGAGGTGATGTTAGCCTAGTGGGTAATCTTAATGATTGATTTTTACCTATTTAGAAGCCTATTTTAGATGTTTTTGAGTTGTTTAAAGTAGCCTAGGAATTTTTTTACTAGTTATATTACTCCTATCTAGGATTTAATGCTCCTATCCAGTGTTCAACACTTCTATCTAGGTTTTGGTGCTATTATCTAGCATTGGTGTCATTTTTATATCACTATTGTCCACTAGGGCTCAGTTTCTAAAATTTTAAGTTTTTACATGTTTTTGTATAGATTGTTTGTTTACTTGACATGGTTGACTAATATATATATTATTTTTTGGTGTTTTTGTAAGGTGAGGTATAGATGAGGGAGTTCCATAGAGGTTAGTTTATGGAGACACAATGGTTGTTACCTTTATTAGCTAATGAGAGAATTGTGATGGATAGAGTAGGGTTGAGTGATGTGTGTGACCTAAGCACTATGAATTAGGATAGATATCTAATTACTACCTTATGTGAGAGGTGTAATGTAAAAACATGTAATTTATATCTTCTTATTAGAGAGATTATTATTACTCTAGAGGATGTGTACCATATATTGTATTTGTTGGTAAGTGGATGTTGGGTAACATTAGAGGATGACATGGGTGTGGATGTTATTGATCATGCATCTTTGTTTTTTACTGGTGTGCCCTTAGGCATACATCTGAGAGGCAGTGATAGTGATGTGCTACTATCATTTATAGTACAGTCTAGTGTTCCACATTTTTAAAAGTGGTTGGCCTCATTTGTTGTTATTAATAGGAGTGGGGCATCAATTACATATAAGATGCATAAGATCATGCATAATATAGAGGTGTATGACACTATGTTTTCATGGGGTAACACTATGATTTCCCACTTATACAAGGATATTTATAGGTTTACTCAAGAGTAATTGAGTGGTGGTGTGAGTGCATCTACCTTATTTCATTATTGATCTTATGAGCACATAGGAGCTATGCAGTTGATAGGATTATCAAGGGAGAGGTGGGCACCTCCATATCCATTTGGGGAGTGATGGATGAGTGTGTTGGCTATTCAATATCCTAGGATATATCACTATAGATGAGTTTTAGATGTATTGGTGGATAGAGATATCATATGGAGGCCTTATAGAGGAATCTCTAGGTGGCCTGAGGATGGGGTGTAGTTATGGTATATGAGGGTCAATTGTTGATTACATGAACATTAGATTGGAGTGTACATGCACTTTTAATATGAGCATATGACTAGATAGTTTTGGGTACCACAAGATGTGCCCCTTGTAGCATGGGTGTGGGTGAGGAGTACATGGGCACTAGCAAGGGTAGGGGCTCATGGGAGGCCTATTAACATTGAGTTAGCACCATTACCTTTGGATGCATGGGATGTAACTATAGATATTATTGATGTAGATGATGTTGGATGTATAAAGGAAAATAGCACGTGGTAGATGAGGCATTGATGGGCTCCTTTGTATCCTATTAATGAAGGGGCTACCCCCAAGTATGAGGATCCCACTCTGATATAGATGGTGGGAGGTAAGCATTGATTATATTTGAATTATGTATGGGTTTTTTCTTATTTTAGCTTATTTATAAAATGTATATCTATCTTAGTGTTATAATTTTGATTATAGGTGGAGTGGTAAGTGCTCAGGATGAAGTACTTGCTAGGGGAGGAGGTGGAGATGATGGGTTCTAGGAGACCATTATTGAGTCGACACTTTTAGACTTCAAATTTCATGTTCTTGATGATGTTGTGGAGGAGCATTTGATAGAGAGAGTGATAGTGACAACTAGTGTATATGCTTATTTTTTGATAGAGTTGTTATAAAAATAACTACATATGTTAAAGTAGTGAGAGATGAGATGATGGCTGAGCTAGATAGGCATATGATGCCTCCACTTGATTATGGATCAATGAGTACATAGATTATGGATAAATATATGGACCTTTAGAGGTGGTATGAAAACCTACATGTGGAGCATGGTTAGTTGCTAGAGTGAGATAGTCATTACAAGAGGCATTCAAGGGCTTGAAGAGTTACAAGACCATCAAGCGCTAGAGTGGATTATGGGACTAATACTGGAGGAGAGAGTGGGATTGAAAGTGAGGGAATGACGCCCATTAATAATTGATTATATCTTGATATGATGTATATGTTTTGAAAACATTACTTATATATATATATGGATATTATTTTCATTTCAACTCATGCGTACTATGTTATGGGATTTGAAAGATATTGTTATATTCATTGGATATGGTTATTTTTAGAAGTAGTTGATTTGGAATTGATTTTGAAGGTTTGTCTATGCTTGGTAAAATGGTACTTGGGATACATGATTTGATTATTTTTATAAGTGTGATGATAGGTTTTTTATTTTGATTTGTATGTAAGTAAAAAACTTTAATTGGTTTATAATTATATGTGAGCAAGTAATTTGTTGGTTTCATAATTAGGAAATTATTGGGATAAATTGAGTTGGCCTAAGATTGGTAAATTGTTTGGATAAGTTGAGTTAGTTTAATATTGGTAAAATAGGATTTGGTAAGATCTAGATTTTGATAAGTTGGTTTTGGCTATGGATAGTTATTACGAATTAGGAATGTTAGTTGTTAATATGTGTGGATTCTAGATAGCACATTCTGCATATTACTTCCTCGAGAGTTGATCAATAATACAAAGGCTAGATAGACCTTTGGCTCTATCATTTCCATGGTAAGTGAAGCTATGAAATGAATATGCATCATATCACTCTATGTTGTATCACTATCTAAACCCTGATGGCTAAATAAACAAGTGCCCATACTATTCATGCTATGTAGGAATATGTTTTATATTAGATACTATCTACTGTGTACTAATTATAACTAGATGTGGAGATTCTACAAAATGTAAATTTATTATATGTGCAATAAGAACTATGTGTTGTGAAGAAGGTTCATCTTTCTATAATTGTATACCCTATGGCCTCTACTATGATGTGTATGACTGAGCCATAGATTGAGTTGGAGCTAAAACCTATGATTAACAATCATTTAATCTCAACCATAGTGGATTGGTACATGATATAGGACCTATAAAATCTATCCATAGTGAATATTTCTCATGAGTAGTACTCTGTGATGTGGGTTCATTTAATCTTAACCATAGTGGATTGATATGTGAGATGGGACCCAAAAAATATAGTTGTAGTGAATATTTTTCATGAGTAGTACTTTGTTATGATGTATGCAACTCTACTAGATATGTATATGGAATTGCACTATGTACTCCTTGGAATACAATGCTATATGTATGTTATTTTCACTATATAGATTTCCAAACCTTCTAAATAGGTGGAATAAGAGATCTCCTATGGGGCTATATCATACAACATGTAATACATAGATTACTCTATCAACATTTCACTAGTATATAACACTTATGTATTTCTTAGAATATACCTAGTCTTGTATTACCATTTCTTACATACTTTCACATTCTTTCTTTGATTAAGTTAGATATGATTGTATTTCTAGTCTTTACATCCTTTCCTTCCTTACTTTGTGTAGCTAGATTGATTACATTCCTCAGTTCCTATTTTGTCTCATGTATGTGCATTAGGAAATTTACCAATGTCCTTTACTTATTTTCATGTGTGTGCCTGAAGAGATTTTCCAATTTCCTTTACATGTACTCTTTTATGTTATTGTGGCCATCATGCCAACCCTTGATTGTTTCAATTATATGTGTATACAACATTTGAAAAAGTCTTGTATGTTTGTTTTCTATTTTGGGTGACATGTATCCATGTCCCTTATTTACTTAGCCCCTTAGCCATTTTTGTATGCTTATTGTTTCTTGCCTTGTGTTCTTGTTTCTTTTTTGCCTCTCATTGTTTGCAATGCCATGATCCACATCATGCATTATCTTACTATCTTAGATTCCATGATAGACATCATGCTTCATCCCTCCTTACCAACTAACAACTAACCAGACTTCCACTTCTAATTCAAATTTATTTCATTACACATGATATTCCATTGTTATATATAGGCATAACCCTATTGATCTAACAATCTATCAATATAAACCATGTTATATCTTAAGATATCTTATCGATTATCATAGCTATAGTATTTACCTTTGTAGTATAACACACTTGTAGGGCTCTTTATTTTGATGGTAGTCATTTTAGGGTCTTCATTCCTACCCTCAAAAGAGGGGGAAATAAATAGGGGTTTTTCTCATAGAGATCAGATCTCCTAATAGTCAAAAAAGGAACATTCATCACACTTAAAGCAACAACTAGACATCAAATTAGTCAGAACAAACCAAGCAAAAAGTGAAAATGTCAGAATAGTTACCAAATTTGGCCCAAGACATTAACACCAATATTGGACTACAACACCAATGCCACTACTATTCATTTTTAGCACTCTTGTCTAAATAGTAAAAAAAACAAAACTTTATAGAAGCAGGTATAAAAGGAGGTTCAACTATAGTTTTACATAGTCAGACTAGTTCAAAATTAGTAGCTTTTAGCTCACTTTTACTTAAAGAATCCATATATAGGGAGAATTATACATGACATGATGGCTCTCACTTCTAGTTTTAGATATAACAATTGTGATAACTTCTATATCAGAATCCATGTTCTAGACACCAGTGATTGAGGGAAATATATGTGGCACATTTGTTTTCTTTTATTTATAAGTTCAACATTACCTAGACATTTTTAGCATATATGTGCCTTATTCCATCTGTAGGTAGTTGGTATCATTTTAGAGTGGATTTCATATAAGCCTAGTGCACCAATTTCATAATGGATTTCATACAATCTTAATCTCCACCTTTTGGAGTGGCCAAGAGTGGCCTATTTTCAAACATACATTTAGCTATCCACACCAACATTGTTAGATCATAGTACATTTATGGGCTTCAAGAGACATCCCATACAACACATCTATATCGATATTAGTTTAAAACTTCACTTCATGGGGAAATGATGGAGCCAAAGGAATATATAGCCTTTGTATTATTGAGCCACCTATTTAGAGGGATTGGACACATAGTCCAAACATCGATTAACACATATATGACCACCTATCTTCACTTAGTGGTGATGATGAGCTAAATGGATAGCTTTTACATTCTTGAGCCACTCTCAGGGAATTGAGTACTCAACTCCATTCATGATATTACTCTTGGTTAGGCACACATCCAACATTACTCAACATTACTTGACATTACAATAGGTTTTGTATTAGTCTACACACCCAGTGAGGTGTATTCATTACTTTTTCTTCCTCTCTCTCACCTAGCTTTGTACATTCTTATTTTAGATATAGTGTATCTAGTAATAACTAATCTAATCTTTATTTTTATTTTAGATTCATACTTCACAATGTGTTCTTTATATGCACACCTAGCATCACACAACTTCATGAGATCTAACCTTATAGGTAAGTTCTTGTATGCTTTCTATTTTTATTTTATCTTAGTATTTCACTTTGCTACATCAATAGAATAAAATGCAAAAATTGGTAACTTTAATGTGGCTAATGACACCCAACCCATTAGGTTCCTATTTCTTCCTCTCATGACCCTCCTAAGAATCTTTCAATGATTCTCAATCATCTGTAGTCTTCTAGACTTGATCCTAGCTAAGCCAAACCCCTTTTTTCATGTCTAATACATCCTCATAGGTCCCACCATCTTAGAAAAATAATGCCACACTTGGAATATAGAACTAGTGCCACTCCTATCCACTTTTATAACTCTTGTCCAAGTGTATTTTTGGTGCCAATGGTCATTTACTTATAGTTACCCATCCTTTTCCTTGTTAGCCTAATGTCAGCACATTAAACCCATGACCAATAGATACTTATGGAATCCCATTCAAATATAATTTGGAAAGGGTTGGTAAATATCACTAAGAAAGTGAGATTACAAGCAAGAATACTCAAGCAATCCTCTCTATTTTTTTATACAGCTAGCCAATATACTTAAAATCTTATTCAAATCCTTACACCAACCCCTAGCCACCTCAAGTACATCTAGTTTAGAATTTTCAAATTCATACACTTAATTACATAAAGCATATAAAGTGGGAGAACTATCTATGGATTGATCCCTCTTCATATTATTATTATATAGGCAACGTGCCCACACAAAGGTGTGTGGATACATGTTTAATGAATCATACACACACTAATCCCTCCCTTCTTTCTTGAAATTAGTCAAACTATAATAGAGTATAGGGTTTGAAGATAAAATATAATCTATAGGGAGCTCTAAAGACTTCCATCTATCAAAACTTTATGAATAGGGTCATATAGACCTAATGAACAAGACATAGAAAGTTTAAATCCTCAAGACAATAGTGGTAGAGGTGGACTATAGCACCAGTACCACTCTTATGCAATTTCAATGCTCTTATCTAATAATTAAACAAAGGTTAGATATTATTTTGTGATAGTGTTTTAGTCTTACATAATGAATATCAGACCTTGTCTCTACCATATTAGTTAGTTTCTAGCTGTCTTTTTTTCCATCTCTTATTACTATTTTTAAAAAGGTCAAAATTGCAATCTAATTTACACAAATTAGAATCTTAATTATTGCATATTTATTTAATAATTTTAATAATCATAACCTTTAACTAAATTAGGATTAATACACCAATATCCCCAAAATTATTAAAATAGAACCTAAGTAGGAATCACAATCTATGAACTTTGTCTGGTAGTGGTAACTAGGATTATCAAATAATGGAGATCTAATGAAGTGTCTTGTAATAAAAAGACCCTTATATCAATGATTAAACCCTATAGGAAATATTAAATTTGAGAAAATGGTGATTCATATAACAAGAATGAGAAACAAGTAACAAGGGTTTAAATATATAGTCAATTTAGGGGTCAACATCCTATTTTCATAGTTGATACCCTTTTGCACTATCTTAAGCCAAGGAAAGTAGAGTTTTGTTTAAGAACATGTGACTAGGTTTTTGATTTGGTATAATATGAGAATGGAGAATGGTTTACAAGTCTATAGATGAGTCTTTTACAACATTATAATGGTTTGAAATTACTCACAAACTGTTTCAACCCTGTAGACATAATGAAACCCCTATTTACACTCAAATATTGTGGATTAAAGGAATGTGTGTGCTTAAGTACATGAGATATTAATACATTTATGGATTTTGGATACAACTATGAGGATATAATTCAAGATAATGAAAAATGTGAGGTTTTTGGTACCCTTTGAAAGCACACAAACCTGAGGAAATATTACATAGTCTTACCAATAAGCTAGTTTTTAGAAAATTAAATGGTTGTTAGGGTAAAAAGATTAGAAAAGGTATATAGAGTATATTAAAATATGAAAATTATTGAAATATATGTGAAATATGTATCAAAATTATTATAAAGGTATATAATTAAATTTATGGCATTTTGTCTTCTCTCAGCACGTGTAGGGTTAAATATTAGCTTGCCTAGGGTTTCAAACCTAAAATGCAATATAAAGAGTTATAACTAGTGGAAAGGGATGAAATTTATTAATATCACCTATTTTTACATGGTAAAATATAATAAAGTGGTTATATAGTGTTTCAATACCGTACAACATGAATTCAATGTATGTGGGTACGCTGGAGGGCTAATAAGCCTAATTAGGAGGAGCTTTACAAAGGAAGTACCTACTAAAGGTGGAGTTAAACCCTAGTTCATGAGGAGTTGTATTGATACATAGGATAGTAAAAATGTCTTTACATGTTCATGAGAGTCCATAGTTTTCTCAAACCAAGAGGAAATGTGAAAAAGGCTATAAGCCTAGTGGGGTCATTATGAGCTTGAGGTCTAAACATGAGTGGTGAATTACCAATGAGGGATTAAAAGAGGCTAGAATAGGGTTTATATGATAATATAAGACAATCCATGAAATAATATTGAGTCCTTGGAACCATTAAAAAGATTTGGTACTTGAGACCTAAGAGGATTGCCTAGCGAAAGATTGAGAGGAAGTTAGTGAAGATAATGAATGAAACGAGTTAAAGAATGAATGTGAGAGGTATGATATAGGTATAATGACACCAAGAAGTTTCTCCAAAGTTTAAACTAAATAGGTAAAAATAGAATGAGGCTATTAATCATAGTGACTAAGAGAGAGAGACTAGATTAGTGGTAGAAGATTTAAAACAAATCAAAAACATTGAATGAGATCTTTACCAAGACCATAGCCATGAGTGGATGTTTTGGATACTTCTTCCATATACCTCTGAATAAAATAATATTTCCTTCCTTAGTTTATTTAGGATTATATGTCTTGTTTCTATCATATGAATTTAAAAGAGATCAAGGTGAATGGAAAAGTCAACAAAAAGCTCCAAGAGATGAAATATCACTTTGATCAAGGATCGACTATGGGCCTAGACACAAGTGTCTGACTACCACTTGAAATTTATCTAATGCAATATTTATTTTCACATTTTGACTCAAAATATCATATACGACATTATTTTAATGTTGAAAAGTACATAAAAAATCTAAAATTGAAATCTATATTGGGTTTTCTATTCATCAAAAAAATATTGGGAGATGGAGAGGCTTGGGCAAGAATATAGGGTAAGGTTAAAGATCTTAATGATGCCAACTATATTAATAGTTGTAAAATATAAATAAACAACTCTCTTTGTTATTTTATTATACTCTAAACCTAAAAATTCATCAATATTATTAGTCATAATGAAGTTACTTTCCCCAAAATCAATTATGTAATTGTGCACAAGGTACTTACCAATAATCAAGGAGATGTAGAATGGAGGTGGCTTGTTGATCTTACCACCATCTCCTTATTTTGGTTGGAATATTTTAGTAAGAATATATACTAAAATTTCTTTGATTTCATGACCAAGGTGGATTAAATCCTCTTTTAAAAAGTCTCTTTGGGTATAAATGGAGAGAACCTCCCACATAGTGACATTAGGTTTAGTCTCTTCATTTTCTCAACTATGTTGAAAGGGATTTGTCTTCATTTTAATTAAAAATTTAGAACATCAACATGTTATATTTTATGTTATATAATTTTATGCTAAGTTTCCTTTTGAATATATTTATTTTATTGTACTTGAGGTGTCTCAACAACTTCTTTTTCATTGGTATCTATATGAGGGGCTTGAGAAGTAGGAACTTGAAAAAGTGAGGAAGAAGGCTCTCCCTTTATTGATATATTTTTAAAACTTATACAATATGCCACTTGAGTTCTTCCTTTTCTTGATACATCATTATAATTCATGGCAAAAAATTCACTCTCTCACCAATTTAAAGGAGTAGATTCACCTTAGAAATTCACTTGTTCATGCACTTATTGTCTTTGTGAAGTTGATTCACTTGATTGACCCTGAGAAAGTGACACACTTTAGACCATCAAGGATTGAATGATCACTCCATTTAGACATGTGGTTTTATTATTATTTTAAATAAATTTTTCACCCTTAGATAATTAGTTCAAGTCTTCTCCAAATTGAGTGAAACATTGGATTACATTTAGGCCTATGGGTTACTTATAATAGAGGTAAACCTTTAGATTTAAATGGCTAGCTCCCTAGATTTGTCTTTGATAGATTATCACCTATACTAATTACTTTCTTGGATGAAAATAGATATAAGGAAACATGAAAATTACCTATTATAATCAGGTGATACACCAATTTGATATCCACTAAATCATTGTTAACTTCCACTATGATATGACTCACAAGACTAGCTTCAACATCCTAGATTGCTCTAACATAATCATTTCAAACATGAAGGTGATATAAACTAAACTTCTCAAGGTGAATGAAAAAGAGGCCTAATTATAGACACTAATTCTATTCCTTATACTTAGAGATAGACAAGGACACTATCTATGCTTCATGTGACCTGTTAGATAAAACATGAAAAAGTAAAGTAAATACACAGATAGATGATTATCATTTGTCACTCAGCTATGCACTACTTCACAGACTTAAAAAATAATTTATGAAATAAAAAATAACTTCAAATATTTATTCAAAGGTAAACATTAGTATTAAAATTATTATGGACTCACCATACTAGACATGGATTATTTTGACAATGTCAAAATGGCTTGAATATATAGAGCATAGGAGAGGAGAGAGAAAGAGTGAATTTAAACAATCATAAGGCCAAGTGTAAATTCTTGGAATATAGTTACAATTAAATAATAGAGAGTTATAAAATATTTCATGAGGCCCTCTTAGATAAGTGTCCATATGAAACATGCCACCTTCTTGAAGTTGGCATAGAGGCACTCTATGTCTTTCTTAAAACTACCTTTCTTAATGAGGATATCATTAACTATAAAAAAATATTGTAGTAGTCATTGACACATATAAAATAAATTAGGAAGGTGGTAACATTATTTTTGATACTCGTATACACATCTCAACTGATGAAATTCTCCATGCTAATTATCACTCATTTCTTTGCAGCCATTCATTAGCATTCTAGGCCTCATTTTACAAACTTATCATTATAGTGACTTATACATAGTCAAATAAATTCATTATAGAGGTGTTTGAAACCTTTTTAATACCTATTTGTCTTATATTCCGTTAGTTAGACCTAAAAATATTCAACATCACAAGTCTCATCTCAAACTTAGGTAATCACCTTGCTTTCTCATTGTCCTATTCAGACTACCTACAACAAATACTTTTTTAGAGGGATTTATATGTACCAATAAGGTGATAATTAGGCATGATGAGTTATAAAACATCTCCACACACCTTCCAAAATTGAATTAATTCATATATTCCCTTTTATCACCTCTAATTCAAGTCAAATCCTATAAAAACATAGAATTAGGCATATACATACAGGTTAAAGTAAAAAAAATTAATGTCAAGGATCTTGAGAGAGTTCCAATAATGCCCAAACCATCTTCCATGTCAGTTTATCCCTCTTAGATACATTTCCATTCATATTTTCTTCATTGGATATTTGAGAGGGTTTTAGATCATTTAGTTTGTGAATAATGATTCATTAAAGTTAGACTCTTAACCCTTAAACCAATTCCACAAATTTTGAGTTCAAGACCTAGCTAAACTATCCATAAATTATTGGGATACCATGTATCTCTTCCATACATATATGAGTAAAATAATTTGGCTCTCAAGATTCTATTATACATTCTAGATACCCCTAGGAGAGAATTAGGCCAAAATGAAAAATTTTGGGTTGTTCTCTACAAAAAAATTACTCTCATGGATTCCCCATTCTCCCATGAAGGCTCTCAAAGTTTTTGGGATTGTCACATAGTCCTATTAATTAAATTAGGCACCATGAGGGTTCATGCCTAGTTCTAGGTGTAAAATTTGTTTCTATGTGTGTGACCACTTGTGAGTGATAAAAATGAATGTAGGATTTGTTATACATTTTTTAATATCCAATTAAACTATATACATCTTACCATAATCATTATTAGCTTTTACATTTCATGCTTTTCACCATTCATGTATATTAGGTCTACATACTGCATGACTATGAAGTGCCTCATGTTTGAGACAAAATAGAGGACATTTACACTATTGGTTTGGATAAAATGAGACCATGGTGATATTTTTTATGTCATGAGGACCTTCTGTACCAAGTTTCAAAGCTTGGTCATACATCTATATCCTTTAAACATCTCAAACTCTCAAGACTAGTTTCTTGAAACTATGACTATGTGTAGGATATTTTGTTTAAGCCTAAGAACTCTAAGTTATGACTATCTTAATTCTTCCTTGATTTTAAGGATCGCCTAGAGGTGTGATTACATCAATATAATAATTAATTATGTGTGATCATATTCAACTAGGTCTTTTTCTATCAACCAAACCTACATTCTCTATTAGTATGAGACTGGTCTATGTATGAGCTAAATTATAGATGTTCATTCAAAATACAAGGGACTCTTGTAGGTGTGTATTAGTGTCTAATCACTATGTTTCAACTCCTTTGATTCATTTAAGGTCACCAAGGACCATTTCACACCTATATGATCTCATTTGTTCCTTAATATCATGTAACCATCTATCACCATTAATGCACTATAAATCACAAGTTCTAGGTTTCTTTTGTACTAAAAGGAAATGTGTTTCAATTGAGTTTTTATAATCAAAACGTGACTGAGTTAAAACCAATCTATCATCATCTATCTCAACCAAAAAATATCCTTAATATGTCAAAATGTGACATTTCCATCTAGGATATAAGAATGAAATTATTTTGTTTATTTAGACCTCATAGACATTCACCAATAGATGACATTATGTAGATAGGATCCCTTTTATAAACAAGTTAAGGTAAATAGTGCCATTTACAAATTTATTAACTTGACTAATTATAGGTGTTGTTTGAGGATTTATTGACTTATTTTGATATTGAATCAACTCTCACAACCTATCTCCAATCTCTTTTAATGTCTATCATAATATTATTACCTTAAGAATATTCTTTAGACCCTGAAACTCCAACTTCATCAATATGACTATCCAAAGATTATTTCCAATTGGATGTAGATGTTCCTTTTGAATAGTTTACTGTGATTTGGGTTTTTATGAGTTGATTGACCTTGACTAACATGATAACTTTATTCAAGTCTTGGAAATATACACAACATATCTCTTAGGTTTTGGAGAGTCTTATAGTTATCCATATAAACCTATAAGTGATTATTGGTGACTATGTATATTAGGGTTCTAATTATTTTCTTACTTAGTGTCTTATAACACCATCTCAATCAATCTCTATGTATTTTAATGGAGAATATGGTCAATCCATGCTCTGAGGGGGTGATATTAATTGTATATCATTATTGACCTAAAGCCACTTACACAAGGACAAGCTTTGAAACTATGAAAATAGTGTTCTCAAGAAATTAGTGTTCACATCTAGATTAATGATATTGTTATACCTATTCCTTCATATCCACACATGTAAACAAATGGGGAAATTGAGGTGTTGGGAATGTGCAGACAGTTTGAAGGTGTTAAAAATCTTAGTGATTATTCATGAATCACAGACCATTAATCCATAAGCCATGACCATGAAATGGAATTCCATAAAGATTAATAACATACTCCAAGTGTACTCACCTCAACTCTTCCTACCCTATCCATGGCAACTAAAAACTATCGACCCCTTTTGACCTTTCCAAGGGAGTAGTAAGAGAGATAAATTAGTTTTTGCCATTTGTGGACCTATTAAAGCTACTTGAACCTAGATAAGACATGTGGGAATCTTAATATACATTATTTAAGCCTCCACACATGCCAAATGGGTCATATTAGTCTATACAACATCTAAAAATGCACTTTTTATAGTTTAGCTTCTTGTTTTAACATTGAACCTACAATTTTTTGGTTTAGAAGTATTTCTATGACATTATATAACATAAAATACATTATATAACTTCTTGAACATTTTAACTTTTATGGTATTTATGTACAACCCCCTAACATAGCCAAAAGGTGGCAAAAAAGGCTATTAATACAAGTGATAAATGTGATAAAGATTAGAACATATTAAGTGACCTTCAAAATATGACTTGATATTATTTAGGACCTTGATGAACATTTAAAACATAGAATGACCCTATACAAAGTTTTCATGTGAAGTGGGTTAACCAAATTTGACCTAGGTTGAAATTTAGTCAATAGTTATGAGGTTGGTTGCATGGAAAACCCACTCATAATATTAAACCAGGTTATTTTTCATAAGTACAATGGATTTTGGTTCACTAGAATCATTAGGATTTTGACTATTAAATGGTCTAGAATATGTGATTTATCCTTGAGCTTATATATTACCTTGATAAGTTTTCCTAATTGACTGATATGGCTAATTAGAGTTCTAGTATGGTCTGATATGTTAATATTTATTTCTTTTTAGGGCCATTAATTCATTCTGAAATCTTTGGAATAATGTTTTAAATTCATGAAACTCATTGGTATGGGCATCAGGTGGATTTGGTTATGTTGTTGATACAAGAGTGTGCAATAAATTTGGGATGAATAGGTTGAGATTTAGGAAATAGAGGCTTTCCAAGTCTAAGGGCCATCTTTCCATCTTAAATTAGGTTGTTTTTAGCTCTTATCAAAATTTCATATGTAGTTGTTAATACAATACCTCCCATGGACTAAATCATGATAATAATATCACTCTTGAAAGACCTCAAGTAGTAAAATAATGCAGTATTTGGAGTAGGATTCACCAAGGGTAGCATTCTATCCCAAGTCTTTTATACCCTGAAGTTGAAGTCCATCATGAATTAATGTTGAACTTTATTGATAGTAGCAAGTTTTTTCATAAGAGAAAGATAATAAATTTTGTCTTAAAATTATTTAAAAATCCTCTCTCATAGTTCATCCAATTTATGTGTTGTGTTAGGTTTCAACCCCCTATACCATTGAAGATCCCTTCCTTTGAAGGATCTAGTAAGGAGTCTCAAAATCACATTGTCTTGAGTAATGTTGTGGACTGATCATATGTTAGAAATGTCTTGTATGTACCCTATGATACTAGTAACATTATAACAAGACAAATAAGTTATGCTTTTGAGAGATACAATTGGGATATCATCACATTATTTAATGACCAAAGGACTACCTTAATTGAAGGTAAAAAATAATTGATTTATTTGAACTACCATATGAAAAATAGGATTCACCCTCCCTCTTGGTTTTGGAAACCTACCAAAAGGAGGTGTGGATTGAGCCCTTGGGGAAGCCTATCTAAAAATTGTCTCTTATTTCAAGAGACCTTGATAATTTATTTCTTCTTATTCTAGTAGATAATGATAATTCAATAAACTAAAAACTAGTCTATTTTGAATAAGTCCTTGTTTCCTTTGGCATGAAAATGTAAGACTAATTTGGAACCAAAAACTTGTGGAGTTTCTAGGTGATTTTAAAATTATTTAAATTTAACAACACAAATTTCTTAGCTAATTTTTTTATTATATGGAATTAAGTCCCATTGGGTGTGCTAAAAACTATTGTCACCTAAATCTTACACCTGTTCAATTTATTGGTGACTTATTTGTAGCAATGGGAACATCCCTAAGGTGTGGGAACTTGGATCATTAGGAAAAACCTTTGGATAAGTTTGAATTCCTTCCTAAATTATGTAAACCCAATAGAGGATCAGTTGTATCCCTAAAATAATACTAAAATGTACTTAAATACAATTATAACTATGATTTCATCATGAAAAATTGAGTAGAAGTAACTAAAATTCACAAATTGGGATGCACCAAGTTTACAGAGCTCCTCAAATTTCTCTTATTAGAATAAAAAAACCTTTACAAGATAGAAAAAAGGTATGATTAAGTAATTAGTTTGTATAACAGATGTAATGTATTTAATCCTTTTTAAAGTGAGAAATAAGATATTTAAATGCATCTATATTTGATATCAAATGAATCAAAAAAGACTAAAATCAACTAAATGTAACTATAATTCATAATACATAGTGATACAACAAGAGGAGAGAAGGAAAATCCAATCTTTTATTGATAATTCAAGGCATAAACTAGTATTACAATTATCAAAAGGGTAGTGGTTTGATATGCTAAAGAGAGGGTTGTTGGAAAAAAGTCTTTTTTATTTCTATATATATCAAAAATAAATATGATAGAGAAGAGGAGAGAAATAAGGATACCTCATAAATGATATCACTACTTTATTAATTAATCCTATATAAAAAAGGGAAAGGAAAATGGAGGCATTAGGCCTTCTTAGATGCACTTGGCCTATCTCATGAAGACCTCCAAAGAAGGTTGGCTTAAGAGTGGAAGAATAGACCCTATTATTGTTCTCTTTGTATTTTGGAATGTTTATACATGATGGATATGTTTCTTCAATTATTCTATATTATTGGAATACTTAACCCTCCTCTCTTAATAACTGTAACTTGCCCATCTCCTCTTCTCATGCATGCATTCTAGAGAGAATATAACTCAAGTTTGAATGTATTTCTTAATTTCCATGATTAATACTCTAGAGAGGCAGTTTCACATTTCTAGGGATAGTTTTCAAATGAATCCATACCTAAATCATGCTCTTTATATCCATTTACTTTATTCATAGTCATGTTAGATAGGTTGTAAAATCATGGATTACCTAAAATTTGACATGAAGTTTATGTGAAGGTATATTTGAAGGGTTGAGAAACCAACATTTTCATGTTTTAAAGCTCCATTTTGTCTTATATTTTACCATGTGAAATTACAACAAGTTTTTTATAAGTCCTATAGAGCTTATGCCAGTTTCTTTGGTCATGGAGGCCCTTAGAATCTTTAAACCCTTCTTACTTAGTATATGAAGATCTTGAGACCAACTACATTCCCTTATGGAGGAGATTTTAAACTTGATCCTTTGATTATAATATAAAATTATACTTTTCCTCTCATTTTTAGACCTACAACTTTTAGACCTACGTATTAGTGGCCTTAAGATCACAAAATCTATCTTTATCCCTTAGGAGTCTTTCAAAACTCATCATTGTCATAGGTTGGGGAGGGTCCTTAGGGTTTTATAATACTTATATTTTATCTTCTCAAATTTTATACATTATGAAGGATTTTATAACTCACTCATACATTTATGATAGTCTTATTTACCATTAAAGGACTCACCTTATCTCTGCTTAGTCTTATACCTATCAAGAAAGCTTACAAAATATCTTTTATATAGGTATACTTTATCATTACAACTATCAAAGTAAATGGAGGACTCTAATAAAATTAAGTATGTAATATACTTCCATGTTAGGAATCTTGAAACCTCCATGAAGGTCTACTTATGTCATTATAACATTAAAGAATCCTTAAAACTCCACTATTGGCCCGGTACCTCCTTCTTAGGTTTGGAATTCCATCCTGCCCTACATTAATAACCTTGAAATATACATAACTTGGTCCTCTCTCCTCTAAAATTTTATAATTTATTTATAGTCTTTTTCTTAAAATCTCATAATGCTCTTGACCTATTTGAAACTTAGGAAACCTAACCTAAAAAATAAGGTTATAGGCCTGCTATCTCTTTAATAAATATTATAACTTTTGTCTCAACATTGAAATTCAACATTAAAACATTGAATACCTATAGATAGGTTTTAAAACACATTTTAAACCATAATTTGGTCTTAAAATATAAGGAAACTCACATTTATTGCATTAATGTCTTTGTTATAACACTACATCCGTATAAGACCTCCTACCTATAGACCTAATTAATTTTGAAGAAACTTGAAACTTTGAAACCTTGCCTTGTAAATATGTAAGAGGATAATTTTCATGATGATTAAAACCTCTCACCATCTAAAAACCTACATATTGATTGAACCTTGTTTTCTCACCCATTGTCTTTTAAACAACATTGTAGGTCTGTAACTATTATGAGGAGGTTGAAGACATTTTTTTTAGGTTTGAAACTTTTAAATAAGTTTACAAACCCACTATATCATATTATTTATTATATTACCTCTATGAGACCCTATAATTACATGTTGATCATGAAATATTATTTTTTTAAATATAACATGAGAAACAAGCCTAAAAACATCACATACCCATTACAGACTTACAATCACATTTTTTGCATATAATATTTGTTAGAAAACCTATAGGGTTCTTGGAAATATTATTGGAAACATGTATATATTATTTATAATTCATTATTTATATGATATATAGGAGGTTCTTTGAGGATGATATTTGTAACTTGTAGAATTATGGTTTTTCAAGCTTAAAATCTTTGTATTCTACCTAAAAACTTATTATGATGCTTCCTCCATGCTCATAACCTTATTAATAACTTCCTTGATATCATTATTTTCCCTTTAAACTCTTAATAAACCTTGAGATACTTGAAAATCATTCTATTTATCTTTGGTTGAATTTCTTAAGACATTGAAACTACTTAGAGGTATATCCCATTTTCAAATTCATGATCGATCATGAAAAAGCATTAATGGAGACTTATAGGGGTTTTTCTAATGTTTAAAACTTGACTTGAAAACATGTAACATTGAAAAAAGTATTCATATTATATGAATACTAGATCATGTTTGGAATATTCCAAGAAATCTACTATATGCCTAGAAATGAAGGTTTTAACTCAAACACTACCCTTAAACATGCCACTTTCTTAAAACTATCTTTAAAGAAACATTCCTCTCCATTAACAATGATATTTTATAAGGTATTGAAACCTTAATACCTTGATCTAGTTTAACATTCACCATGGAAGGCTTAAAAACATAATTATGGGCCTATAGCTCAGTTATGTTTTGATCTCAAAATAATGATACAGGTATGTTATATTCTTGACTATGATTTAAACCTAATGGGAGTCTTAAAAACAATGAGGTATACCTTAAGGCCTATAGATATTCTTATATATCATAAGGACCTCTGATCTATCATTTATAAGATCATGAGTAGTCTTGTTCCCCAAAAGGATGCTTGAAACCCTTTTAAGCTTTCTTGATTAGTCATAAACCATGAATATCACCTTGTAATAGTCATGCTAGTAGGGTCTTGGATCTCAAAAGACCTTTTGAATTCATGAAACTTGGAAACATGTCTGCATCTATTAGAAACATTTCATATAAATTTTCTTAAGATGTTTAGACTCACATTATTTTAGTCTTCACGTTTGTTGAATACTTTATTAAGGCTTTCAACTCTCAATGGATGGTTATTTTGATCTGATTCATCCTTTATCCCTATTTGACCTCCTCACAAAGCCCTCTAACCTTCCATCAAACCTCTAACTTTTGATTGTTTTCTTCCTACATAGCTTGCCAACACTCTATTTGTACTCTTTTATGCCTACATATATTCCTATAAGGTTTTTGGCTTTCTTCTCCACATGTAAGAGGAGTTTTTGGAATTTCAAGACCATATAAACCTTTTTTTAGACTACCTTCATGAATCTCTTGCTATCAATCTTGAGATATTTATTCACCTTCAAAATTTTGTAATACTTTATAGAAAATAGTACTCTAGATATTTACTTGTTTAGAACCTTGTAAACTTATTTTGATGCCTTTTAATCCTTGAAAACCATCCAAAAGTAAAATCATGATCATAGGGTTAAAGAGTGATTTTTGATTGAGTTTTTAGAATCAATTGTGGATCTATGTGATTCAAATACCTTGTGCTCTTAAAATTCATTATGTATACACATAATATTTTTATTAACTTTACCACTTACTAACACTTTATCTCTTACAAGAACCTATCAAGTTTCAATCTCTCTGAGTGCATGCCTTTAAGGGTGCATCGATAAAGGGGTGGGAAAATCATTGGTGATTCAAAATATTTTTGTGGCTTTGTATCATTCCTACCATTTGTCAAAATTCATTATAGTGTCTATCCATTTAAATCATATGATTACTCCTTGAAATATTTAAATCCTAAAATATTGCTAAGTCTAAAATCCTAAAGCCCAAAAATATGGCTAATATTAAAATCTAATAGGACCCTCTAAAATCTAAAATTTGCATTATAGTTTCCAAAGGTCCAAAATGACTCTTAAACATGGACATATAGTTTCTTATACTTTAAGTTATATTTTTTATATATTTTCAATATGATTAAGATTAGTTTCAAACCTCTAGGAGCTATGATGAAAATTTTAGATTTTGGAGGGTAATATTGGATTTCATACTAAGCAATATTTCAAGGCTCTAAGCTTTTAGTAGACATATTTTAGTATTTCATGGAGGCATCATAAGAGGTAAATGGATAGACACTCTAAGGAAGTTGGAAAAATTGGAGGAATGATACAAAGCCACAATAATTTTCACTAATGATCTACCCACCCCTTTCTTAGTGCACCCTTTAAGGCGTGCACTTAGAGAGATTTAAACTCAATAGGTTCCTGGAAGAGAGAAATGTTAATAAGAGGTAAATTTAATAAAAATATTATGTGTATATAGTGTGAAAGTGACACTTTTCATTCTCTAATTAGATGGCATGTCTAGGGATAATACAATTATCTAAAAACTAACATGCCCTATAAGTATTGTAAGGCACATGGCTTCCTATATACCATATTACAAGATTGGATAGGATCAGTTATATCCATATTATCACTAAGTCTATATATAATGTAATAGCCTAATATTCATGTCATTTTTACATGTCTTCATATGTATTTTCTACTCTATATGATGCTATAAAATATAGTCAATGTCACAATTTTACTTTTATATGCTTTATGTCATGTTATGACCAATGAATTCCATTGGTTGTTATTTACTTAACTAGATTTTTATGAGTGATCCCTCAAACAACTAATAATTAATCACATTCAACACAAGAAAAATATATTTGATGTTATGTATACTGGGCTCTTACAAAGATGTCCACACAAGATATTAATAATTGACTTAATTAATAATATTTTTAATATCTTATATTACAAAATGTGCATGTGTCCATTCTACACTAGATAAGAATATTGGATTTTTTTGAAAGAAGCTAGTACTTGTATCTTGATCTCATGTAAAATGTGTAGTTACCCAATCTACATAACATCAAATATATTTATCTTATGTAGAATGAGATTAATTAATAATACTCTTAATATATTATTTAAAATGGGAACACACCCATTATTCACAAGTTATTAATAATGTTCTCAATTAAGCCCATTTAACATATGTCTATAAGAATGGCCATGTGTACATTATACACAAGATAATAATATTGGATTCTTTGTAACAGGTCGATATTATTTTCTTCATGTCATGTTAAAGATGTTGTAGTTGCCCAATCCACTAGACATCCAATACCTTTATCTTGTGTATAATGGGATTAATTTATAATTTTCCAAACTCACAAACATTTAGATAAAGTATTCATCTATGTTGGTTAAGTAATTTTAAACGTAATCAAACATCACACATATGATGAATACAAATGTTTAAAACATTGTATATATTATTCATTAATATAGTCAAAGTGGTTATAAAAGGTAGTTAAAAACATAGTATTCATGTATCAATGGCTCAAACTAAAATATTATATAGGATGATCTCTATGCATATTAGTAAGTCCAAATATAATGTTATAATACGATATTCATGTCTTTTTTGCATGTCTCTTTTTTGTTGTGTAACTTAGTTATATGTCATGAATTGTAGCTTGTACCATAGTAGATGTTTGTATTTGATTAATGTCACAATATTACTATTAACTTCCACATGTTACTACCTAGTAAATTAACCTCATGAAGAAACCTACCAACCTCATCCCTAAAATTAATCATTTGGATCATTGGGCTTTTCTTCTAGTTATTTATTCTCTTGAACCAATTATTTAATAACATAATGGAGAATGCTAACTATCTATTGAGTTAAAATAAGTCTCAATTTATTTTGTAACTTTTTAAATATTTACATGAATTAAATGATGAGGTCACCTAAATTCTCAAGCTCTATGATTATATTTTCTCATTATTATTGTTGATCCCAATTTTTTTTGCCAAGTTACAAAATCTACATACATTCAGTGCATGTTGGATCCTTTCAAATATCATATTAGGTGGTGGCTTGGTTTAATTATTATTATAAGTTATATATGGATTCATTTTCATCTGTAGGTGTTTTTGACCACCCAAGCATGAAATAAAAGTATGTAGTGGAATCATTTATTACTTTATGGACATAATTAATATGTGTTATTAACATGTTATGGTGTTCAATGTTCTCTACCAAGGTTTTGGTATTTTTTTGAGTTTTAACTCATATATGGCACTCTCATTTATGTTTTATTTCTCTACCTAAAATATATATTTGTGTTTGATTAAATTATATTATTTATATATTAACCATAGAGTGATATGCAACTTTGGATCTACTTCAAAATACATCCTAACTAAAAATATGAGATAGTGCATGGTAATTTCACTTGACACAAAAAAGGGTTCCCCTTATGTCAAAAATATCAAACTGGTAGAGGACTTAAACCACATCTAAAACATGAAAGATTAAACCTTGGAAACATGACATACCCTGAATACATTATAAAGTTGGGATTATGGACAACCTACCTCTATGACCATAAGTGTTTATTATGCATTGTGGGTTCATGAATCATATGTATAAGTTGATAATGGGTGTATTATAGTGTGATTTAACTTTATTATTCATCCAACACAAGAACCCTCAATAATATGTGGCATAATAGAAACACTATATTCTTAAACACTAGGAAAGAACTAGGGTAGGTGTTACCTAGATGGTAGACAAATGGTGTCAAAATAAATATGTAAAGGATAAGAATTAAGAAGGAATTCATAAAAGGAGCCAAAAAAGGGAATGATATGAACATATAATTAGTAATATAAATATACATTCGATGTGAACAAAATGGATATAGTACATATACCAAGTCAGTGTAGAGATTAAATTAAGGGTATAACATGAAGTGACATTCACCTAGATTAAGAGTGAAAAAGGTTAGTAGTCAGATAACCACCTGGAAGTGTAAAGACTAAAGGATAAAGGATGTTATATATATGAGGTTAATTCTCATTAACTAGTTTTAGCATTGATAATCTTAATAAGTTAGTCAGCCATGGAAAGGATAGGAGTGGGAGGGATTGAGGAATGACCTAGGATATGCTACCTTTCAGGAATTTCAAACCTGAGGTATAACTTAGCTAGGATATCCTAGAATAGATAGATGAAATGAGAGGAAATTTTAAATATATATTATTTAATATGAATACTTGTCATTTTAATGTTTGTGTTAAAATGAGCATGTTGATGTACTTATTTATATGAAGTATTTTTATTTAAATAGGAGTTATCTTGATGTTATAGTATTTGAATGAGCTTATTAAATATACTTTTAGTATGTTATTATTAATCTATTAATCTATGTTATTAGATGGATGAAATAAGATTTATAAATTACATATTAATATTCTATAACTAGATACCTAGACATGTTTCTTACCCAAATGGTATGTTACTTTGTGGGCTATTTATGATCTATTTATTAGTATGTAATAAATAATATGATTTAATATTAATTACATTTGATGGACAAAATATATGTATTTGATATTTTTGTACTTATAATATTTTATATTTTCTAATAGGGGATATTCTATTTGAATCTATTGATTTTTATATTATTATATAATTAACCAAATATTGCATTTATGACCCTAAGTAGTGTGATGGATTCTACTAGCTTAATTAATGATATTAATGCAAGATGAGATGTAATCCAATTGAATGGTGTGTATGAAATTGACTAATCTTAGATATCAATAACTATAAAAACTTTAGCCAATTAATGTTTATATTTAGAAAATGTCATTTCATGTGTTTGATATATTTTACATTTTTGTACGATGTCATGTTAGAATGGATTTATTTATGGTATACATAATATATTAGTTATCTTATAGCACATGGGTTCTAGTTTATCACTCTAGATTCATTTACCATAATTATCTACCCATCCATGAAGGGAGGGCCATTCCCTTATTGGGAGATAGCATGGGGGATCAATGGTATGTGGTTGGTGTGGAAAAGCACTCAGATGATGCTCTCCCTCCCTGCAATAGTACTAAACTAGAGACTATAGTTGAGATTATTGATGGATACTTGAGTTCATTGAGACTCATGCGTAATAAAGCATTGTATTATTATTATTATTATTATTATTATTATTATTATTGAGACATTATTATTGTTGAAAATGTACTATTTATTCATTTGTACATTTACAAAAATGGCTATAATGTTGTATCATCCATGGTTGAAATTTTAATATTACTTCTATGAAATAAATATAGTCTTTATTTGTATAATCAACATTGTATCTATTTTAATATATTATTGTTGGTGATAATTATCTAAATGGATTAACTATAGACCTTATGGGTTTAACTAGAAATAATACATTTAGTTAAATATCACTTAGATAGGTTTCATTATGGTGAAATATGTTAAATTAATGTGTATTTTTTTTAATTTACTCTATTCTGGTAAAACCCTGTGGGGTTATTACACCTAAGGCATAACTTAACTAGGCTAGCCTAACATAGGCAAATAAAATGATAGGTAACAAGTTGATGAAATCCAATTTGTTAACTTGGGAACCAAACCATCTCATGACATATTTATTTTTCACCCTAAAATCCTACATCTAAAGGCACTCATGAGATTGAGTGTTCTAGTGAGAAAAGTGGAGGACAATGCATGAGATAACGATATCCACTCATTAATTTTAAGATTGATGCCAGTTTAATCTAAGGACTGAGCATTTTAAACTATTCTACTTAAAGAACAAAAACTACTACCATTGGAGGCTCAATATATATTTGATAAATGCTTAAAATTCTTATTATCTGATTGAACTTGATTATTGATTATTCTTGAGCCTAACCTTGCTAATTTCTAAAAAAGGGGAGAGTTTCAATTCCAAAATAAACATAAAAAGCGGAGAGAAAAGTAGGGGAAAAAATGATGTTTCTAATCAAGAGAATGATAATGCCTAATAATTAAAGCATGCTAAGTCATAAATATACCACTATGAGCCTAGTTTCGATTACACAAAATTTTATCCACTTAGTGGGCAAGCTTCTAAGGGACATCAATATGAATATTCTACTTGTAGGTATTTCATAGAATGAAAACACTAAAAATATTTGTAGTAATGACATACAAAGCTTTTTAAACACTTTATAACTAAAAGAATATAAAAATAAATTATCCATAAGGAAACTAAAAATAACATAAAGGAATTATACTATAAAATACACAATATAACTTCCATATTCATCATTGTAAAATAACCATAAAATCACTTTTCTTGCACAATCATCAAATATAAAATATAAATTGATATTGCTTGAAATGTGCATCCATGTATGAAATACTCTTATGCATGCTAAAGTGAAGCACTTCTATGCCTAGAGCCTTGAACTTGCATGTCAGAGATATATTTGGTGTTTCATTGTAACAATGGGATCATCTCTCAAGGTGTGAGGCTCTTCCACTCCTTTGAATGAACCTCCAAAGTAGGTCAGCTTCTTTGTATTCTAAAATTCACCTAGTTTAAGACCAACACATAGACCTACAAAGAGTAGAATGAAATGTACCACTAGTACTAAACATAAACTTGACAAAGGGGAAGAAAGAGAGAAAATATAAGAGGGTTATAAGAACATAAAATGTGATGCACCAAGAATAGATCAATCATCTCACTTATTGACAAAATAAAATTAATGGAATAAATACAAAATATTCAAACTGGGCACACTTTATAAGTGTTTCACATGGAGGTAAAGAAACAAAACATAAAATGATAAGGGGAATAAATGGTCTATAAATAACACCTATAGAAACCCATGTATACACAACAATGAGAGGGATAAACATCCACAAACAAGGATCAACAACAATGAATGCACATAGAACATAAAGCATGAAGATAATTAAATATTTTTTATTAATCTTAAGGTCTAAGGCAATATTATAATACAATATTTTTTATATTAGGAGAAGGCTCTTAGAGAGAAAATTTTGACAGCATTATGATACCTAGAAATGTCTCTCCTTTTACAATAAAAATTAGGGTTTATATACCACTAGGCAAGGCCTTGCATAAGAAATTCACCATTAGAGATGGTAGATAGGAACTTAAATTAAAAAATGGTACATAAATCCCAAGGTTAATTTATAGTACCAAGACCTTCATAATAATTACTATAGGTCATGCTCATTTGATTTAGGTCTAACAATTTGATCATGGAACTATCTAGAAGATCACTTATAGATCCACATGTGTATATAATAATTAAGGTAATTTAGGAAACTAATGGAGGCATGTGATCATTATTTCATAGTTTTAGTTACCCTTACTTTTAATTCTATTTGGATTCAACTCTCTCAACATATAGTTAGGCTCAACTACCACCATTATTCATGGGCACCACCTACCAATCCACCTAGACTAGCCCATTGATGTGGAAATGCATAGGCATATATTTGGGTTGTATCATGTCATTTTAAATGCATAGTGAGTTAAACATATCCTAGGTAAAGGGTGCACATTAAAGGTTTCATAAATATTTTGAACACAATGAAGCTATGAACTTGTGAAGGGTGTTAAGGTAAATATTTTGCATAAATGCACAAGCTCTTAACTCCTCCTACACCTAGTCTCTTATGATGGTCCTCTTAGTCTATGTATCATAAGGGAACACATGTGAAACCTTACGATTTAGAATGGGACTTCACCATTTAATCATGTGGAGGCCCTTTAATAATATCATGCAATAATATTAAATATATTTAGCATGCTCTTCATGATTTGGAGCTACTTCTTTCACACTTCTCTCTTTCACTACTTGAATTTTGGGATACCCACACACTATGACCTACACAATGTGTCGGTGTGATGAAGGATATTTGTATGGGGTGTGCATTGGAAACTCCTCATGGGTGAAAATTAACACTTAATTTATGTATGAACCTATGCCAACTATTGAGTGTGGGCATGGATGAGAAACATCTACACACATGCTTGCTTTTATGGAACTCAACATTGAATAAGTATGCAACCTATTGTGTGGTCCTTATGAGTTCAATGCTTACTGAGGGTGATTTGAAGAGCTAATACTTTTGGTGACCTCTATGTTCTGCTTGCTTGTTAAGTAGGAATCTAATAGCCTTGAAGTAATCCATTGGGTATGGAGTCATCTAGAGTCACTGGACCTTTCTTTAGAGTGTGATTGGCATGAAACACCCATATGGCCTTAGAAGGAAATGGGATACCATACACAAGGATAAAAAGAAAAATAATTATATCAAATAATTCTTAGATTAAAGGTAAATATAAACTAATAAAATTATCCACAAGCACTTGGAGGAGATGAAACTATTCTAATCAATAACACATGTGCATGGCACTTAGGGAAACTAAAACATATAACATAATATTTAAAAGTGTGTTTATGATCATCAGAGATAGTTCTTGAGATGAATCCCATTGATGGGGATAAGTAACACTTTATTCTTGGCCTGGTGAGATGGTATGCATTGTCTTACTTGTAACTAGATATGGTGTATGGGATTCTCTATATAACATAAAACTTGGTATGCTTCCAAGATTTTACTATATCAACATCTAACTTGAGTACCAAGTAACCTTCATTAAATCCTTTATCATAATGCCTTTTATTTAATGTTCTCTTGGTTTACAATTGTTAAAGTTCCATAGTGTGCATGGCCTACATCTTGAGTTCTATTATATACATTAACATAGCTTGCATTACTATCATGGGATCCCTCTCAATTAATTCCAATTTATGTGATAGATCTAGTGAAGGAAACTTGAGATACATGAGAAACCTTGCTTCTTTTCTATAGACTAACATGAAGTGTGAATTCCCCATAACTCTTTTGGGTCTTATTTTATTTTTTCAAAGAGTTGTCTTGAGATTGGTGTGCCATGATCTCTAACTATATTCTATGGTTTGCTTAATGATGTGAATCAATCTATTTTTTGTCGATTGAACTAAATTATTACCTTGGGGGTAATAGCTTGTTGAATTACTCAAATGGATCTGACCACCCATTCATTGATCTTGGCTTTGAGGAAAACTAATGCATTATCTAAGATAATAGTAGTTATGACACTAAATCTTGTGATAATGCTTTCATAGGACTCTAAGATGGAAACTTCATTAGCCTCTTTAATTGTTATTTACTCCATCCACCTCATGAAGTAGTTAGTTACTATGAGGATTCATTTGTTTCTATAACTTGATGGTGGTTATCATGCCAATGAATTCTAATCCCCACTATACAAAGGGTTGATCAGATTATATTTGGCACAGGGGTATGGATACCAATTTTTGCTTGCTTATAAATAAGGTACACTTCTTACAACATCACACCCATGCATGCACATTATTAAATAGAGTTTGCCATAATATCTAACTCAAATGATTTTGACATTAGTGGTTTTAGGTGAGTAATGGCATCTTGATGACCCATCATGGAACTCTTCAAGGATCCTAATCACATAATCCTAATTTGTGCATCACAAGAGAACTCCATTAATGTATCTTTTGAAAATAACACCACTAACAAGCCCATAAGGAATGTATTGTAATTTGAAATGTCTACACTTGAATTTATTTAATCTATGTGGATACATGCTAGTCTAGAGGAAGATCTACATATTTTGATTCTAATCCATCATAACATCCTGGCCCATTAGTTAGTCTTTGCATAGTGCAAGGACTAATCTATCTTTTATCCTCACATAATTTGATAGATACTAATAGAGTCCCTTTCATTTCACTAACTTCATGATTTGGATGTTTATAAGGTATTCTATCACCTTTTAAACATAACCCACTCTCTTCTCACTAATGTCCTTGCTAAGTACCATGAGAGATAGATTGCATTGATGTATACACACACACACACACACACACACACACACACACACACACACACACACACACACACACACACACACATATGAAATGTGTCTCTACAAAAGATACACCTCAATATATGTATACATCAATGTAATCTATCTCTCATGGTAAAACCTATAGCTCTATCTCATCTTGTCCTTTAGATGGAGTATCTAGTCTTAGGAATAGATCTATGCATCATGGTGTACCCCATGGAAGACCCATCACATGTGGAACCTATCCCACTAATCTCTTAGCCTCCACTAGCTACATAGACCTAACAGATGCTGATCATCTCATAGAGTACTCTTTGAAAGATGATTCCATCTACTCCTATGATAACACCCCCTCATATAATCTCTTTCAATAGGTAGCCTAATCCATCACCCATATAACCCTATCCAATGTCACCAATCATCCATCCCCATCTAATTGTACTCTAGCCTATATAAGATCGATTTGAGTTTTGTCTCTCTCCTCTCTATATTGTTGTAAAAGAGGTGAGTAATATAGTTTCTATGTCTCTACATCACATGTGATCACTCTTATAGCCATATCATCCCCATCCATCCCATCTAAAATACCTTATAACCTATGTACATTCACCTGTAGTCTCATAAAATTTATAGTATAATCTCTTCTAATATCAACTACACACTATAATCTGAATACCTTGTGGTATAAACCATCAATCTCTTTATCTCTAGCCCAAATCTCCTCCCATAGTCTATCTATCAGAGCATGTTCCTCTATATATCTCAGAGCATGTGATGAGCTTGTATTATTTTCTCTCTCTACCTATGTAGATTGAGTTAGTCTAGTCATAGTCTTATGTCATATATCCTCATCATCAATCTCTACCTCTATAATAGGAGTATCCCCTCTTATCCTCTAGTTTGTGTCCATGTTCATCTCTACACCTACCTCTCATAAAATCTCCATATCCTCTACCTCAGTGATTTACAAATCATGCATCTAGTTAACCTCCTTTTCTCATCCTCTACCTCATGCTCATGGATGTGATCATCCTTTATCACCTATAACAACCCTATTAATTTAGGCTCCAAAACTTGTGCCTCATGGATACCTAATCAAGCTTGCTACTAATCTCTATCTCCATGTCTTTGGTGGTATATATGGCATTATTAATCTCATTGGTATCTATCAGGCCCACCAATTTGCATATCCATCAACTACTCCTACATCTATAACATCTCTCATATCCCTCCATATCACTATATATGCATGTCTATAATTGTGATTAGTAATCATAGGCTCAATTGGCATGCCCCACTATGGGTTCTCCCACATTGTCCAAGCAAATATGTGTGGACCAATTAATATATGATGTCTTACATCAAACTATCTCATCACCTTGTTTATTTAGTGTCTCTCTATGATATATACATTTCTCTTAATGATATATCATAGGGAAATTACATATTCTAAGTAAATCTCCTCATGAGCCCAAGCCCATATAATCTCTATATATGGTCTCTAGGTGATCTGGTCATTACCTAGCTCATCCACTACTCTCTTGTAGAACTCTATGTCAACCAAGTGTGGTATATGTGTACTAAGGATAACATGTCATATATATTCCATTGTATCATCCTCCTAAGTGATCATGTGCCCAACCAATATCTTGATCGAAATATGCTCCTAACACTAAACCTATAATAGTGTAGAAGGCCCTATCTCTACCTATCCCAAATAGACAAAGTGATGCAAATCATGGTATAGATATGCTAAGATGCATGGACCCCATGTGAACCTCTCTTTCATATCCATCATGTCATTGATAACATATAATAATCCAATAAGACATAGTCTCCCACTCTTATCAGGAAGAAACATGCCACTAACAACAACCATAAGTATAATTGTTAGAGAGTCCATCTCTAAATTGTTACAATAGTCTATGTCAATCCCACCTCTTAAAACTAGGATCATGCCATCACCAAAAATATAGTATAATTTCTCATCCTATGGACCCTGTACCCAGTACATTAGTCTAACCTGTATAGGGATCCCTAATATTTGATAGACATCATTGAGTGTAATAGTCATCTCTCTAGTCAATAAGTGAAATGTACTCATCTCACTATGCCACCTCTCAAATAATGTGGTCAATAGGGATATGTCATCTCAAACCTTTAGAATTTATCCAATGTAAGATATCCCAATAACCTCTAGGACCCCCCATTCATACTCTATGGATCTATCCATGTGTACCATCACTTTTGATCTACACTCTTGTGTCACCATCACTGGTAATACCTCCTAAAAAAACCAATAATGTTAGCATTTTATAAGTATTACATAAGCATTAAAAAAATCATTTTCCCCATCTAAATATTTACCATAATCCATTTTATACCATTTCATATCATAATAATTTATTTTAGAAAATCCAATAAAAAATTCAAAAATATTAACAAAATTGATTCGACATTAAATGAATTTGTTTTTACTTTTTGCAAAAATTCTACTAACAAAACCACTGCTCCATGTAATGAAATCATTAAGGACTAACAATTTTGATGCCCTTGTTAGATATTTCACTACCATACATAATATAAAAATCACAAAAAATTCCAAAATGAAAATGTTACACTATTTGATTATTTTATTTTGATGTTTGATAATTTCATTATTTACCATAGCGAAATCATTGAAATCAATAATGAAATCACCATTTCAAAAATAATGAATTTTTTTTAATCATTTTAAAACAATAATAAATTCTAATAAATTCAAAAAACTCAAAAAATAAGAGACTCACTAGAAGCCCGCTCCTCTCAGGTCTCTAAAAATGTCTAACTCTCTTTGCATGGTGCTCATGGTGTAAAATTCTATCCATTTTTACTCGCTAGCCTCAAATCAAAAGGTCTCACTAAGCAAGTATTAAGCTTATAACCTTGAAAATTATATTCAAAAATGATTTTCAAAATCACCAAAACTCCTATTTATACTTTTTTACCCTCCTAAATATTAAACCCCCCCCCCATCCAACCTATTCTTTCATTACTCTAAAAATAAATTAAGGCAATAATAAATTGACTTACTCCAAGATTATTTTCCATTTATTTCAATCATTTATTAGTGTAAAATACACAATCATTTACAAAAATACATTCACTTTTCAATTTATAATTCCATAGTTTATTATTGTTGGGACATATCATTTCCATACCTACTCAATTGACCCATGTGTCATTAGCAAAAAATAATAAGCATGCAATCTATGAGTGGTTAAATTATTGATTTTCAAATCAATACTCTAGTTTTAATTAACTAGGGGCAACCTTTTATGTTATCAACATCTTGAAAATTTGACATGAATCCTTAAATAACTTAATTTATAATTCATTCACATTATTTAACCATTTCCTCTTTTCATTAATTTTAAGTGTTTGTTCATTTCTTACACAAACCCTCGAAGGGGCATCATCACACTCATTTTCATTTATTTAGGGAAAAGTTTTCTTTTCTATCATCAACACTCTATTAATTTTACTATTCTTAAAAATAGTATTGCTTAAAAACAATATTTCAAAGAGGGGAAAATGTAGACACCTAAATTCATTTAGTGTCAAAATGTACCTAATCTATTTAATAATTATTATTCAATTAATAAATAAAATTTCCTCTTAAACATAAAATAATTGAATAATTAAACATATTTAAATAAGTCAATTATGCACCTTTAAATCCTTGTTTTAAAAATTTAAATCTAAATTTTCCATCTATTCAAACCTCTCTCACCTTTTTCTCCCTCATCCCAACCAAATCCTCAAAGTTCTCCACCTCTTATGACTCCTCTCCTAAGTTGTCAAGAAAATTTACTAAGTCTTGTTGAGTCACCTAAACAACCCTACTCTTTTCTATAGACTAGGTTGAAAAAGTTTCCATCCTCATGGATGAAGACTCATCCTTAACCATTGATCATTTGGAACATTGAAAAATTCTAAATGATCCTCCATTGATGGATCCTTTTCCAAGCATATACAAGACTAGAAATATCCATTTTTAAGAATCCATTTCAAAATCACAATAAATAATTAATATTTAAATTATAATAACAAGATCTTGATCTCTTTCACCCAAAGTGAATCAAAGTCATATTTTTTCACCAAAATGGTACTCATTCTCTCTTTACATTGGAGGAGTTGTTGATCAAATTTGACCTTGATTAAAATTTATGTCAAACCCTACTATTTTTAACTTTTTAATAAGGTTTCATGTCCTATAGGGTCTCATAATGGTCTAAACATCTTACTTATCCTTCCCCTAGTCCTTGTCTAAGCTCATCCCTCTTGAAATGACCTAGTCAACCAAAGTCAAAGTTGGCCAACCTTGTTAAAAGATGTTAAAAGGATAAAATTGTGTTTAAAGTGTTATAATATGGCCTTTTACATGTTTTAAGATGTTTCCAAGTCATAAATTTATCTTTCACCTTGTTTCATATACAAAAAGGGTCATTTGGCCACATTTTTAGCTCAATTAATGACATGTATAGGATTTTCAGAGAAATAAATATATAAAAAAGGTGAATTAGAATTTTTATAAGGTAAAAATATGTTATTTTCATGCTATTTGGAATTTACAAGTTAGTTTATGCTGGAAATGACAATTTTCCCTTAAAAATAGGCCATTTCTAACACTTGTACAGACTTCTCAAGTTCCCTTGTAGCTAAAAACATGGTGTCATGACTCTTCAAATCCCCATAGGAAATTTAATTTTTTTTTGTTTCATAAATAATGTCAAAAGGTTCATTTATAACTTCTTTTCCTTCATTTTCCATTAGCAAGCCAAGGAAGGGCAAGTTCAAGCACTTACTATGGGTCATACACGTGGAGTAAAAAAGAATGCTTCTAGAGGTGGATATTAATCTAATTTAAAATCACAGAAATAATAATAAGTATCATATTGGTGTCTCCTCCTTCATGAAAAATCACTTACACTCTAGGTAAGCTTTTATGAGATTGCTTCCATAAGGGGGTCACTGTTTGCATTTGTTCTAGATTTTCTTGTTTTGGTTTGATGGAAGTGTTTGTTTTAGGTGTTCCTAAAAGTTATAAAATTCCTCTTCATAGTTTTTTCATGATAATTTTTATTTTTTAATTCATCAAATGCTTAGGAAAGCCTTTTTTAGGTTTGTTCTTGCTCTGGACTATGTTTGTTGCCTTTGCTCAAAAGTATGTACCTGTATGTGCCCTAAATGAAGGGTTTTCATGTTAGTGTGAAGGAATTAAACATATCTCAGATGTTTTGAAGTGTTAAAATGAATTTTATGATCAAGGAAGAGACCTTGAGGCCTAAATCTTGCACCTAGTCTACTTTTTCCCTTTACTGCCTGCATATTCAAAGGGAACTGGTTAGTCAGGGGTCTCCATGATAACATCATGTTTAGATAAAAACCTTGATAATTTTTTCAATATTGAGAGATATTTGGAGTGAAATTTATTTATTTTATTTGATTCACACTTGGTGAATATGATCATGACAATGCCTTTTACCACCCTTGTATCCACTGCCTACTATAACTAAACACCACTTATAGGTGGCCTGAATAGAGAGGATGAGGGTTACTTATGAATTTGAGACAATTAAGAGACATTTAATCAATCTTAACATTATGAAATTTAATTAAAATTCCTTATTAAGGAATATAATTTTCAAGATAGAATTTATAATTCATATGAAAATTTAAGGACTAAGTTGGGGAACTTTTCCCTAGACTAAGAAAATAAAGCTCCTAAGTGTTTTTGTTGTTTTCACACAAAAATGATATGATGGTTTTTGAGAATAATGAAATACTCACCTTATATACCTATTCATGGATAAAAACTATGCCAATTTTTAGAATCAAAAGATAAGTGAAAGATGGAGTTTCAAGGTCTCAAAGTTACTAAAAAAAGAGGCAGTGAACACCTATAGGGTATGGATGAAAAAGTGACTTTGCACTTCCATTTATGATCCTAATTTATACCATCAAGGTATATAAATATTAAATGATATAAATGGTAATATTTATCTGAAATTATAATAAAACTAGTTTATTTTAGGTTTTGATCACTAATTTACCCTCCCTTATTCGTACACAGGCCTGGGAGAGGCCATCTATAATAAGGTTATATGACAATGAGTTGGGGGTTAATTTATTTGACATTCTTATAGGTTTAAAAATGTAATAGGATATGTTTTTATTTATAAACATTAATAGTCAAAAAATCTCAATAAATCCTCAAATTTCCTCAAAATCATCTACAGGTAACCCAAAATGCATAAACATAGTCAGTCAAAGACCTAGTCAATAACTCCAAAGGCATAATAAGGGTTTTCATGGGTAAATATATAGGGATAGTTTTATTGAATCATGTAAATCATTAATTATCCCTAAATTTACTAACCAATCTCTAATTTAACCCCCAAAAAATCCAAACCTAGCCTATACCCTGCCTACCATCATAGGATGCCTACTCATAAGTCTGCCTTGGGAATTTGAAGAGTTGGAGGGTCAAATGGAGAAGTTAGAAGATAAATTTGGTACATATTACCCCTATTATTCCAATAATGTAATATAATAATCAATTTTACAAAACTAATATTGAAAACCCTCTCTATTTTATCTCAGAGTAGGGGCAATTTTCTCATGCATGAGGAGATAGTTTGAAAGAAAAATGGTGAAATTGAGGGATCAGAGGTCAATTAAGCCCAAGTAATGATTGTAAAATCTATAATAAACATAAAAAAAGATAAAACACCTTGATATAATTATTTTAATCAAGTAATATTCTATAACCAAGGATGGTTGTAGTCATGTGTGAGGGAAACCCTTAGGCCTAAAGTCCTAACTGAGGGTCATGTGCATTTTTGACATTATTCATGATTTAAACTTGAATAGTTAAAGATTTTAGGGGTATTTTAGATATTTTTAATCCATAAAAATAATCTAAAAACTCCATCATTATAGCTATAAACTCATAAAATAAAGCTATTGACTCCATCAGTCTAGCTACAGACTCCTACATCAAAACTATGGACTCCATCAATATAAACGTTGTTTTAGGATCTGATGGTATAAATGAGGCCAAAATTGAATCTAAATGGATGAATTTGACCATGAATTATGAAAATAAATTTTTTCCAACTCCATGAGTATCAAATCCATGGAATTAGATTATACAAAATCTATACATGTGATACAAGAAATAGGTTTTCTTGATAGTTTTTTTATGTTTTTTAGGTCATAAATATGACCATTAGATTTCAATCAATTTTATAGATATATTATGACTTGATAAACCACTCCATGCAATTTTTATACCTTGTAAATACTCACAAGTGTCTCTACCAACTCTCTTTATTTAGCCTATCTAAATTGGCATATAGAATGACATAGTAGACAAAGTGGGAACTCAAGTTTTGTGGCATTTTATGATGTTTTTGATGAATCCAAGCATATGAAGTGTCCTTACATGTGTCAAAATACCCATTGTATGTATTGGTTTGGGAAGATTGAAATATTATAATGCCAAGTGTCAAGGAATGCCTATTGGAGATTGATCATAGTTGCAAGGTGATGATGAACTTATTTAAGAGAATTTCATAATGAATGAAACTCCCAATATAGGTGGAATGATCTTTGTAACTCCTTATATTCATCACACATGATAAATGTGTCCATAACATGCCTTGGAATTCTCAAATAAGCCATGATGAAGGTAGTTTCCCAATGGAGAATGATTGAGAAGTTTCAAGAAGGAGTTCGGTTTGGGATGGACACATGTTCACATCAGTTTCATAACTCATTTTCCACCTCATTTATATGCATTGTAATTTATCCTCACCTTTGGACACTTGTCCTTGTACCTCTTCAACTTATCCTTTCTCTCTCATCTTCTAAGTTCTATAAGTATGAGCTATTTTGGTTATTGAAAGGGATTATAAATCTTGGTATGGTGAAGCCCTACCAAAATTATACCTTGATTTGTACTTAAGCAAATGAAAAGTAAGTTATTTATACTCTAAGTCCATTTTCACTATGTGTTTAAGTGATCCATATTGAATTTCAAGTTTAGATTGAGTTCATCTTGTTTTCATGCAATCCTTGAATGTGTTGCTAAAAATGAATTCTCTCCTAACATGTTTCATGAAGTGTATGCTATTGCAATAGACTCTTTAAGTGTGTATGAGTTTTGTAGTGTCATATCTGACCTTCCCTTCACTTTCATTCATTTTTGAGATATTATTTTCCTTCATTAGAAACATTAAAGTGTTGAGGCTAGTTTGCTTGTCTTAGTTCATTATGCAAATTCTAAGTGTATGAATGAAAGCAAATCTTGGTGTATCACCTCCTAGTTTAGGTTTTATTTATGTATCTTTCTATCACTTTTCACCCACAATATGAATTTTTAGTAATATAAGTACATCAAATCATATCTATGGAGATATCCCTTAAAATCTATAGGGTTACTTCCACTATATGTGCCCTACACACCTAGAAGTATTTCCATGTTGGCCAAATATTGAAGAGGTTTGAACAACCTCTTCCAGGGTGCAAGATTTGGAGAAAATAGTTTTGGCATGCCCAGTGGGACAAAGTCCAAATAGTGGGAATATTTTTGGTGTGTCTTCTCTCTTATTAGCTTTTAGAATCATCCAATCAAGCACCAATGGTGATTCCAAATTAATTTCTAGTTGTATGCAACCTAGGTATCTATTGATAAAGATTTTGACCAACTCCTTTCTTTTCATGTGACTTATGAAGTTTATATGGATGGATATGAGGATAATCCTTACCATACACCTTCCTATCAACCTTTTTATGGCCCTTTGTGTCCTTCTCGATAGTCCTATCAAGAATACCATCCTCCTTATGAGTCATGGTAATCCTATAGTCAACCTAGTCCCCTTCCAAATGAGTATGATATTGTTGACCATCCATATGACCCATATTCATCTCAACCTTGTCATGAGGAGTCAAGTAACACCATTAGTTGGGAGGTAAAATATTAATCTTTGAAAACCTTTCTTGAATAAATTAAATATCCCATTCAATTTGTTTGAGCTTACTACACCTATCATTATTAAAATGTCTAAGTAATTATGCCAAAGTTTCTAGAATTGGAATAGAATATGAGTGTGCTAGATAAGTGTTGTGATGAAAATCTTGGTGGTCTTATGGATTGGTTAAGAGTTTTAGTTAGATTGTTAATGGACATGTGGGGGTATGTTGAATAGAATAAATATGTCATTAGTGAAGGATTGTCTATGGCAAGAGAGGATTTTCAATAGTAGATTAATAGGTTAGAGAGATGGGAAACCCAAGAGGCTATAAAAAAAGTTGTAGCTATAAAATAATCTCTAAAAATCTATGAATAGCCTCAAGAAGATGAGGAGGATGATGAAATTTTGTATGAAAAATATATCCTTTCTATTGTTCATCTTGTCTTACCTCTCCCTCAAGAGCCCATTCAAGAAGTTGCACCCATCTCCATGCCCATATATGAACATCGTACTCCATACCCAACCCATAGACCTATATATCTCTCTTTCACCATTCCTCTCCTTGAAGAAGAACCTATTCAATCCTCAAAAGAGCCTACTAGTTCCAAGCTTCCAACTTGGGACTAAACTATGAAGTCTTAGGAAAAGAAAGAGGTTAAAGGAGAACTCCAAGAAGATAATTAAAATAATGAGGTGGTTATGGAATAAAGTGCTATGACCTCAACCCAAAAAATCCTTGTTGTTATTCAAGAGTCATTTCAAGAGATTTTTATTTCTTCCATAATTTATCATGAGCCTCTCACTACACCTTACATTCTTTCCTTAGCTCTTTCATTCATTTGCCACCCTTCCACCCCATCTCTTCTTGAACAAGAAACTCTTTTAAGGGAAGCATCAAAGGAGGAACAAATTAATTTTTCAATAGAGCAATAGGATGACACAAGTAATGATGAAGAAGAATTTATCATTGGAACTCCACTTGGGGCTATCAAGCATAACTCACCCTTATTGTACCAAGAGAAAGAAGACTCAAATAAAGTTATATCTGATCATAAGAAGGATGGGGATATAATTGGATTATACCATATGACCAAGGATCAAGATGAGGTGTTTGAAGAAGAATTTCATGAGGAAAAGGTGATCCTTGATGTGAGAGATGACAAAGAGGAATGCCTTCAACAAATTGAGTTTCTACAAGAGCTTGAATACTTTTGAAAGGTTAAAGGAAAATTATATGAGAAGATAGAGAAAGGAGTCTCCATGATAGATAATGATCAAGATTGGTAAGATTACACTAAGCTCCTTGATGAGATTGAAGAACTTGCAACTGAGAAACCACTTGTCCATTCTCAAGAAATCATGCGGAACCAAGAAACATGCTTTGATGAATCATCATTGGATCATGTATCAGCTAAGGAGTCCTATGAAGAATCTAAGGTAGTTGAAGTACAAGAATAATTCATATTTATAGGTTATTTTTCTGAAGTTGTCTTAGTTACATTGAAATCCATGCCAAGAAGATTGGCCAACACCATGAGAAAGATGAAGTCTTCCATGCCAATGTTCAAATGGAAACATGTATCATGTATCCATTTATTCTATGAGGCAAGAATATTTTAAGACTTTCCCTTTCATATAAGAGGGAGATATTATTTTAGGATAGTGTGTGTTTATTTTTGTTCTGTTTTAGTTGGTTATTGTGTTCCCTAAGTGTTCTTGAAACACAAGGTGTGTGTTTCCTTCCCCTTATTGGTGTGTGTCTTTGATTTTGTGTGTGTGAGTCACTAATATTATTTTCCTTGATTAAAATTTCTATTAAATTCAATTTGAGTTTCCATATGTGTGAATCCATTCCCAATGGAAGGATTAGGCAACTGGACTTAGGCATAGCCAGCATGCCTCCCCTAGGAATCACCAAGAATGTTGACCAAATTTGACCCCAAGTCAGATTCAGGTCAGACCCTACTATTTTGAACTTTTTAATAAGGTTTCATGTCCTATGGCATCTCATAATGGTCTAAACATCTTACTTAACCTTCCCCTAGTCCTTGTTTAAGCTCATCCCTCTTGAAATGGCCTAGTCAACCAAAGTCAAAGTTGTCAACCTTGGTCAAAGATGGTCAAAGGATAAAATTGTGTTGAAAATGTTCTAATATGGATTTTATCATGTTTTAAAATGTTTCCAAGTCATTTATTTATCTTTAACCTTATTTCATATGCAAAAGGGTCATTTGGCCACATTTTTAGTTCAATTAATGACATGTACATATTTTTAAAAGAAATAAATATATCACCAAGGTGTATGAGAATGTGGAGAAGATAAAATTATGTCAATATCATGTTATTTGGTAGTTAAAATTCAATTTATGTAGTAAATGATAGTTTTACCTTAAAAATAGTCCATTTTTAACACTTATATGGACTTCTCAAGTTCCCTTGCAGTTAAAAACATGGTGGTATGCCTCTTCACCTCCCTAAAGGAAATTTCCATGTTTGTTTTATATAAATAATGTCAAAAGGTTCATTTATAACTTCTTTACCTTCATTTTCCATTGGCAAGCCAAGGAAGGGCAAGTTCAAGCACTCAATATGGGTTGTATAAGTGGAGTCAGGAAGAATGATTCTACAGGTAAATAGTACTCTAAGTTCACTTCACAAACATAAAAGTCTCAGTTTGGTGGCTCCTCCTTCATCAACAATCACTTACACTCCAAGCAACCTTCCATGAGATTTCATCAATGAGGGGGTCATTGTTTGCATTTATTTCAGATTATTTTACTTTGGTTTGATGGATGTGTTTGTTTTAGGTGTTCTTCAAAGTTATACAATGCCTCTTCATAGGTTTTACATGTTACTTTTGATTTTTAAGTCATTAGATGCCTAGGAAAGCCTTTTCTAGGCTTGTTCTTGCTCTGGACTATGTTTGTTGCCTTTTCTTAGAAGTATTCACCTAAAGGTGCCCTGAATGAAGGTTTTACATGTTAGTGTGAAGGAATTAAAACTATCTTAGGTGTTTTGAAGTGTGAAAATTCATTTTATGATCAAGGAAGTGACCATGAGGCCTAAATCTTGCACCTAGTCTACTTTTTCCCTTCATTGTCTACATATTCAAAGGGAAGTGGTTAATCAGGGGTCTCCATGATAGCATCATGTTTAGATAATAACCTTGATAATGTTTTCAAGCTTGAGAGACATTTGGAGTAAACTTTAAGGTTTTAAATTTATTCACACTTGGTGAAGATGATCATGACAATGCCCCTTACCACCCTTGTATCCACTGCCTGTTATAGCTAAACACCACCTACAAGTGGCCTGAATAGAGAGGATGAGGGTTACTTATGAATTTAGGATACTTAAGATATATTTATTATACCTTAACATGATGAAATAGAATGACAAATCCATATGAAGGAATAAAATTGACAAGATAGAAGTTAGAATTCATATGGAAATATAAGGACTGAGTTGGCAAAATTTTCCCTAGACTAAGAAAATAGAGCTAGTAAGTGTTTTTATTATTTTCACATAACAAGGATATGCTGATTTTGAAGGATACTCATATAATTACCTTATATCCCTATTCATGGATAAAAACTATGCCAATTTTGAGAAGCAAAGGATAAGTAGAAGATGGATTTTCAAGGTCTCAAAGTTGCCAAAAAACCACTTAAAAGAGGTAGTGAACACCTACAGGGTATGGATGAAAAAGTGACTTTGCACTTCCATTTTTGATCCTAATCTATGCCATAAAGGGATGTTAATCCTAAATTATAAAAATGGTAATCCTAAGTTGAAAGGATAAGAAAAATGGTGTAGTTTGGGTTTTGATCACTAATGTACCCTCCCCCATACATACACAAGCTTGAGAGAGGCCATATACAATAGGGTTATATGAAAACAAGTTGGGGGTTAGGTTATTTGGCATTTTTATAGATTTGCAAAGGGGGTAGGATGTTTTTTACCCAAAAACCTTCATGGGAAGTCAAAACATCTAAATAAATCCTCAAATTTCCACAAAATCACCTATAGGTAGTAAAAAATGCATAAATATAGTCAGTCAAAGACTTAGTCCATAACTCTAAAGGCATAAGAAGGTGTTTGAGATGTAAATAGATAAAGATGGTTTGAATACCTACTCATAAGTTGACCTTGGAAATTTGAAGGGTTGGAGGGTCAAATAGAGGAGTTAGAAGCTCAAATTTGATATAGGGTACACTTATGATCCCAAGAAAGTAATAAAATCTTCAATTTTACAAAACTAATGGTGTAGACCATCTCTATGCTGTCTCATAGTAGGGGCAATTTTATCATGCATGAGGAGATAGTTTGAAGGAAAAATGGTGAAATTGAGGGACCAGAGGTCAAATAATACCAATTAATGATTAGAGAAGTTAGAGGAAACCCAAAAAAAGATAAATAGATATAATTATTTAAAAAAATAAATATGCTCTCACCAAGGAGGGTTACAGTCACGTGTGAGGGAAACCCTTAGGCCTGAAGGCCTAATTAAGGGTTGTGTGCATTTTTGACCTTATTCATGATTTTCACTTGACTAGTTCATGCTTACAGTGGTATTTTAGAGATTTTTAAGCCATATAAAAGGATATGGAATCCATCAATCTAGCTACATACTCCTATATCAAAATTATGGACTCCATCAGTCCAACTATAGACTCCTACAACAAAACTACTAACTCTATCAATACAAACCCTATTTTAGGACTTAATGGTAGAAATGAGGCCAAAATTGTATATAAATGGATGAATTTGACCATTATTGATGAAGATAAGTTGTTTCCAACTCCATGAGGATCAAATCCATCGAATCCAATTGTATGAAATCTATACAAGTGATGCAAAAAATAGGTTTTCTTGAGAATTATTTTTTGTTTTGTAGGTCCTAAAGATGACCTTGAGATGTAAAAAACTTTTAGAGGTATATTGGGACTTGATCCAACACTCCATGCCATTTTTATACCTTATAAATATTCACAAGTGCCTCTACCAACTCTCTTTATATAACTTATCTAAACTGGCATTTAGAATGACATAGTGGACAAAGTGGAAACTCAAGTTTGGTGACCTTTTATGATGTTTATAATGAATCCAAGAATATGAAGTGTCCTAAAATGTTTCAAAAGACCCTTGTTATGTATCATTTGTGGAAGATTGAAATATTCTAGTGTCAAGTGTCAAGGAATGCCTATTAGAGAGTGATCATGGTTGCAAGGTAATGATGAGCTTATGTAAGAAAATTTCATGATGAAGGAAACTCCAAATCTAGGTTGAATCATATTTTTAACTCCCTCTCCTCATCATTAATGAGTAATTTATCCATAACATGCCTTTAAATTCTCAAATAAGCCATGATGAAGGTAGTTTTCTAAAGGAGATGATTGAGGAGTTTCAACACCACATGTGAAAAAGGAGCTCAGTTTGGGATGGACACATGTTCACATCATTTTCATAACTCCTTTTCCACCTCATTTCTATGTTTTTTAATTGTTCTTCACCTTTGGACACTTGTCCTTATTCCTCTTCAACTTCTCCTTTCTCTCTCATCTTCCAAGTTCTATAAGTATGAGCCATTTTGGCTATTTAAAGGGATTCTAACTCTTGGTATGGTGAATCCCTACCAAAATTGTACCTTGATTTGTAATTAACTTAATTAAAAACATGATTGTTATAATATAAGTCCATTTTCACTATGTGTTGAAGTGATCTATCTTGAATCTCAAGTATAGATTGAGTTCATCTTGTTTTCATGTAATCCTTAAATGTGTTGTTGCAAATGACTTATCTCTTAATAGGTTTCATAAAGTTTATGCTGCTATAATATAATATTGAAGTGTTTATGAGTTTGGTAGTGTCATATCTGACCTTCCTTTCACTTTCCTTCATTTTTTGAGCTGTTATTTACCTTCATGAGAAACACTAATTCTAGGGAGCTCCATTAATGGTGTTGAGGCTAGTTTGGTTGTCTTAGTTCATTATTCAAATTCCAAGTGTATGAATGGAAGAAAATTTTGGTATATCACCTCTTAGTTAAGGTTTGATTTATGTATCTTTCTCTTCCTTTTCACCCATAATAGGTAGTTTTAGTAGCATAATTACATCAAGTCATATTAGGGAGCTAGCCCTTAAAATCTAGAGGTTTACTTCCACTATCGATTCCCCACACACTTGGAAGTATTCCCATGTTGGCCAAATATTTAAGAGGCTTAAAAAATCTCTTATAAGGTGCAACATTTGGATACAATAAGAGTGAACACCAAAACTTGAAAGAGTAAATCAGATACACATCACAATGAAGAAGCCTTGTATTCAAACTATGAACATTTGATTTTTGTTTTGTTTATTTAGTCCTCTAGCTTAGTTAAATTTTATCTTAGATTAGGATTAGTTTATTTTCTATGTATATATAAATTTTAGTTCATATAATAACCATGGATAAGGAAGACACACACTAGTATGGTTTTGTCTAGGTTGATCCACCTAGATTTATTCAAAAAGACCCATTAAAGGTCTAGAAGGCATATAAAGAGATATTTATTTAGCACGACTTCCATTAGAAATGGTTATGTTTCCAGATCTATAATCAATTCTTACCATAATGGTATCCATATTTAGGAAAAAGTATGTTTCCTACTAATAGATCAACAAATTTTCTAGTTACTTGAATTGTTTTGGGATACGACTTCTTTCTTCATGGTAATTTGATGCATAATCCTTTAATTATTTGATTTAACTCAAAAGTGTCTTTAATGGATCTTCATAGTAGAATTTATATCTTTATTTCTTTTAATCCATGTAGTAATTCATAATCTTCACTAGGTTTCTCTTTCTTAAGTCTCTCAAGAAATGGAATAACAAGGGGATCTTGAATTGGATCTGGTGTGATTGTGGTTTCTACCTTTTCTTTAACTATCTCTTGGATTATAGGTGGCTCAAAAGTGTTTTCATCATTGGGAATTTATTTTATGGTAATGGGTGTATCTCCTACTACCTTCCTTGATATGAGTTAAATATTATTACATTTAGTTAAACAACTTGCAATATTACTTTCTTGATCAACTCCATAGATAGGTGTATTTTTACTATTATTTAGATTTGCTACTAGTTAGGTAGGTAATTATGATTGTTTAACCTAATACTCAATTGAAGGTGGCTAAGGTTATGGAGGAATTAGGGCCTATTATGTACAAAATCATCTTTGTGGCTGATACTATTGATTTAACCATTAAGGTTATAGTTGTTATATCTATTGTGTTTATTGATTTTGTATTTATGCCCAAGGTTGATTTTGAGGAATTCACCACATTTATAACATCCATTATTGAGTAACTCATGGTTGTGGTTATGGTGGTCCCTAGATTTGTGGTGTGACTTTTCCATCTCATGGTACTATCCATAGATTGGGAGAAAAATCTTGGACCAAATTAATTTTTAGGCTGAGAGTACTGGTTTCCCTACCTTTGAATAAATTTTACTTCCTCAATGGTATGTGATTCTTATTTCACTTGATTTATTATAGTAGGAAAGTGTTTGAAATGCTTGGTGTCATGGTCTAGATCACAAATACCACATACCTTTGTTTTGTCTAATGGAAAATCTTTTACTACATGTTTAAGTTTGCATATAAGTTAATAGATTGAAAATTGTTTAGTATTGGTAGTATTGGATTTTTATTTAATGTCTTCTAAAGTAGATGTCAATTACACTATAATTATTGTCTTGAAATTATAAAATTATTCCATTAATTCAGCAACTTCAGGTGGTTTTCCTAATATTTATTTCCTTATACTAGGTCTTATCCTAGAGTAATTAGTACACAATGATAATTTTGATGTAAGGTTTACTTATCAATGTCACCCTTTCTCATGAGGTTTAAAGCATCTCATGCATCATCATCTAACCATTTAATAAATACTATTTTGACAACCTCCTCAATAACTTGGTAAGCACTCCTTTTATGGGTAAATATAAACCTATAAAGGTAATCTTCTAAGGTTTCATCTTCATTTTGATTGATCTTGAAAAAATCCTTCCTTTCTCTAACTATATAATAATCTTGATATTTGTCTAGAAATGCAATTTCTATTTCATCCCAAGTGGTTATGCAATTACCATTAAGGCCCTTGAACCATCTCATGGTTACATCCTTGAGTGTGGATGGGAATAATTTCAAATTTTGATTGTCTATGACATAATCATATATTTAGTAGAGAACCTAAAACTCAAAGAGGAACTGATCTAGATATTTTGAGGGTTTACCTCTGAAATTAGGTAAAATAGATGGTGAAATATTTTTCATAGAGGTTTTTATCATCAGAACCTAGGTTGATTAGATAGGATACAGTTCTATCCTATTGGGGTTAATGGTCAAGGTTTTTCACATGTCCATTTTCATCTCCCATGTCTTCTTCCCAATGTTAATTATCAATCCAATATAAATTTGATTCTTGTGTTATCAATATATGGTCTAGATCAGGAGGAGAATTCTTGATTATATCTTCTTCTTGTAAGGCTTGTGGATCAAATCTAACTATTCTATAAAGAGGATTTTTAAGATCATTCTCCTTATAGGAGAAGATGTTCAAAATAAGATTCTTCTTGTAGGATCTATGTGTGATAATGAACCTTGTTCAAGACAGGAATTAGAAAAATGTAATTCAAATGCCTTTCTTTCACTTCTTAATATTTCCAATAAGGATTGGACCTTTCTTCTTCTTGATTTATTTAGGGTCCCTTAGAGATAAACCGTATTTAAGAATCTCTTGGCCAGTTCATAAATCTAAATATTCCTAAATCATTTTTGTACTTTTTAATTTTATGAATGTTTTTGAATTTTCTTGTATAACTCTAATGTAGGATCTCACTGAAACTTATTTACAAATGTGTGTTCCTGGTAATGGTGCCAAAAATAATAGGTTATCATTATTAATCTCATTTAACAATCAATGGATTGGTGTTATTTTCAACCAAGGTAGTGTTTGATGGCTATTTAGAATGAGATATTTTGATATTGGAGTTGTATAATTCATTATTTGAGGGATTTTACTTTTTTATTTATTTATACATACTAAAATAGTAAATTAAATCTAGCTTATAGAAAATTAAATATAAACTATTTTTTAATTGAATATATCCTATTTACATTCACAATATCAACATCCAGGACTTAAACAACTAGCATAAAACATATAATGTCCTCACTAAAATTATCCAGTTGGGTAGGATAGTGTGATGTTTAGAATCTAAGAATATTGTTTATTATCACTTAAACAACTTTTATCAAATTATAAAAATAAGAAAAATTAAAAAATGCAATCTAGTTTGAAAAACAAACTCTTACATGAAATAAATATGATTGAATTGATTTTAAATAACTCTTACATGTAAATGAAACACTCTTGTATTAAATAAAATTCACAATTGCTTTTGGAAAAGGAAAGCATACTTGCTTTTAAAAATTAAATTCACTCTTGCATTTAAAATTATCACTCTTTGATTTGAAAGGAAATCACTTTGAATTTAAAAGAGATCACTTTTGTGGTTAAAATAAAATTACAATCTACAATGAATGAAATATATCTAAATTAAATAAATAATTTCTAAAAAAATAAAAAACACCAATGTATCCTGATCTTTGGAGAGAAGTGGGCCCTTGTTCCTTCCTTAGAATAGGAACTACTTTACTCAGTAATAAAAAGAAATATTGATCTATATTTTATTCAAAATAACATATACAATTATGAAAATTCTTTTGATTTCAACTTCACCAATTGTTAACTTCTTACTTTCTTTAATGTCAAAAATAATTGAAATAAGGAGATGTGTATTCGAACACATCTCAAGATCTATTCATAGAGTACAAGATATTGGTGATCTTAACACTCAATTCTATTTATTCAAAATATTTACAATCTAGGAGTTAGATCCCACACTTCTAGGAAGGCATTGGAACCAACTCAATTGGCTATAGATAGAAAATAACTAACATAGACTAAATATACTTATCCAATTTTACAAAATAAAGATACAAATATATCAAAACTATTTTAGGCCATTACCATGATTGGTAATATCTAAAATAAGACTTATAAATATAGAAAGTCTATTTATAGATATCTAGAGAATTACTATTCTGATTAAAAAATCTATATGTTCATTAGAGCACATCTGGGTATCTTCGAAGCATTTTGTATAGGTCTTCAAAGGACCTTATACATGTCTTCATAGCATGCCTAGACTTTTTTAGAGCATCCTATGTATGTCTTCAAAGTGCCTTCTAAGAATCTTTAGAGCACTTATAGAGAATCTTCAGAGCATCTTTAGAATGTTATATCTTTTGAGGTCACTCACCAAATCCTCAAAATTGTAACCAAAAAGAGTTACCAAAACTTTGTGTTGCCTTCTCAAAATCACCCTAACATTGGTATGTGTTGTTATAATCAAAACTTTTCTATTCATCTAAGTTAGACACAATAAAAAAGTGAATAATCATCAATAAATTACATATAAATAGGCGGAAAATTGCATTCATTTCCTACTTAGGTCAGATTTTAACTATTAAATGCAATGCAATATATAACCAAAGGCAATACTTTATAGATAGTTTATATAGCAATGATGAGCTATATGAAATGCTCATCAAAATATGCCCCATTTAATTATAAATTTACTTTTAGTTTGATTGTCAAAATTCAATAAAACATGATTATATCTTGAGAATCCATCTAAAAATGACATCATCTAGGATCAATTAAACATTTGAATCACTTCATCAAGAGAAGACAATGGGTAATTATCCTTATCTATATCTCTATTTAGATTTTTAAAGTCTATGCATAGTCTAATTTCACCATTTTTATTCGAGATAAGTAATAAGTTTTCCACCCAAGGGGGATGAAAAACTAAGAAGATTATTCTAGTACAAAGGAGATTATGAACTTGTTTGTGTATTAATGGTTCAATGATTGGATTTGTAAGTCTCTGCTTCTATCAAAATGGCCTTTGGTATGGATTAATGGGGATGGTGTGAGTGATCACCTTTAGGTAAAAGACTTTTAGGTCATGATGGTCCCAATAAATTACATCCTTTTAACTCATTAGAAATTTTTGAAGCTTGTAAATCTCTATGTTCATCTAATCAAGACCTATGTTGATAGTTTGGTGTCTTTCTAAGGAACCAAACATAATAGTTAAGCACTTATGACTTACAAATTTAGGTTTCTTAATTGGGGGTGTAATGTTTAATGTGTCAAATGAATTTTATAGGGAGATCATCCTCTTAAGGATTTGATTTCATTAAATATTGATAATTCTATCTTTGTTGAGTTTAGCTCTAAGACCATTTATTTCCTCTTTATCTATTATTTTGGATTCAAATGCCCAAACATTATTGAGGAGTTGAATAATTTGTTGGTCATCTTCAAAGACTTGTAAATTCTTCACTTTATTTGGAATAGAGGAGAAAGGGACTAATTAAATAATGAATTATTAAAACTTATGTTATCAAGGGGAGTTAAGTTTGTAGGTTATTATGTTGATGAGTCAACAATCTAATTTCCTTCCCTAGGGATAGGGATGATGTTGAACACATCAAACATTTCATTAAATCCCATGATTTATGCTTATGTTTTCTAAGGCATGATATGTTTCAATGAAAATTTGTCTTTATTTGGTTCATAAAAATCTCTGAATCAATGAATACTTTTAGTTCTTTTTCTTTATGCCTTAATGTAAATTTGAGTCCCAAAATCAATGCCTCATATTCAACTAAGTTGTTAGTGTATGGAATTTGTAATATATAAACAACAAATGTTTCTTACCTTGGGGATAAATAATAAAAAAATACATCTCTCAAACCTTAATTAGAGCAAGATCCATCCACATATAATGACCACAACCTAAGCAACTCAATGTTGAGATTAGTCTCACCTTTAATAGGTTTTATTTAGAAAGTGTAGATCCCTAAATCAAAGTCCAAGAAGTTTACTTTCTCATTTATTGTGTTATATTATATGATAATATGATTCATCCTTAAATTTAAATCTACTCTTATTTGGTTGGCAACACCCCTCCAAGGGAACCATATGTGAGATACGTTAGTGGCCATGTATCTATTCAAAGATTTATATTGATCCCTATTGAGTAACATTTCATATGCTTCTAGGATTTCCAAAACTTGTATATCTATGAACTATTATACTTTGGGTTTTGAATCCAAATATATATGCTCATTGAATAACTTATCTACTACTTTAACCTAAAACTTATCTAGTTAGATTATGACCTTATCTAACTTGATGGGGACTAAGACTTTTTTTCATAAATGCTTGTAGACTTTACATTCATTGAAGCCCCTAGATCTACAAAGTATTTATGCAAGTTATTCCCAAATAACCTAATAATTAGGATAAAGGGAGGTACTTTAGTATTATTTTTATGGATAAGCACATTAGTGTGATTTATTTTCTACTTGGGATAGAGTGGGTTTTTAGAAAGTGACTTGAGCAAAACATCATGATGTTTAATGATTTGAACAAGCTCATGAAATGTGATGTTGGTTTGATTTTTTCCATATATTCCATGATATTATATCCAATTTTACCTAAGGTTAGTTTAGTTTCCATATAGGTTTTGTATTCATTCAATTTTTGAGGTGGAGGGTCATTCCTAGACTTAGGTTCAAGGGGGGTTACATGATTATTTGGAGGAGTTGAGGTAGTGAGGGTTTTTTGTTGTTGTAAACTCCTAAGTGAATAATTTCTTCTTTGATATTATTGTAAAACATGTACCTCATTATAACATTATTATATTTCAATCTCTTTTTGGTTAGGTAACTCCATGGTTTATAACACCAAGGTTATATTATGTGTCCTACCAATATTAGATGAATTAGGTTGGTTCAAAACTACCTCATACTCTTCCATTTACCTTTGGAAAATATCTAACTCACTATAGAATTTTATGTAATCTCTACATGTTGGGTTTTTTTATGCACACAAAATCAATTAGGAAGGGCTATTTGAAAACTTTTAATTTTAAACATCATGTTGAGAGAAGGCTCCAGCTAATTATGAGGATGATTTTAATTTCTATTTTGTCTTTGGTAAGTGAAGTTATTATTTGAACTTTTAGCACCAAAGCTACCCACTTGCCTTTTCAAACCAAAGAAGTAATTAATTATCCTTTGCACCATTCATTGGATGTTGTATAACTCTTTTTTTGTAAACTCTTGATGTATGGTTTAGGTATTGTTAGCAGTTAATAACAACATTTCATTTTGAAATTGGGGAACCATCTCATTATTCACTAGGTTAAGAAAACCTAGGTGATTATTTTCAGGATCATGTCTCATTAGGAGAACATTATTTACATGTAACTATTGAGGCACTAACACATTTTATTTTGCATTAGGAATAAATTTCAATGTGGGAATGTTGAGTAAAACATTAGGGATAGGATGAATCATTTGACCTTATGGGTTGAGTAGTCTATTGACCTTGATAGCTTCAAAATATACTAAAGGTAAGGTTATTATTGTAGGGTATCATCTCAAGAACATCATAGTCTATGGGTCTAATGTGTTTTCATACATATATAATGTTAAATGAGCATCAGGTTTATAAATATTGGTGACTCAACTATACATCTTATGGAAAAAGGCACTGAAATTCCTAATAGACTCATTGGGTTCTCATTTTATACATGAAAACTATTGATATAGAATGATTAGTTATATAACTTTCCAAAATTGGGCTAGGAAAGTATTACTAAATTGGTCCCATCTTGTAATAGAGTCCTTAGGAAGGTTTATTAACCAATCATATAAAGTTTCCATAATCATGAAGGGGAATAGTCTCCAAGTCATGTATTAATGCTCATATTGAGAAGTATTAGAGCTATTTCGTATGACATTACATGTTCCTTTACAGTCCTTCCTACACTAGGAGTGAATATAGGAAAGTGTTTCTCTAGATTTTGGGTAAGTCATAGACAACCCTAATTATGTCTATGATAGACCCACCAATCTAAGACATGGGTAATGCCACAAATATATGTTGATTTTGGGTAGTTTGAGAGGTTGAGACAATAGGGGTAACCAGAGGATTAGGTATACCTCTGGTAGTTCAATCTATTTTATGGATCTATAATGGAAACATAATCAACATCCAAAATACATATTAGGATTGTGTAATACACACACTAAGATCTATCTTAGTTTACATGCACAATTCAATCTCAACTACCCTTCTTAGACCAACTACTGCATCATTACAATAGGATGGGAAAGTAAGAGTGGATGAAAAAAATTAAAGTTAATGAATTCCAAAGCATACAATAATTATAACCAATTATTAACAACTTTTATAAATTTATAATTATTTTGGTGCTCAATTGAAGATTAAATTGTAACTTAAATAGCCCTCCTTCTAGTGCCAGCGATGCTTCACCCCAAAATATTGCATTTTAAGGCACTCATGAGATCGAGTATTCCAAAGAGAAAAGTGAGGGATAATTCATATGATAAATATATATTTTCATTAATTTTAGGATTGATGGTGGTTAAATCCAAGGATTGAGTAGTTTAAAATATTATACTCAAAGAACATAATTACTACCACTAGAGGCTCAATGTTTATTAAATAAATGTTTGGAGTTATTATTAGTTGATTAAAATTGATTACTAATTGATCTTGATCCTAAAATTGTTAATTTATAAAATAGGGGAGAGTTGTTTCAATTTTAGAGTAAACACAAAAATAAGATAACATGGTAGGGCAGAAAAGGATGTTTCTAATCAATAGAATGTTAATACTTGAGAATTGATGCATGTCAAGTCATAGTTATACCACTGTGTTTGGCTCTATAGACACCTAAAATTAGCCACCAATGGCTTCATACCCAAATTTAGAACAATTATTACCAATTACTAAACATTTAACTTATATTTTTTTAAACATCTCAAATTTAGCTTCATCACAAGAAATTACATCAATTTGACCCAAAACTCAATTAGAAAGAGCAAATGCCTAAATCATTTAAATCAAATCTTGGAAATATTAAAAAACCTTATAAAGTATAATTAAAATTAAAATCCTAATTGCATTTTATGAGTAATTAAATCAATTATCAAAAAGGGAAATTCAAAAATCAATGAATATCCTAGGTTTTCATCATTAGCTTTTATGAGTTGTCATTTTAAAGAAAATATCCACCCATGCTTATTTCATGCTAATAATGACCATTTGACACCTTTTAAAACTACTAGGGTTAACTAATCCAACCAAGGTTTGGATTTAACTCATTACAAGTCATTTCAATTCCTATAAAAGCAAGCCTAGAGCTCTTAATTTAGAGAGCTTGAAACATAGTAGAGTTATAATGTAAGATTTAGGGCATGAAATAAATGTAGTGTTATAATTCTAAAATTGATCCAAGCCAAGCTATTTTAAATAAAATCAAGCCAAATCTAATCCAAGCATGGTGCCAAGAGGAGATGGAGATAGCCAAACCCCATTGTTGAAGACCTTTTTAAGCACAATCCAATCAACACAACAAAAACATCTTATGAAGCAATCAGGGGCGGTAAGGAAGTTGTCATTTCTTTATATTTTAGTTGTGTTTTCAATTGATTTGTTTAGTGATCTCCCCCTACGATCTATCTATGGAGGTTGTTAGTGTGATTATTTCAATTTGATTTCATTTTGAGACTAACACTTGATCTAACCTCCCCTCCATCATCAAATTACTAGCATCACAAATGGCATGACTGGTAAGATCGTGAACATCCCACATAGAAAGGAGATAAATATTCAGGTCTTAAATAGAGAAATGGATGCTTGAATCTCATTAAAATTACATTTTTAACCTTTTTTTCCATATTTGATTTTTTATCTCTCAAATGTACATAGAGATCGATGATGATCAGGTACACCACTAATGGTTTGACCTAAATCACCCATGATTCTACCCAACCACCACTGATTTTGTCTAACTATTGATGGTTTTACTACAAGGTAGAAACATCATTAACACTGTTGTTTTGATTCTTTTTTATAATCAAATCCTTGATTTATTGGTTTCAAAGGATTTTAAATCACTAGACTTAAGTTTACCTTGCAGGTTTTTCTTTATCTTTAAACTAATCAGGACTAACCTAATGCATTTTCATTTTATGGTATTGCCTTTGGGTTCATAGGTCATCACCAATGGTATTTATCAATCCATATAAATTCTACTCAATCAATAGTAAATACCTACTAATCGACCATCATGATTGCCTCAAAATTACCAATGGTTATCTATGATCATCCATGATCATTGTGTGAAATAAAATTAAAACTTGAGAGCTAAAAATAAAACATCATTTGCTAAAAATCAAAAGTGATTCTAAGTAGGGGGACACTCTCTTACTTTTTAGGGTCAATGTAGAAATTGAACACAAATTTTCAAGCCTATATGGTTTCTAACTTTTCAAATTGGTAATTAAAATGAATTAGGCTAATCTTACACATTTGGACTTAAGGGATTAAAATGAACATGGTTGTGTTTTTGCTTAATTTATGTTTCTAAAAGTTCTTTAAAATTTGTCAATATGCCAAGGGACGATGAACCTAATTAAAACATTTTAATTGGTGAATAAAAATTAGCCTAATCAAATATGAACATGTTATCAATATTTCTCACATCCTATTTTGGTGTTTAAAAAGAGCTTAGTTCATTTTTTTATGCCTTAGATGTTCTTCAATATTTTAGCAAGTTTTAATCAATGACATGGGGCCAAACTTCACATCACATTTCAATTTTAGTGCCTTAAATGAACTTAACATCATGTAGTTTTCATGATTTTGAGCACATTCACTTTTATGGCATATTTTTTATTGATTTTTTGTTTGGCAAAAAGGATAGTGCATGTATACTTTCCCCCCATCCCCTATAGGGAACTTGATTGATCAAAAGTGCTTCTCCATTGCATTTTATTGCCTATTCCAAGGCATAGAAATAAATTTGTCTAAGCTCTTCACAAACTCATATAGTATTGGGTGATCTAAAATTGACCCTATAGTCTTTCTACTCATCTTTTATTTTCATGAATTTTGGCTTGTGAAGGGGATGTCATTACCTTTCACAAGTTCTTTAGGGAAGCATTGACCTAGAGCTTCATCTCCTAATAGTGTATCAACCCATCTCCATGGGGGTAGGGGGTGTGTCTACAAATTGGGATAACTCCATTGGGATGATGGTTTGAGTAGTTAAACCATCTCTGTTAGTGGTAAGCTAAGCCTAGGATGTATGATTAATTTAGATATTAAACTGTAATGAGCAAGTGATGGATGTAGTGGTTATGAAAAGGACAAGACTTTTCACAATAATACAATTAATGTAGACTACATTTATTTGTTTTTTCTCTTCTAGTCATATGTGAAAGTGTCTACACATGGGACAAATCTAGATGGTCAAAAACTTAGGTTTTGGTCAACCGCACATTGCCATACCTTGATAGGATTTAGGCCAATTATACTTAGTTGTAAATTTGGTCATTTATTCTTTATTCTTTGGTGTTTTGAGATTAAAACTCTTGATTATTGTTTCAACCACATCAAATAAAGTTTTTTTATATGTCAATCCTTTGGTCAAGGAGGCATTATTCTAGTCATTTTGTCCCACACATTTGTCTTAGACTTCTACTAAACGTGTTTATGTGTGTGTCACTTATTTGAAATGGGTACCATTATGCTTCCCAAATAATTCCAAGTCTTATTCCTTACAAGTCTTTGAAAAAAAACATTGATCACATATTTTGAGAGCATTAATGCCATTAGGCTTCTCAAGTTGTTTCAATAGACTTATCTTGTCTTGTGTCTCAATAATCATTATTTAAAAACTAATTATTTGAGCATTATTAGATCTTTGTTTAACAAAATCCTACTATTTGAATTTATCTAGATTGTTTGGTCATCTATAGCGTATTTTTCAACATTTGAATCTTTGATTAACTTTTCCAATGTTGGATTCAAACATTGATTGATTTATGTTTAAGTCTCATTTTGTATGGGTTGATACATAGATCTTTCTCTTTTGGGTTATGTAACTTAGGGTAATTGATTACCCCAATTTGAAAACTATTTCTTATTATTTTATTCACAGAGCCTATCCTCATCATAATTTGAAAACCATAGCCTATCCTTAACATTATTTGTGCCTTTATTTGGGAGAATAGAATCTTTCTTTAGGTGCCTTTTTCCTTGTGCCTTATACCAATTAACCATGTTTATGTTTGATTTCATGTTTTGGGTTTATGCCAAAGTGTTTCAATCTTGTTAGATTAAAATATCATCATCATATTTGTTTAAAGTATATATTTTGATGTCGTGTTTGGCCAAAAGTCCTAGCATAGCCTATTTGAGCCAGATTTTTAATTCACATTTGGACAATAGACCTAGCAACATTTCCCTTTCCTAGTTTAAACCTGCTTAGAACACTTTAGACATAAAGTTTAACATGACAATTTTTATTCAGATGCTTGACCTTTTATGTGTATGACATTTGATGTTAGACTATTTTATGCTAAGTTTTAGCACAAACTATTTTGGAGATACATTTCCATTTTAAGACCATTGTTTGGATATATAGCTCCACCCCTCTTTTTTGACCACATTAGACCAATATTAAACCTTTTGTCATTTGGAAATTATTTTTTAGAGTCTATAAAACTCTAAAAAATCTTTATTTATGATATTTATTAATTAATGTGGATATGTCTAACTATGCTTATGGTGGAGTCAAGTACAATCCAATTTATGATAGAATGGTTGCATAAATTGACTACATTCATGACCTATTTGGGGAACAAAGTCAAACACCTATTTATAATCCAAATCAAGTTAACAACTAGAATTATATGGTTTTTGAGGAGTAATTAGATGATTTGGATTATGATCTAGCTTCATGATGCCCTCGAATAATCATTATAGGACCTCATCCTTTCACTTGCATGAGCAATCAAGCTCCATAATGTCATTCACTCATCATTATAGGACCTCATACTTTAGTGTATGTAATGAATTAGGCTCCACAAAACCCTTGAATCATCATTATAGGACCTCATCCTCTAGTTTTTACAAGCAATAAAGCTCCATAATTCCCTTGAATCATTATTATAGGACCTTATCCTTTGGCTTGTGTAAGAAATCAAGATCCATAATGCCCCAAGGTTATTATTTTAGGACCTTGTCCTTTGGCTTATGTAAGAAATCAGGGTCCAAAATGACCCAAGATTATCATTCTAGGATCTTATCCTTTGGATTTTGTGAGAAATCACACTCTATAATGCCCTACCATTATCCAACCGCTAGTCAATATTCATCTAGTGCCAATCATTCCCCACTTTAGACCCCAAACCTAATTGATCCAATCAAAACCCTAACTAATCCCATCCTAACCTCAAATAATCTAATAAAAACCCCAACCAATTTGATCCCAACCCCAACCAATGTAATCAAGACCCCAACCAATCTAATCAGTACCCCAACTAAGATAATCAGTATCAAGACCAAGATAATCAACACCTATCAAACCCAACCACTCAATACTTAACTAGCTGAGCCAATCAAAAAATCAACAGAAGAATCAACCAAACATTCAACAAAATAGTTTTATAGCAACATCCATATCAGATGAAGAATCAACATTAGAGTTAGGTTCTATTTTTAAATTGATATCAGATTTAACATTAACAATAGAATCAATGTTAGTATCGACTTCATATTCAAAGTCCATAGAGTTAGACTCAGATTCATATTTAGATGCAATGGTTTTTTAAGGTGATTACTTTAGTTTTGACACAAGTTATCCTAGTATATTTTATGAGGACTATGAAACCAACCCCCATCACATTACCATTCCATAGGCCATTACCATAAACTAACATAACAATTATATTGACCTTCCATCTCCTATAAGTGTCAATTGGGACTGATAGAATCATACCATGTTGAACTATATCCATGGTGACATATCAATTGTAAAAGAATAATAAGGAGGCTAAGACAAAAATAATGTAAAAGAAGAACACTCTCCCTTGAAACCTTATTGGAAAATCTAGGTGATAATCAAAGTTCCAACTCAACATCTTCTAGTGAAACCTTTTTAGAGGTGCTAGAAAACAATCAAATTTAAAATTCAACATTCCTTACTGAAAACTTCTTAGAGGTGCTATGGGAAAATCAAGACAACTTCATTGGTATAAACCTCATCGAGGTTCCAATAGTTGAGCACACCATTCTTCACTACTTGATGAAGACATTATCAAAGATCAAATCAAAATAAATTCTAATCTGTAGTCTAATAAGATGGTAGCTACTCTCAGGCCCAAAAAATAGAAAAATTTGGTGGTCTTGTCAAGAGCATATACATAAGTCTTCAACCCCACCACATCCAAAGTTACATCAAATCTAGAATTAGCAACATTGTGTGTGATTAAAAATCCCAATCTTCATTTATTTCCCAACCATCATCCATTCCATTATCCTCCACCATTCCATTTCCAAATCAAACATATCATCCAACTGTTATCCATCCTTAGAATCACTTTCCTTTGAAAATGATACAAAGATACCTTGTCTCAACATTTAAAGGAATTAGAATCAATGACTAATGAAGATCAAAACAACATCATTTGCATCCAAATCTGTAGCCTATTCTGGATAGAGTGGTTATTTAAATGAGGTGTGGGCTAGTAATTAACATGATTGATTATTTTATTTATATCATTTTTTGATCAAGATGTGCATCTCCAAATTAACATGAACAATAGAATCATTTATCATACCTAGGTCAAACACATCTAAACCCAACCAACCATACCTTGGCTAAACACATCCAAACCCAACCAACCATACCCAGGCCAAACACATCCAAACCCAACAAACCATACCCTATCCAAACACATCCAAAAATAAAAACCATCATTAGCTAAAAACATGTATCATATCATTTTCATTTACCATTCATTTTACAATTGTCACATACATTAACATTCGCCCTGTCACTTGGGGGTAACCCTTATATCATTTTATCATCCTATTATTCTACCATCCAATCAAATTTCCTATAACCTATCAATCCTAACATTCCATTATATTAACATAACATGTTTTGATCCATCCTATCCTAGCCTATTTGACCTTGGTTTATCTATTAGTTTCAAATTTTGAGCATGAAGAATTAGATGAATTTTAGCAGTTGTTTCAAGCATTCTAGATAATGGAAATATTTTGGATTAATATGAAATAATTTTAACATATGCATCCTTCATTTATTTTCCCCTTATAATCATGTTTATTTATGTGATCCTCATTATATTTGCCTACATGGGTAAATTAGTATCTCATCAGTCTTCCTACTAATTATAATTGCCTATGAGTAAATTAGTATCATGGATCTGATCCGTTGTATCCTAATTATATCCACCTATGGGTAAATTAGGGGAATTTTTTTAAATTATTTATTGACATATAAAATTTAAATTCTTATGTTGTATTGTGCCATTATACCAACTCTACCTATTTTGTTTGAATTGGCTGCTACACTAGTAAAATTTCTCTATTGAAAGGTGGAACTACTAGGACCTCAGGCCATTTTGGGACTATGTAGATCATGATCAATTTATGTTGAGGTCAATTTAGTCCCCCTTTACCATTACACTCTCATAATTTTTTGATCATCCATTCAAGTTAGCCATGCTCTCACTATTTTTTAAGCTTGGAACATTTTGTATCTCATAATTCTGAATTAGTTTGAGATGCTTTGAAAATTACAAAAAAATTCAAAAAATTTAAAATACAAAACATTTTTCCTATTTAAATATTAGTCAATTATCCTCCTCGATCCTCCCTACTAGGTAAAATTCATTGTTAAGATGTTTTCTATTGCTTTTATTTTCAAGCTTTTTATATATTTGTTTGCTTGTCAGTTTCTTTGATTTCAACACTATTGCCTTGGCTCAGTCTATATGTGTTCATTGGGTGATTCCTTGTGCATTATTCTTGAATCCATCCATACTCATACACCAACATTATCATCATGGTTTTTATCATCGGTGAATTATTTTTAATTATTTATTAAATTGGTAGTCAGTCCTTATGCATATTTCAGCCAAGTTATCATGGAGTTCTATCATGAGGTATACCAACATGTGTTACAACAAAAATTAGATTAGGAAGTCTTACAAGTAATGGATTGGTAGATAAGTATCTCCTTGGTACCCTTGGGAAATTATCCCTCCAATCTTTATCAAATCAACACATTTCCCATTCTAGTTGTATCAATGCTAATTAGGATGAACATCTTCTCATTGGTAGGTATAACTAAATCATTTTCATTGATAAATTCTTATTCTTCTATTCATATCTTTCATCACTTTGTGCATCCTCATGTGCCTAGTTGTTTTTTTCTTCTTTAGTCATTAGACCAATGAATTTATGTTAGTGACCACTCATCTTTAATCTCTGAAATAGGTTATATCCTTGAGTTATGTTTGCTAATCTACCCTACTAGGGCACAATCAATCAAACATCTTTATTCAATCCAGGTCATCCTAATGCTTATAATCACCTTTGGGAAAATCATTATTTTGACTTTTTTTACTAACTATAATCACCTATGGGAAAATTAATACTTATTTTTTTAATAAGTCAATGCATGTAAGCATTTTCATATTTATATTAACATCACCCATGGGTTAATTCCTCCTTTCTTCTTGATTATTTTCAAGGGACCATCTATAAAAAATATAATGGCCACTCCCTCGAGGGGGAATCATTATAGGATTCCTAAAAATTTTGTTGGATAGTTTTCTTAAATCATCATCTTATTTAAGGATTACAATACTTTTCTCATTATTTGAGAAGATATTGTTGTGCCTATGGTTTGAAACATCTTCCCAAGTAGGGGTAAACTGTAAACACCTAAAATTGGCCACCAATGGATTCATACCTAAATTTTGAAAAATTCTTACCAATTATTGAACATCTGGCCTAAGAATTTATAAATGTCTTGATTTTGGCTTCATCACGAGAAATTAAATCAATTTGGACCAAAAATCAATTAAAAAGAGTAAATGCCTAGATCATTCAAATAAAATATTGGAAATATTCAAAAACCTAACAAAGATGAATTAAAATTTAAATCCTAATAAAATCCTAATTAAATTCATCCATGAGTAATTAAATCAATTATCAAAAATGGAAATTCAAAAATCAATAAATATCCTAGGTTTTCATCATTAGTTTTTGTGAGTTGTTATTTTTAGAAAATATCCCACCCATGCTTATTCTAGTGTAATCATGACCATTTGACACCTCTTAACCCTATTAGGGTTAACTAAACCTACCAAGGTTAGGATTTAACTCATTTCAAGTCATTTTAAAGCCTATAAAATCACTCCTAGAGCTTTTAATTTAGAGATCTTTGAATATAGTAGAGTTATAATGTAAGATTTAGAGCATGAAGCAAATGCATAGTGTTATAATGCCAAAGATGAGCCAAGTCAAGCCATTTTCAAGAAACACCAAGCCAAAGCCAATCTAAGCATGGTTCCAAGAGGAGATGGAGATAGCCAAACCCAATTATTGAAGACATTTTTTAGCACAATTTAAGCAAGCCAACAAATAAATCTCTTGGAGAAATCAAGGAAGGTAAGGGAGTTGTCATTTCTTTGAATTTTAATTTTGTTTTCAATTGATTTTTTCACTAATCTCCCTCTATGATCTAGGAATGAAGTTGTTATGATTTGTTAGTGTGTTTTTGTCAATTTGATTTCATTTTGAGACTAACACTTTATCTAACCTCCTCTCCATTATCAAATTCCTAGCATCATAGGTTTAATGTTTGCACAAATGTTGAGACACTCAATGGGAAAGTTTCTAAGGGACACCAATATGAATTTTATACTTTATGTCTCTATAATTCAAACACTCAAAATATTTTTAGTAATGACACATAAAATATTTGAAACACTTTATAACTAAAATCACATAAAACATAGATTGTTCACAAAGAAATTGATAATAACATACAAGGAATTAGATTAGAAAATGTACAATCTAACTACTTTATTCATCTCTATAAAATAAGAATAAAATAATGATTCCTAAATAAGAATCAAATCTAAAATAAAAACAATGAACCACATTCAACGATCATTAGACAAGTTTAAAATAAATAGAAATATTCTATTATAGTTTTAATAGATTTTCATTACATTAAAATGCCAACCATTTAAAGAGAAATCAGTTTATAATGAATAAAGACAAATGGGACTCACCTAAAAGTAGCATGATATTCCCATCCTTGGCCATGATGTCCACCCAAACTTATTATAACTACAAATATTAAAAAACAAATAGAAGATTCTCCACTCCCCCAAAATATGTCCCTAGGCACACTCAATCAATACGTTAGAGAGATAGATAAAAATAATCTCCTAAATTATTAGGTTGTGCCTCTTTGGTGGCTATAACAACTACCACTAATCAAATTCCCTATCTACTTTGACCAAGATCATGGGAGGATCTTAGAATATCACCTTAGATTGGGTTAGTAGTCATTGATACACTTAGAGTGAGGCATTATGAGAAAATTTCACCTCTAACACCTAGTTAATAATTACATTGGATTGGGTTGAGAGATCCATAATGACCATTAATCCAAACTTATTGGCCTTTGCCACTTTTCTCCTGATAACTTGGTTAAAATGATCCAAGTGGTGTTGAGGATCTAGATTACACCCTAGTAAGGCAAGGGATTGTTCAGGTCCTTTAGCCAAACCTAGCTCAACATGGGAGTGACCCTAGGATGTGGGTATCCTATAATAGGGTTAGACCTATAAGTTTTTTAATAAGGCTATATCCTCATATTTCACAATTTATACCTCTATTTCTAAAACCTAAAACTAGTTGGGATGAAAAGAGTCAATAAATTACAAAAAATAAACCTATCTTGCACCATTATTTTTTCATATCCACTCTTAGGCTTGGACTCTTTAATAAACTAATAGAATATGAAATGAGATAATGTAGTGTATAATATAATTTATTACCAACAATATTTAATATAGAGGTCAGTTTCATGCAATAATATTAAATAGCAATGAAAGTAAGGTCGGGTTAAAGACACATTCAGTAGTCCACTATATCTTTGAGAGATCAATACTAAGACACACTAAATGACCTATAAAAAAATTTGTTAGCATTTAAGCTGAGCTTAGAATTTGCAAAAGGAGGATTAAACCACTTCAAATATCAATAAAATATAAGAATTTTAACATATATTGATAATTCACTACAAAGGTGCCTTTCTCATTACTCTAAGAGGTGCAAAATACATTTTTTTGGTAGAGTCTAGCCATACCAACTTGAGGGATGTTCATCAATATCTTGAAGGCTATATTTATAGAAGAAATGAATCAATAGAGAGGGAGTTTTGACACTCAAATGGGAATCAAACAAGCTCAAATCCATTTGAAATGGAGTTAAAACTACCTCTATAAATTATTCTCATTCAAACCCTTTTGATTGATATAAGATACTTCAAGTGGTTTCATATTTACACTTGTGTTCCTTATTGTTAAAATAGTGGGGTCAAGTTATTCTAAGCTAGGTTATATCATTTATGTAGTTATAATAACTAGGGTAGTATGTTAGAATGTTGTGTTGTTGTTAATTTCTCCTAGCTACTTTATTTTGGCATGCACAATGGAGAGAAGGGGTCCTTTTCATGCACTTGGTCTTGGAGATGAAACTATTGGGGTCTATGTGTATGCCTTCATGGAATCCTTTAAAATTATAACTCTTGTTCCAATTAGATCATACTTGAATTCATCCCATTTTTAAAGTTATACTATGGATGGAAAACCAATCTTAGACTATTGGTTTTCCTGTAGTCATTATGTCAATGGGGACATATATACCAGATATCTCCCTTCTAATCTGAATAGGTCTAAAATAGACCTATTCTACCTTTTCCAAGATCAAGAATTCATATACGCATAGACCCTTATTTTAAGAATGGCAAACACAGTCACAAGATAATGCTACAACTTTTAAAATATGGATCTTGTATATTATAAATGTATAAACCAAAGGTTTTTATTGATCTTCAATGTTGTCCCTATACATTCTTGATTACCTAACTATATTATGTGTTCTTTTTATGTCATTAGATCAAGTTTTAATGGCAACATGTGCTCTTTGAAAGCTTGCCCTGGTTTGACCTTGGTCATGAATTTGATGTCCAAGAAGTCCTTTAGCTTGTCAACCTTTAATTTCATTAGTCATTAATATATGATTTAGATCATTGACTCATTAACCCATCTCAAACCATTGATCCCACTCAATATGAATAATCATGAGTTATTGATCTATCATTGAATTGTCAATCTCTCTCCAAGCTAGTGCCACTTAGAAGCCTTGTGTTTACACTCAATATCTTATTGTTAGTCTATCAACTTCAACATTTATGCAATATAGTGGCCTCTTGACCTCTTTGAACTTTTGACTCATCTTGCACTATCATATCAAGATGTATGATATAGTAAAAACTATCATATTTTGATTTAACCCACCTCCTTGTCAGTCAAGCTTACACTATTGGATCTCTACTTAATTGATCCATACTATCATATGTTATACAACTTGTAGCTCTTTAAAATGCCTTAACATAGGGACCTTTTCACTTGTTTGACCCTAGTGTAAACCATTAGATCTCATGTGTTAGTTTACAAGTTCATATGGACTAGTAGATAATGATTAATATAAAACCTTTTCAGGACCTTTTAAACCCAAATGATTACTTTACAGATCTAAAACTTGATTTTAGCATGAACATCTTATGCTACAGGTCTAACTTTGAATCTTTGTAACTCGAGCTAGAGAACTTGCATGGGAATGAAACTTTCATAGGAAGATCCTGGTATGTATAACTCCATAGTGCTAAAATATTTTGGCTCATATGGATTTCTAAGGTGTATTTATTAAATGCTTAAATAGGCTAGTCCATTTGTTCTTGGAAGATGTCTTAGTGATGGTTTGGTCTCCAAAACTTGAAAAATTCACCCTTTACTTGACCCTTCAAAGTTTTGATGATCTCTTAAGACTTTGTCAATCAAGTCCATGCCCCTACATGCCCATGAGCACCATGATATCCTACTTGGATCCCTCTATTTGAATTGATAGACCCATTTTTAATCCATTGAGTTTCATACTTCATTAGGAACATGCTAATATTCTCCTTATAACTATAGGTAAAGCTTGATATTTGGGCTAAAATGGCCAATACTTCTAGTGACTCAGCTGGCTTGACCAACCTACTAGTCATGGGACCTAGACTTTGATCAAGCTTATTTAAGATGATTAAACAAATGAAATACTACTTAAAAAAAGAATTTTCTTGATCTTTAGGGATATTTTTTAGAGTAATAGGGGAAAACAAACAACAATGAAATGAAATAGACCAAGAAATAACAAAGTGAACAGAATAATGTGCAAGAGCACTTGGAGGAAAGATAGAGCTATCTACCTATGTACAAGGGACAATATATAAAACTAGTAGTAGAAATTGAGATATCTCCCATTGATAGGGATGTGAAGGGTCTCTCTATTCAATATCAAAATCTCAAAGGCATTGTTCTTGTTGTAACTTGTGATGACGTAGGGTCCACTCTAAAGGCTATCAAACTTGGAGTGTTTTCTTAGTTTTGCATAGTCCTCATCCAATTTGAGAACTATATCACCTTGTTGAAATGTCCTTGAGGAAAATATTTTGTCAAATGACTTCTTTACTTGGTCTTATTTGGACCACATGGTATGCATGTCATCATCTCTTATTTCCTCCAAATCTCTTAGTTCATTCATCCTTACCTCCATTACATCATTTTCTAGAATCTCTAGTTGGTGTGCAAGCTCCAAAGCTAGAATCTCTAATGATATTGGTAGCATTGCTTCTCTACCTTAGACTTAGAGATAGGGTAAATGAATATTTGATTTATTGGGGTTAATCCTATCATGCCATAAGGTAGTCTTTAACTTTGTCTGCCAATATCTCTAATTATCTTCCATTTTTCTTTTGATGATCTGAATTAGGTTCTTGTTAGTAGACTCAACTAGTCCAGTACCCTAGGGATAATAATTTGATGAAGAGGTTAGGTAAAAATATTTCTTAATGGTCCATTCACATACATTTGTAGTATCATATTACAAATAATTAATTGATATTATAGTGGAAGGTACTCTAAAATTGGTGGATAGACTCTCATAGAACTCAAGCACAAAGTTCTCATTTACTTCTTTCAAGGGAAATATTGGCCACATTTAGACCACATACCAAGCATGTGCCCTATTTATAATGGTCCTAATGTAGATAAATAAGTAAAGTCCCTCATTAATCAAAATGGTCTAATATATCTCTAGATGGAATGAAAGGAAAGGAGAAATCATGAAGCTCACAAGATTTGAAGCACTTTAGGTTAACTTAAAGCATAATTGATCATTTCTAATGATTGGTCCAAAGTTTTAAAAACCATATGGAGTGATCTAGATAAGTATGGGATTACATGGAATTCATCTAGTCCACTCATTTCATCCAAAACTTGTCTAGACATTTGGTTCCAGTAGTAGAAAAGCTGAGTAGGAATTTTCATGGTGCTAGATCTCACACGTGTGGCATTATTAGGAAGAAATAATCATATGGGTCTATTAATTTTGGAGTCAAGTTATTATGCACAAATTTTTAACCCATGCACTATAGCATGATGAGAGATATTCATGGTCAAAGTTGGCTCCTAACACATAATTTGCTAAGTTTCCATACGTAAGACATTTAGATCAAACCATTATTAAGACATCATACAAGAGCACATGAATAAGTCAACTTCAACATTTTACAAAAGGCTCATACAAATCATAGGTGGCTAGTAGATAAAAAGGGTTTGTTATTTTCATCATTAGGTCCATTCTCTATAAATTAGGTGTTCCCATGATCTATGTACTTCAATTTATAAAATTTTGAAGTTAGTTAAGAAATGGTAGATGTCTACGTGAACATAATTTTTAAGACCCATAAAATGACCATTTGGATCGAAAATCCTTAGTAAGAACCTAATGAGGAACATGTGGATAATAAGTGTCAAGCATGCAAGAGATCAAAGAAAGTTAAATGGTCAACAAGTCCTAGGTACCAATGAGAAATCGAGCTTAGGATAATGGGTCCAAAAGATCTATGGTTCATATTTAATTAGATCCCAAAAGCTAAAGGAGTTAAATAAAGTCAAAGGGTTCAATGATATAAGTCAATTAAATATAGCCAATAGGAAAGAGACAAGCTAAGACATTCAATGAAAGTTGATAAAGACAAAATGAACCTCACTCAACAAGTAAAGCCAAAGAACCTAAACTCAAGCTTGACCTAAGTTGGAAAAATTAAAGTATCTCAACACAAAATTTAATGATACCTAGCATCAAATAGAGTGTTATGTATATGAAAACCAATATCTTTAGATTGGTTCTCATCTATAGTTATTTTGATCCAAGATCAAAGGCACACAATAGATATATGATCAATGAGAATATCATCCCAAGTCATGTCCTTGAAAAACCACCACTCATAACTGACATGATGTGTCCTTAGTAGCTTGAAGATATGAGGATTTTGTCCTCATAATGAAATATAATATAATATCCAAAGTAGTAGGACTTGGGGATTTGGAAATCAGTTTGAGCATTCATTTTTAGTAGGATCATGACTTACCACTTTTGGAAAAATTTTGTCTTCTAGTGCAAATTATGTAATCAATAGAATGATTTGGAGGCTATCTAGGAAAATAATGAATATATTTCTCATAATAACCTATTGTGATTGGACCAAAAACTTTTTAAAACATCTCTTGAAGTTGGCAGCTCATTGATTAAATGAACAATGTACTCCCCCTTCTCTATCTCCTCTTCCCCTTCTCCTATATTATCCCTTTCTTTCCATTTTGTAAGGGTTCTCAAATTTTAGAATCTTTATCTTTATAAGAGATACAACATTGATTAAGATACTATAGATTATTTTTAGCTTAATTAGGCTTGACCCTATTAATTATTTATACAAACTACCTCTTAGTGCAATGGGACTTTCTTTACCTATCTTCTACATTGAATCTATGTTTGGAAAGTTGTACACTATGACATTGTGTGAAAGATAATCTTCCTCATATATGGTCCTTATTTTTGTATTTTTATGGATTTTTTAATGTTATTTGAAGGTCTCAATTAGTGTTATATCTTGAACCTCTTCTATGAAATACTTATGAAAATTAGTTTGATCTTAAGGTTGTGTAAGATAGAATCATCCTCTATTGATCTAGTGTGGGTTTGAGATTATGGTAGTTTACCTCTGAAGTTTAGTGCATCACATAGTTAAGTTTCTTAGGATCCCTTACTCTCTTTCTAACCCTTTTTCCATGAATAATTATCTTTAGTTTTAGGTGAGCATCAAAGAGGAAGCTAACCTACTCTAGAGGTTCATTCCCAACATAGATTACCCATAGCCTGGGGTTATCCCAATATTATAACTTAATTGGAGAGAGCCTAAAAAACCCACTTCAATGGTGATATTTAAGCATATAATAGTTTTTATCATCCCTAGTAAGACTAATATCTAAAGTAGTGGAAGATATTTTAGTGTTGTTCATCTACATGTGAGCCATTAAAGGCATTCTAGAAAACATTAGTGGTGACTTAGAACATGCATCCACTATTTTAAGTATCCCAAGTGCCTAATCACCATAATATGTGTAGAATCCATATAATCCTTACTACTAGTCCTAAAAAAAACTTTTTTATCCTCTATATCAACCTATTTCCCCCTCTAGTCAACCTTGTCAAGCCTCACCTCTGTCAACTAAGGAACATGAAGTCCTTCCATCTTAGATACTCTCCTATGTCAATCAACCCAAATATTTCATACCCTCTATTATGAAATAACCCTCTCCCACACCCATTCAAGAAAGGGAGGAGGCAACCATATAGTTCACCATGTTCCCCTCATGGAAATCAATTAAAGAAGGTCCAAGAGCTAGTCTTAGTAGAAGAAGGATTAGTTATGTAAGAGATAAATCAAACAAATATATCTTAGCTTAATTAAATTAGTGTACAATAGTTTAAATACTCTACTTATTTCCTAAAATATCCCCCAAAGTTTCTAGCTAAAGGGATACTCTCCTGATCTACAAATAAGGTGAACTTCTTCACCCTCCCACCATATCCCTCATAAAGAAGGAGCTTATTTTAGAAAGTATGAAGGGGGACCTTGTAGTGAAAGTGGAGACTAAATAATACAAAATAAGAGTCTATGATAAAGAGTTCATGATAGATAGTCCACTTCTTTTAAAAGGGGAAGAGTCAAGTTTTAAACTGACTTCTTGGTATGGCTTTGATATTTTAGATCCTAAAGGTAGTATTGATTCCTTCAATTTTGAAGATAGGTATATAAAATATGTGTTTTAGAGTAGGGAAGATTTTTTTTGGTCCCAAGAGATTCCATTTAGTATTTTCATAGATGAAAATGAACAAGATGTAGATATTTTTATAATAAATTAGGTAACTGACCATGTTAGAGAGGTAATAAATGAGCTTGAGGAGGAAATAAAGGAAGAAGAGGATAAAGATGAAGTATGGAAACAAATTTATTATGAATTCATGGATAAGGTATAGGTCTTAAAATAGTGTATACCACCTCCAAAACATGAAGATGAACTCACCCATTAGGTTGAGGGTGTTAACCAATCTTGAGATGAGATGTTATTTAAAGGTAGTACTGATGCCTTAAAAAATGAATGAGAATGGTCAAATCTAAAGCCACAAGGATATGGCATGCTAGGCCTTAGGTGGATTGATGAATTACCATATGGTCCCCTTTAAAGCAAATAAAGTAAACATGGTCCTGAAATTGGCATTACCTCAACTAACCAAGAGGAGGCTTTCTTTTGGGATGACTTCAAGCTTTTTTTCCTAAGTCTAGACAGTCAACCAAACACTATTTCAAAGGAAGAGCTTGCAAGGGCCCTTATAGTCTAACTTGGATCAATCCTTGAAGAAATAAACCAATATGTCTACATTGGAGACATGTTTTTCCCTTGTTATCCACTTGAGAGTATGCCAAAAGAATTAGCAACAAGGCATTTATGCTCACATATCATAAGCTCTAAAAGCCAAGGTTTTTTCTAGCCTGGTCCATCATAATTAAATGATTCCAAATCCTTTCCCTTTGATCTAGGTGGGAATAGCTTATAAATTATAACCTTGTATATAGGTTAGAGTAGGTTTCATGATTTTATTAAAGTTCCATTATGCACATTTTTTGGTGGGTTAGTTGTTCTTCCTTTCCTGCATTTGCCTTTGTTGTTCTCTTTTAGTCCTTGTTATTTTAAGAGGAAGCTTTAGAAAGAGGCAACCTTTCATCATCTTCATGATCAATTCAGTTACAGAGAGGTGAGTCCATGCCCAATGAATCAATAAAGATGAAATAAACTAGGTTCTCAAGCATAAAATGTATATTTCCCTATGAGTCACTAGAAATGTTGGCCACATTTGGCCCACATACTAAGCATGTGCCTAGTTGTTAATGGTCCTAATGTAGAAAAAGAAGCATAGTCCCTTATTGATCAAAATGGTCTAAACTATCTCTAGATGGAATGAGTGGAATGGAGAAATCAATAAGCTCACAAAATTTTGAGCACTTTAGTTTCACATAAAGTGTAATTCATCATTTCTAAATACTGGTCCAAAGTTTTAGGGACCCTATGGAGTGCTATGGATAAGCATGGGAGTGTGTGGAATTCATCTAGTCTACTCATTCTATCTAGAGCTTATCTAGATGTTTGATTCTAGTAGAAAAAAAGGTGAGTAGGCATTTTCACCATGCTATATCTTGTATATGTGTCATTCTCAGGAATAAATAATCATGTGGATCTATTCATTTAAGATTCAAGTTTTTATCCACCGAGTTTCATCCCATAAACTATAGCATGATGAGAGATATGCATGGGTAAAGTTGGCTCCTAACACAAAATTTGCTAAGTTTCCATACTTAATCCATTTTAGACCAGACCATCATCAATACATCATGCAGGAGCACCTGAACTAGTTGACTTCAACATTTTACAAAAGGTTCCTAGAAAGCTCAGGTATCTAGTGGATAAAAGGGGTGTGTTATTTTCATCACTAGGTCCATTCTCTACAAGTTTGATGTTTACATGCTCTTTGAGATTCAAGTTATAAAATTGAAAATTTGGTCAAAATGGTAAATATGTATTCAAACATCATTTTTAAGACCCACAAAGTGATCATTTGGATCCAAAATCCTTGGTGGGAACTTGAGGAAGAATACATAACTGACAAGTTTCAAGCACACGAGAGCCCAAAGCAAGTCAACCAGTCAAAAAATCCTAGGAACCAATGAGGAACCAAGGTTAGAGTAGTGGGTCCCAAAGATATATGGTTTGTATTTAATCAGATCCCAAATTTTGATGGAGGAAAATAAATTCAAAGGGGTCAATGATCTAGGTTGATTACCTATGGCCAATAACAAGAAGATGAGTCAGGATGTTCAATGAAATTTGATAAAGATAAAATGGACTCAACTTGGTAAGTAAATCCAAATAACCTGAACTTGACCCTAACTTGTGTTGGAAACATTAAAATAAAGGAGCTTGACATAGACTCAAATGGGACTTGGAATCAAACAAAGTGATATATACATATATAAAACTATAGGAAAACCAATATCCTTAGATTGGTTTTTACCTATAGTTAATTTGGTCTAGGATCCAAGGCACAAATAAAATATATGATTGATGGGAAGATCATCCCAAGTCAAGTCTTTGAAAAACCACCACTCAAAACATATATGATGTGTCCTTTGTAGTTTGAAGATATGAGGATTTTGAACTCATAATGAAATATAGTAGAAGATACAAAGTAGTAGGACTTGAGGATTTGGAAAGCAGTTAGAGCATTCATTTTTAGTAGGATGATGACTCACCACTTTTGGTAAACTCTTATCTTCTAGTTTAGCTTGTGAAATTAATAAAATGATTTGGATGCTATTTGAGAAAATCATGAATATCTTTCTCATAATAACCTATTTTTATTGGACCAAAAACTTGTTAAAACATCTATTAAAGTTGATAGATCATTGATTATCATGAACAACGTGATTCCCCTTCTCTCTCTCCTCTTTCCCTTCTCTTATATTAACCCTTTCATTCCATTTTGTAAGGGTTCTCAAATTTTAGACTTTTTATTTTTTTGGGAGATGGGACATTTGTTAATATATTGCAAAGTATGTTTAGCTTGATTAGGATTGACCCTATCAAGAATTGGTAAGAACTACCTCTTAATGCAATGAGACTTTATTTACCTATCTTTTGCCTTGAATCTATGTTTGTCAAGTTGTGCACTATGGCATTGTGTGAAGGAGAATCTTCTCATCCATGGTCCTTCTTTCTAGCTTTGTTTAGGGAGTTTTTGATGTTGTTTATAGGTCTAGATTAGTGTTCCATCCTAAACTTATTCTATGTAATATGTATGCAAATTATATTGATCTTAAGGTTGTGTAATCGAGCATCATCCTCTATTGATCTAGTGTGGGTTAGAGCTTATGGGAGTTTCCCTCTTAAGTTTGGTTCATCACCTGGTTAACTTTCTTAGGATCCCCTACTCTCTTTCTAACCCTTTTCCCATGAAGCATTAGGCTTATCATTAGTTTTATGTGAGAATCAAAGAGTAAGTCATCTTACTCTAGAGGTTCAACCCCAACATAGGTTACCCATAGTGTGGGGTTGTCCCAATATTATATTTCAATTAGAGAGAGCCCAAATAACCCTCGTCAAGGGTGAAAATTAAGCCTATAACATGAACTACTTCCACCTACCTGGTGAATTAATCTATAGCTATCAATACCTACTTATGACTGGCACAAGATGGAGGATGAATCATGCCAATGAAGTCTAAACCCCATTGTATGAAAGGCTACTCAACTTGAATAGGATTCAATCACATAACAACTAGTCTCTATTTCCCTAAAAACATTTCACACTTTGTACACTTTATAACCCATGTATGTGCATCCCTAAATAAATTAGGCTAAAATTAACTAGCTCTAATGATTTTTTCATCTATGGTCTTGGCTATAAAATGGCCTCCATAAGGACTATCATGAAATTTTTTGATAAGATTATCAAATTAGTTAGTTTCAACATATCTTAAAAGCATAGCTCCAATGTCATTTAAAAAAAACACTCTATCAGTCATAATGTATGAAACTAATTATTCCCTAAAGTGTCTTCTTTGTGATGCATTTAAACCCATTGGACACTCTCCTATTTTAATAAATCTATAAATATCCTATGTCTAGGTTTTAGGAGTATTTTTAGCTTGATGTTGAGTGTCTTGAATTACCAAAATTGTCTCTTTTTCTTCTTTCACATATTTTACAAGATGGTCACACAATCCTTTACCTTAGACTAGATTTGTGATAATAACTTCAATGCCATACTCTATGCAATTAGTGATTCATCCATCTCTCTTTTTTATTTAAATAAAATCCTTCACACTTGGATGAACTATCATTAGTATAATCTTATTGTTTGAAACTATATGTCTAAATTTATTCAAACTTATTACAATATCAAGTACATGTTTTTTAACACACACACACACACACACACATTTCCTCATAACCTTCCAAATATTGACTAAAGAGTGTAATAGTCTACTCTAAACCTTCATTATTCTATTACATAAGCATGACTGAAATTGTATCTAATGCTAGAGAAGGCATATAAATAGAATACCTTATTGAAATTTGGATTTAGAAGTGTGGGGGCATGAGATATGGCCTCCTTGATGGACTAAAATATTCTCTTATCTTCTCTTATCCATGCAAACTCTTTACATTTTCTCAACATATGAGTGAGGGGCTTGACCCACTCTATAAAGCTTGAAATGAACCTCCTAATGAAATTGATCTTGCCCAAGAATATTTACAATCCTTTCTTGTGTTTAGGAAATTATGGAGCAAGGATTTATTCTATCCTATTTGGATGAATGGAAAGACTAGCTTTGGACACCACATTCCCAAGAAGTCTTCCTTCATGCAATGAAAAAATACATTTCTTTGGATTCAATGAAACTCCAAATTATTTGCATATATCAAAAATAACTCTCAAGTGTGCTAGATAATCATTAGGATTATTTTAAAATATTGTTATATCAAGATAAAATAAAACCATATCATTCAAAATACCATGGAAAGAAACATCCATTGCTCTTTGGAAGGCGGATCTAGCATTGGAAATTCCAAAGGGAATTTTAACATATGGATAATTGCCCCATTTTATAGTGAATTCAATAGTATGCCTATCTTCTTGTTTGACCATGATCTAATTATATCCAAAATATCCATCAAGCAATGAGAACCTTTGAGAACCTACCACCTTATTCAAAATTAGATCCATTGAGCGCAGTGAGTAAAGGTCCTTTAGGGACACCTTATTGAGGTCCCTAAAGTCAACACATAAACAATTATTTCTATTATTTTTCCTCAATAGCACAAGGTTTTCCACCCATGAGGAGTAATTTAATTGGAAATATTATCTTTGATTCAATTAATTTATAGATTTTTCTTCTCATGAGGTCCTCCACTCTTGGATTGACATGCCTTTATTTCTACCTGACTATCTTGGCATTGCTTTGTAATTGAATGGTGTGTTGTGGAAGTTTGGGGTCAAAACCATTGAAATATTTTTACTCCAAATAAAATATCCTAGAAAATTCTTGGCAGAAATCAATAAACTCATCTCTTTCCCTTATTGTATTGACCTTTCCTAGCTTTAGCAATTTGTCCTTAAAGATCTCTATCTTTTCATAGTGTTCTTAGTTAACATGTATGTTTTCCATTTTATTACTTGGTCATTTTCATTGAAGATGATTTATAATTTCAAAGTCCATTTAGTATTTTTATTAGACCTCAATTGTACTATCTAATCATCATATTGATTTTATAACTTGTCTTGATTATTCTGGTAGAATTATGCCTCTTACATTAGAAAACCTATGATTTGATCAACATTATCAAAGACTTACCAACTCACCTCATTATCAAGTATAATTTGTATACATATATATATGATCTTATCTTGGATTTGGTTTCCTTTGACTCCTATAATCTCATATTGGGCACTAATGGCTGCAAGCCTACCTTCATGCCAATTTGCTTTTCTTGGTATAGAATGTATATTAAATACCTAAAAATCCTCCATGGGGTCCCATACTTGGTTATTATAATATTTCAAATGGTGATTCTTGATTTTACTTAGGCCTCTCACTTGTTTTACTATAAGTTCATTATCAACCTTGACTTGGAGGAGATTGACACCTCTCTTTCTTGCTTCTTGAAAACCATGCAAAAGAGCTTCATATTCAACTATATTTGAGGTGAAACTAAATTAGAGTCTTGTAGTTGAATGGAATTTTTGACCTAAGGGTTAAATTATTATGTCTCCCAATCCACTTCCATTCTCTGACCTTGGGCCATCAAAAAACAAATTCCATATACCATCCTCTTCTTGAGCAGTGTTAGTTAAACAAGGTATAGCATCACCTTCCTCATGCATGCAATACACTCCAAAGTTTTCCTCTTCAATGTTTTTATAAGGATAAAATAAATTATTATCAAATTCCCATTCATCTAAGTATAGATCTAAGATGCCTTTATGATGATCATGGGGTTATTTTTCTTTAACCTCTTCAAATATGACACAATTGGTATTTTCAAGACTAGGTATATAGGGTTCTAGGTGGAACTTGGAGATGGGCTCAGATATTATAGTGACTTTGGTTCTATTTATGGTTATAAAAACCATGTATAACTAATTAGATGACAAATATCCTTGAATATTTTTAGAAAAGTCCCTAGGCAAACATAGGGAAAAATATGGAGGTAGGTCTACCACCATTACATCTTGAGGAATGACATAATTTTGACAGGCTGCCAATGTGATCTAAAGATCTTTCAAGATGCCTAATATCTTAGTGGGGGAGCCATCTAATTGAATAATACATGTTTCGTTTGGCACATATTTGAGCTTAAGCTTATCTGCTATGGCTTTAGACATCACTGAGGTTAAAGCACTTGAATCTATCATGTAATTATGTACCTAAAAATCCCTTATGATGATTGACATATAAAATAGGGGGCTTAACAACTTTAGAGGGATGAACAACATTTTAAAATTGAATTTTACTTGTAATTTTATTAGGAATTTGGCTAGGGGATTGGTTAGGCTAACTATTATTGATGAAAATAATGTTCACCTTATCAACTATCTTTTCTACATTAGAAAGTTTGGAGAGCTCTTATTAGAAAATATAATTTTGGCTTAGAATATATAGAGCATCATACATGGAATAGTTACATTAGTATTTTTCAAATGATCCACAATGTTAAAGGAAAGATTAGTACCTTTAGACTTCACCTTCAAAGTAGAAGCATCACTTGGCATTTGAGTAACATGAGGAACAAAGGGGGACTTCTACTATTATCTATGAGGTTGGGGCACTTGTTGATTTTTAGGAGATTTAACAGTTACATTTTAAGAAGTAGATTGTTGATGATCCTATGGAGATGATGAATAAATCCTAGGTTGCCCTAAGTTTTCCTACAACATCCTCTTCTTAGCCATTATTTGAGATGTAATTGGTTCATTTGTCCTTTTTGAAGATTGTCCCATATTAGTTGCTATATGATCAAACACATGTTCCCATTCTTGAAATTTCATGCATGTGGTATCACCTGGTGCTTTACCCATGTTCCCTTGTTGTTGGCTTTGAGATTTTGATAGTGACATGGTAAGCATGGTGTCTTGACTTATTTGGGGGCCTTGTGGTGGAGGAGGAATCATGTCATGAACTTAGAATGAAGGAGCATGCTGATAACTAGGGTCTTGAAACATGTATCTAGTAGTAGCTACATCATCTCATTAGACTATCCCCTTGATTACTATTGACATTCTTAAACAAAGTTATTCTATGTGGGGACCAAGGCTCTTGATCTACTTATAGCTATAGGATTCTATCCATTGTTATATCTACCTTAGGTAATTCAGCCTTGGGATCATTGATTTGATGGATAAGGGGGTCTATTGTAATATTTAGTAGGGTTTTGGGTTTGGAAGGGGCCTTGGTATGGTCTACGTGAATCCTGATGTTGCCTTTCTATAGACACTAGCTTGTTATTTTGTGCCTTTAACAAGCTTTCAATCTTGGAAAATTTATCCACTTGACTTCATCAATTTGAGCTTGGTGATTTTGAATAGTTAATGGATAAATTGTAGGTGGGGTAGGTTGAATCTCAAGGAAAAGTGGCATGAGAGGTCTTGACATGAGCTTCCTTACTTGTATCAAGCAATTTTATGCCCTTATGAATATCTCATAAGCTTTAGGTGGAGTTGTCTGACCTATATATTGAATCATGACAACAATAGATAAATTCAAAGCTCTCAAATAGTAAATAAAAGCATAGTTAGGGGTGGGCTTGATGATAATAGGGATCCTATCCTAGGTATTTTTAAACCTATAGTTGAAATCAACCATGGACTCTTGGGTTACTCTCTTGATAGAGGTAAATTTCTCAACAAGGGATACATGGTCACTTATATCCTCAAAATTCTTGTATAGGGATTCAACAAACTCATCCTAGGTGTTTATTAAATTAGGAGTTAGACCCCTATACCATTATAGGGATTTGACTTTTAAGGAGGTGGATAATAACCTCAATTATCTACATTTTGTTGTGTGATATTATGCACTGAGTAAATATCTACAATGACAGCTATATGTTTTACTTTAGTAATATAATTCTCTATTATAAATTATGTAAAAATATTTAAGGAAGCAATAGGGATATCATCATGATGCTGGAGGTTAAGAAGGATACCACCATTAAAGGGTATAAAAGCTTACAATCTAGGCCTTGCCATTTACACTTACCCTGGTGGACTCTTAGTAGGTTGAGTAGGAGAAATATTTGTAGATCTTAGGGAGGTGGAATAATTAGGGGGTGCTCAATTGTTATTTTAAATATGTAAATTCCTTCTTCTTGTACTATCTAAAGATAATTATATAAACTAGACTTCCTTATCTTTTGTAGAAGACCTAGTAGAGATTTGGTGCATAGATTGGTCTCCAATCTTATGATGACTACTTAAAAACTTCTCATATGTTCTTCCAAACCATAAATATATTCTATAATTATGTCCATAAGTCCTTATTTTTTGGGTCCCACTAGGCATGCCAAAACTCTTGGTGATCTAGATTACACCCTAGCTAGGCAAGGATTGTTCAGGTCCTTCACCCAAATATAGATCAACATGGGAATGACCCTAGGTTGTGAGTATCATATAATAGGGTCAGACATATAGGTTTTATAATGTGGCTATCTCCTCATATTTCATAATTTAGACCTCTATTTCTAAAACCTAAAACTGGTTGGGATGAAAAGAGTCAAGAAATTGCATAAAGTAAACCTATCTAGCTTGTGGTGATACACCATTAATTTTTCATATCCCATCTTAGGATTGGACTCTTTAACACACTAATGGAATATGAAAGGAGATAATTTAGTGTCTACTATAATTTATATGAAACAATATTTCATTTAGAGGTTAGTTTGATGCACTAAGACTATAGAGCAATGAAAGTAAGGTCTGGTTGAAGACAGTTACATTCATTAGTCCACTATATCCTTGAGAGATCAACACTAAAACACACTATATGACCTATAAATAAATTTTATAGCATTTAGGTTGAGATTATAATTTTTAAAGGGAGGATTATACCACTTCAAATATCAAGCAAACATAAGAATGTTAACACAAATTGATAAAAACACTACAAAAGTGACTTTTTCATTACTCCAAGAGGTGAAAAATATAATATTTTGGTAGAGTCTAGTCATACCAACCTAAGGGGTGGTACTCAATAAATGTAAGACTATATTTATAGAATAAATGAATCAAGAGAAAGGGAGTTTTGGAACTCAAATGGGAATCAAATGAGCTCAAATCCATTTTAAATGTAGTTATAATTGCCTCCATAAATTATGCTCATTCAAACCCTTTTGATTGATCTGAGATACTTCAAGTGGTTACATAGTTACATTGATGTTCCTTCTTTTTTTAATGGGTGGGTCAAGTTTCTCAGAGGTAGGTTTTTCCAATCATGCAATTACAACAACTAGGCTAGTCTATGACAATCTTATCTTATTGTTAATTGTTTCGAACTAGTTTACCATATTGTGCAGTGTGGAGAGAAGGGGTCCTTTTCATACAGTTTTTCCTAGAGATTAAACCATTGGGTTCTATGAATGCCTTCTTGGAATATTTTAAAAATCTAACTCTTATTCCAATTAGATCATGCTCAAATTCATCCCATGTTTAAAGTTCCATTATAGATAGATAACTAATGTCATACTATTAGTTTTCCTATAGTTATTATGTCAATGGGGACCTATAGACCACATAGTTCCCTTCTTGATCAAAATAGGTAAAAAATAGACCCTTTTTGCCTTTGTCAGGAGCAATAATTCATATACACATGGACCCTTCTTTTAGGAATGGTAAACATAGTCATAAGATAATGTTGTAAAATTTAAAATATGGACCATGTATGGTATAAATCTATGAACTACAGGTCTGTATTGATCTTTAATGGTATCCCTATATGTTTTTTTATCACCTAATTACATTATGCATTTTTTTCATGTCATTAGATTGAGTTTTAATGATAAGATGCGGCCTTTGAAAAGATTACCCAGGTTCAACCTTGGTCATGCATTTGATCTCTAAGAAGTCCCTTAGCTTCTTGACCTTTAATTTCATTACTCATTGATATCTAACTTAGATCATTGACTCATTCACCCATCTCACATCATTGATACCACTTGATCTGAATGATCATGAGTCATTGATTAGTATTTGACTTGTCAATCTTTTCTCAAACTAATGCCACTTTTATCCCCACATTTACACTCATGATCTTGTTATCAATCTATCATCTTTAGTGCTTATTTCATATGGTATCCTCTTGAGATCCTTGACCTTTTAACTCATCTCACACTAGTAGATATCAACATGTATGATGCATTATGGACAATTGGATTTTTCTTAAACTTACCTCCTTATCAATTGAGCTCATAATAGTAGATATATGCTCAATTCATCCATGCGATCATATCTTGTCCAACTTGTAGCTCTTTAAAAGGCCTTAGCCTAGGGACTTTTTGACTTGTTTGACCCCATCATGAACCATTAGATCTCATGTGCCAGTTTGTGATCTCATGTAAACCACTAGATATTGATCAAATTTAAACCTTTTAAGGACCTTTTAGACCCACACATTTATTTTATATATCTCAAACTTGACATTAGTATGAACTCATATGTTGCAAGTCTAATTTTGAAGCTCTATAACTCGAGCTAAATAAATCATGTGGGCATGAGAATTTTAGAGGATGATCCTATTATGTATAATTCAATGGAATTTAAATATTTTGGCTCATGTGGATTTATAAGGTGAATATATTAAATGATTAAACAATCTAGCCCATTTGTTTCTAAAAGACATCGTGGTGATGGCCTGATCTCCAAAGCTTGCATAATTCACCCTTTTCTCAACCCTTCAGAGTTATAATGATATCTCAAGAATTTTTCAATCTAGTCCATGCCCCTCCATGATCATGGGCACCATGATATCCTACATGTATCCCTCTATTTGCATTGATATAACCATTTTTAAGCCATTGGGTTTTCTAATTCATTAGGACCCTACTAGGCTTCTCCTTCCAGCTATAATCTAAGCTTGATATATGGGCTAAAATGGCTAATAGGTGGACCTAAAATTGTCTTATATCTAGTAAGGTTCCATTCAAATGGAATATCAATATGATGATAACTTACTAGAAGTAAGTTAACATCCATTCCTTACATTCTTATAGAGGTTATACAACTATCTGTGCCACTACCAACCACTCTTCAAATGAGTCTCTTATGCTCTCAACATATTTTTTATATAATTTCAATTCCAATAGAGGAAGGATTTTTATCTCTAGGAACATTCCCCTATTAATAACCATATCAAACATTTTACACTTGATGTCCACATGAGTGATCCTCTTGAAGTATGCCTATACTCACTATAGTTTTTCCCTACTTATTGTCAGTGTTCTAACTACTTCCCTGATAGTTTTGAATAGATACATGAGGGCCTATTTGACATGTCAAATTAATTATATAGGAAAGGTGTTCTTTATCCATGCCTTAGGCACTTTAACTTTATCCTTCATGTCCTCCATAATTTTATAGGACATATCATGAGTAGTCTGAATCATGGAGAATATATCTTCAACCACCTTATCTTCTCTACTAGATGTCCATAATTTGGTGAGGGATATGAGGTATTATTTTTTATACCACACTAATAGTTTTCAATTTTGATTGAATATTTATGGAATAACACTCCTCATATTCTTAGATTCACTATCAAAATCACAATTAAATTTTAGATCACCATGCAAGATCATCTTGGGTCACTATGATCCTATGGAAACTCCCAAGGTAGAAGAGGATGAAGGTGGGATGGTAGAGATAGAGGTGGTAAGTGGAGGCATGGGAAGAGTAATAGATGAATTATAAGTAATAAATTAAGATATAAATGGAGGATGAGGAGGATTGGGTATGGGGTGAAATGGGGAATAATGAATTATGAATCCCATGGGAACATCTAGGCATGTCATTGAATTTGGGTCAAATTAACCTATGGGTTCATGGTGTTAAGGAGAGAAGTGTTCAAAAGGAATGAGTAAATTGGATGGTTAAATCCATATCCTTAGGCACCCAAGATGGTGGAAAAGGAGGACCTAGGAGGGACAAGGGGATAAATATGGGACTAAATAGTAGGAATTAACTTCTACTTCTTCTTAGACCTTTTGCCCAAATCAGCTTGTATTGTAGTATTATGAGTTATGGTGGTGATGGTGGTAGGTAATTATTTGGGATCCTTTAGAGTGACTAGAGGTTCCATTAAGGTGGTTAGAGATAATATAATTATGCACCATAAGACACTCATTATTGGTGGCACCAATGAAGCTATTATTGGGAGTACCTAGAGGTGGTTAAACCTATAAAAGGACTAAAGGAGATGTCAATGGCTAGGAAAAAAATCTCATAAATACTATAATTGAGATGAAGTGATCCCTTAAAGTGGAATTTAATTAATTGAGGGAAAATGGGGCATTAATATGGTGTATGTGGCCAAAGCTAGAGGCACCTAAGTGAATTATGAGGGCATTAGAATGGGAAATAAAGTAGGCACCACTTGAGTAGACATTATAAGGATAGGGGAAACAATGGGTATCCCAATAGGCTATTGAATAATTGAGGTGGTAGGGGAAATATTCTCCACATGCACTTTTTATTGGTCATGCTTTGAGATTGCCTTGGTGTTGTTATTGATGTTAAATTATAGTGCCTATGAAACATAGGATCATGAATGTTGTGTCATTAGATATGGTATATATAAATTAGATATTAGAGGAGGTGAAACTCATGGATGAAAGGGAACTTTAACCCCTTGGATGATCCTCTTTTAAATTTAGGGTGTAGTTCTATAGTTGATCTAAGCAGATGGTCCAATTTGCACCTATTTTCCCTTCTTATTTACCTTTATCTTGGCAATCATATCCTTGTCATTAACATGTTTGACTTTTATCTCATCATCTAGGTGAGTCATATGGATATAATTTATATTTATACAATATTTATCTTTCATCACATGGGGCTTTATGACACCATGAGGGTCCCATTACTAGTGATTCACTCTTCCCAAGGCATAAGAATATCTACCCATAACCATATTTTATAATGGAGGTATACTTTGATATAGGTTTTGGTAGATGAATATGCGAAAGATAGAACAAGCCTTGTGTTAGCAACTAAGGTAATTTCCAAACACATCATCTACTAATTGACTAGTCATCTCCTACTTAGATAGTTGGTATAGGACCTAATAGGGAAGGTAGGAGGAGATTAAATATGTTGGTGACTCATATGATGGTGTCATACCTATAGTACCAATAATCAACAATAAGAACAAGATATTTTATAATTTCATTAGAGAGCTAAGGCATGTCTAACTTATTGATAGCCATGTAAGTTACTACGTAGAGTTACTACATAGAATTACTAGTAGATTTTTTAGGTGTGATTCTAGTAGTGGTGTCCATATAGTTTTTATAAAATTACATGAAAAATAATTCCCCCAAGAGTCCATGTTATAAATTCATAAGGTTTTAACATAATGGTGGGACACACAACATCTACCATGTAACTTAGCATATATAAATTACCTATAGTTATGAATTTGATACTGTCTAGATGAGGTTGAAACTGATCACACTCTCAAGGTTAGGGACTTCCTCCCCTTTGAGTATTATGATCAATAAAGGTACCCACAAGAGATTTACATGTGATATTTCATTATAACTAAATAGGTGGTTTAATAAGAGCATCTCAATGTAAAACTCCTTCTTAAAGAGGTGGATAGGTTAGGTGATGATGTCATCACTATTGACCCATCACTCTTGATCAATAAACCAGTCCTTAAGGACTTCTTATATAATATGGGTAGTGGATCATGTATCAAATATGACATAATCATAGATACAAGTGTACTCTAGTAGGTTTTAATATTAATTAAAAGTAGATCCTAATATTTATGGTTTACCAAATTAATGGATTAAACCAAGTTGTACCCTTCTCAAAGAACACACATGGAAATATACATCAACTTGCCAAAGAGGTCCACATAAGGAAACACCTCAAGTTTTTATGTGGACTTGTGAAATCCTAACTTTCCTAGCATAGTGAGATCATTTAGGTACCTTATTTCATCATCATAATCTAAGTCACATCTTCAATTACCTTGAAGACCTTGTTATAATGGTTAAATGTTACTATTGGCATCTTAGGTTGCATCTTAGTTAAGAAGGGGATTGTTAAATTCCTCTTGCTTGAACCTAGTCCAACATGGGAATGACCCTAGGTTATTGGTCACCTAATACTGGGTCAAACCTCCAAATAAGGCTAGATTACTTTTGGATCTATCACCTAAACTAAACCTTAGCTAACTATTTCTTGGAAAGGTAAAGAGATTAACAATAATCCATGAAAGCATATAAAAAGGAGGTGATGCACCAATTTTTTTGATCCTTATACTTGTACAAGACACACTATAAGACATATTCAAGACTAAATAAGATCTATTAACTCACTATTTGAGTAGATCTTACATAATCATTTCACAAAAAGGCATGGACTAGTTATCAACCTAGCATGAGAGGGTAGTTATCCACTTCCAAACTAACCAAAAACTATATATGCATTTATAATGACTTGTGAGAAATTAAAAAACACTTCATGAAGGTGATAAAAGTCAAAAAATGGTAAGGAAAACATATATTCACTTAACCACATTAATGAACTCATGAAACACACTTTGATTAATCTTGAAAATGAGGGAATTCAATATTTTATTGCATCAAATAGATGTTACAGCATAAATCTTGGTAGAGTCTAGGCATGCCAAAGAAAGGTATATCTTTCAAGGCATATAATCCTATATTTATAGCTAAATGGGATGAGAGAGATGGGGATCATGTGCAGAAGGATGGAGAAGGGAACATAATGACCAAGATTCTGAATCATCCAGGGTTGATTTAGTTAGAAAAGATCAAAATGCTTAAGATTACTTTTGAAAGGATCATAATGCCTAAGATTACTTATATAACATGGTTATAATAATTGTATCAGTCCCTTTTAATCTATTTTTGGCCTAAATTGATGTTCCTTATGGTTACACTAGTAGGATCATGTCATTTTCAAGCTGAATTATAACATCGATGTAGTTATAACAACTAGATCAATATGTTATGATCTTATTCTAATGTTGATTTCTCCTTACTAGTTTGTCTTTGGCATGTAAGAGTGGATAAAAGGGTCATAATCATGTTATTGGCTTTGGTGACAAACCCATCAAATCTAACATGTCTACCTTCATGGCATCCCCTTGAAATATTTACTCTGGTTTGAACTTGACTATATTTTATTTCCATTTAAAGTCTCAAAGCTTTGACTTTTGATATTGGACATTGATCTTGATCTAGGTTTCCATAATTGTGCCATTTATCATTTATGCATCCCTTCTTAGGATCTTGCTATCAGCTTCATTTGCTTTTATTTTTTCCATATGGTGGCCTCATATTCATCTTGATCTTGATTAACCCTTTGACCTTACATGTACCATCAATATTTTTTAGAATGTTTTGAACATGTACCATTGATTTACTTGGTAGTTACCATGGTTTTTACACTTGATAACTACACATTTATCTTTGAGATTCATTGACTTGTTGATCTCTCACTCACCATTGATTTTCCTTTGCATGATGGATTATGCACCATCAATTTGCTTGAACCCACTAGATTTATCAATCAACATGCATCATTAGATCTCTATTTAGGTTCCCAAGATCTTGACACTTATCATTAATGCATTAAATCTTAAGATACACTAACCTTTTGACTATGATCTTGCCATTGATCTTTGATGAATAAATTAATACTCTCTATTAGATCTTCTAGACCCACTAGCATCATTAGTCTCCTGCTCACTGTTAGATCTTGACTCGATCCCCCATGATTTATACACATTTTATCCACACATTCATCCTTGTAACATTTTAATTCAAAATAATAATTGTCATATCTTTATATTAACATCATTGTGCACATCCTGGACTACTAGTTTAACTTTGAATCTTTATATCTTGAGATAGGAAAGACATCCATATATGAAATTTGTAGAGTATTATCTAGGCATGAAATACATCATGCCCATGTAATATTTTATCCTAAGATTATTTCCAAGTGAATATATTAAATTCACAACCAACTTACACTATTTATTTGTGCATGACATGTGATGATGGTCTAGCTCCTTAAAGTCACCAAGTTTACACTTTAATCTTGCTTAAATTATTTCAAAAGATTTCAACAAATAAGTGGTATAAATGAAGGTTGTTTTCTCCTCCTATTGGATTGCTTGTCAACTAATACCCTACTTAACTTCTAACCACATCTACTCAAAATTTTCTTAAGTGGGCTAAAAATGGCCAACATCTTTGGTGACTCAGTTGGGTAGCATGTCTGTTATGCTTGAGAAGTTAGACCATTTACATGACTCATGGACTCATAAATAATGACAAGTTTAATTCATGGCTATAAATAACTCTTTAAAATAAATTAAGACAAAAAATTTGCTAAAATAATAAGGGAAACAGAAAAAATATGGAAATTAACCAAAAAAAACCAAAGAAAATAAACAAATGTGCAATGGCAACACTTGGAGGGAAACAAGAAGAGAAACTAATTTAACTAATCATGATAGGGAATGATCCACTTAGATAAAAAGGGAAATCCATGAACTCACTCATTATAAAATATGGTACAAGTTTAAAAGTAGGATGCTTATTGAAAATGACCTTTGATGAGGCACTCTTATTGCCTACTAGCTCTCTTAGTATCCTCTTAAGTGAGTTATCAATAATAGACTAGTCACCAACAAAGACAAACTCATCTTGCACTGCAAGATATTTTTCATATTGCTTGTCATCTACAACCTCATCAAGTGATATCTCATCTATTCATTATCCTTGAGTGACCTCATTATTCTTACTATCTACTTTAAGTTCATTAAGCTCTTCATGGATATTTGAATAGTCAACCCAATCTGTATCATGATCATGAATGAATGACTCTTGATCAAATTTATCATAAACATGCTCCTTAATAGACAACATATCCCTAAAAAGCTCCCCAATATCTTACAAATATTAAAGGTAAAACTACCAATCATTATTTTGTTCCTCATTTTGATCAACCTAAATAGGATCAGTTTGAAAGGTGTCTTGATCCTTCCCAATAGGATATGTCTCAAACTCATTCATGACTTTAGCTTGTACTAATTTCTTTTGGAGTTCTTCCACATCAAGACCACCATCCTCAAGTAGACTTGAGATATCTTCTTCAACATCATCTAAACCTCATTCTCAATTTATTCCTCAAGTGAAGTATCAATGAAAAACTATTCCTCATACAAACTTGAGACATCTCTTTCACACCCTTAAATAACTTGACTCATAACTTCAATCTCTTTCTCATACCTCCATAACATAGGCTCCTCCTGAAGAAGGGATATAGTGGGAGGGTGATGAGATTCATTTTATTTATAGGGGTTATGAAGCATGGAAGGTTGATAATGATCATATTTTAGGATCATGATGGAAATGGATTTATTTAGGGAGTCTTGAAGAGGAGGGAAAGATAAATTCATAAAGACCTCTATATTCTACTCCTTCCACTTGGCCATCACCTTATCAAATTCTGAAACCTCTTTGTCCTCATAGAAAAATTGAGTTTAAGGGATGAGAAAGGAAGAAATGAAACTAAAATAAGGATTAATCTCTTGATTATATTCTTGAATAGGTGCATGAGTCTGGTCTTGACTCCAACTAGGCAGCTCCCTTAGCTCAAATTGAGTATGGTTAAGCACTTCATGAGAATGAGGAACACAAGAATACTGGTAGGGAATATAATAGAGTTCTTGAGATAATGGGTTAAAATCATCTTTATACCTCTCATAAGCCTCCACATTTTCTAATATAAGATTTCACAACTCATTCCTCTCCTTTAGATCATTGGATACATTTAGAAATAGCTCATTCAATTCCTCATATTGAGAATTTGAATAAAATTTTATTACATATGTTAGAATTTTGAGATATATTTCACCCATTCTATCTTAGATACAAGGATTCTCATATGCAAAATCATATCCATATGGAGAAGGTGAAATCTTGTCTTGAGACTGATATGGTTCACAAGGGGAATAAGGGTCATACTCTTGATAATGAGGATCATAATAAACCTGATAAGGCTCAACATATCTTGCATAAAACTCATTGTAAGGATTATTAGGCTCATAATTAAACTCATATGGATTATGATATAGTTGGAATGATTAATTATAGGTTTGATTAGGAAGTATTGCATAGTTTTCCTCATACACAACCATGAAAACAACATCAAGATAGTGAAATGAAAGTAAACTTAATTAAAAACTATGCTTAGACTATTAGAATTAATTTCTTGAGCTTGGAGTCACAAAACTATTCATGAAGAATGTTTCCAAAACTAAAATTTTACCAAGACCAGATCTAATGAGTCCCACTGAGTGTGCTAAAATTGTTGGCATCTTAGGTTGTACACTAGCTAAGAAGGAGAGTATTCAGGTCCTCTTGCTCAAACCTATTCTAACATGGGAATGACCTTAGGCTATGGGTCACCTAATATTGGGTTAGAAATTTGGAGGATGATGGATTAATTGTGGATCTATCACCTAAACTAAACCTAAGCTAACTCTTACTTGGAAAGGGAGAGTGACTAAGAATAATCCATAAAATCATATAAAAAGGAGGGGATGCACCAAATTTTTTGATCCTTATACTTACATAGTACACACTATAAGATACATTAAATACTATAGAAGATCACTTCACTCACTCTTTGATCAGCCCTCACAAAAGTATTTCATAAAAAGGCATGGATTAACTATCAACCTAGCATGGGAGGGCAATTTTCCACTTTTGAACTGACCAACATACTATATATGCTCTTAGAATGACCTATTAGAACTACCAAAACACTTCATGAAGGTGATAAAAATCATATAGAGGAAGGAAAACATATATTCACTTAACCACATCAATGAAACACACTTTGATTCAATTTGGAAATGGAGGACTTTAGTCTTTTATTGCATCATATAGGTGTTATAGTACAAATCTTGGTAGAGTATAGTCATTCTAAAGAGAGGGATATATTTCAAGGCTTAGAATCCTATATTTATAGCTAAATGGGATGAGAAAGATGGGGATCATGCATAAAAGGATGAAGAAGTAAGGATATTGACTAAGATTCTAAATCATCCATTATTGATTTGGTTAGAAAAGATCATAATGCTTAAGATTACTTCTAGAAGGATCATAATACCTAAGATTACTTTTAGAAGGTTATTACAACAACTATATTAGTCCTTTAGTTTATTTCTATCTTGTATTGATGCTCCTTACAATTACAATGGTGGGATCAAGTTATTTTCAAGATGAATTCAGACATCAATATAGTTATAATAGCTGGATCAATCTATTATGATCTTGTTTTGGAATTGATTACTATTGAATAGTTCATATTTGGCATGTAAGAGTGGAGAAAGGGGTCATAATCATGTTGTTGGCTTTGGTGATGAACTAGTTGAACTTGACATGTCTACTTTCATGAAATTTACTTAAAATATTTGATCTAATTAGACCCAAACCATATTTAATCTCCATTGAAAGTCTTAAGACTTTGAATTTTGATATAAACAATTTATCTTGATTTGGGTTTCTATAATCATGCCATTTATTAGCTATGCATCCATTCTTAAGATCTTGCTATCAACTTCATCTACTTCCACACTTACACCACATAGTGGCCTTGCATTCATCCTGAGTTCAATTGACCCTTTGACCTTAGGCACATCATCAATCTTATTTATCATGGTTTTAATCCATACCATTGATTTACCTAATAGCTACCATGGTCATGACACTTGGTAACTACACATTTCTCTTTGAGATTTGTTGACTTGTTGAGCTCTCACATACCATTTATTCACCTTTAAGTGATGGATTATGTACCATCAATCTACTTAGAACCATTGCATTTTTTATTTATACATGGTTAGATCTTGATTTAGGTACCTGAGATCTTAAAACTTGTCATCGATGCATTTAATCTTAGGATACACTGACCTTTTGATTATGAGTTCACCATTGATCTTTAGTGCATGATTTAATTCACTCTATTGGATATTCTAGACCCATTGACATTATTGATTACCTAATCACCATTATATCTTGACTCAATTTTTATCGACACATTCATCCTTGGAAATTTTTAATTCAAATGGCTACTTATTGTAGCTTTATCTTGACATCTCCATGCACATTCAATATTATTGGTTTAACTTTGAAGATTTATATATTGATATTAAAAATACATCAAGATATCAAATTTTTAGAGGATGATATATAAATGAAATATATCATGTGCATTCAATATTTTTTCTTGATAGGATTTCCAAGTGAATTTATTAAATACACAACCAACTTGCTCTATTTATTTGTGCATGACATGTCATGACGGTCTAGCTCCTTAAAGTCACCAAGTTCATACTTTAATATTTATTTAAGTGTTTAAAAATCTAGAAAATAATAAGTGATATGCATGAAGTCTATTTTATCCTCCTCTTATTGTATTTATTCTCAACTAGGACCCTACTTATCTTCAAACCACATCCAATCAAAAGTTTCTTATGTGGGCCAAATTTGGCCAATAGTTACCAAGTTGGGAAAGAAGGTGGTGTCCATATATTCAAGATTAGGTGTAGGAGTAGAAGATAAAGTGGACTTATTTATGATTTGGGTATTAATGAGTTTAAGGGTGATTATAAACACATAAAACATGAATAATCACAATAGATAAGGATTTTAAGTAATTAAGAGTGGTAACAATGTGCTTGATTAATTAAAAAACATAAAGGGTGTTATGGATATCTTATTGATTAATTTCCTTTATAAAACACCTGGCATAATTTTAAATTTGTGTTGGTGGATCAATCCACTCATTAAGATCCCAATCTAGCATTAAATTAGGAATTTCAAATATATGCTTCCCACCTAGATTTGGTGGGTATGATGAGATGTTTTAAATTATCCAATCAAGACCTAGTTGTTAAACATGGAATATACTAAGAGGGGGGGTGAATCAGTATATTTATCTTATAAAACTTTCCCTTAATCAAACATTAAAGATATGTAATAAAACTCAAATAATAAACATCACACAAGAAAGAGAGAGACACCAGATATAACGTTGAAACATAATGTAGGAAAAACCACAAAGAACAGTCTCAAGTATATTAGTGAGAACAAACCCACAGGAGCACCATACCCCTTTGCCAAGTACCAACCTTAGCTACAATTCATGAGCACCACCCCATAAGAGCTTCAAACCCCTTTGCCGAGCACCAACCCAGCTATCATTCATGAGCACCAACCCACATGAGCATCATCCACTTTGTGTAAACCACACACCTATATCTCAATGTTGCTAAATCAACAAATGATAGTTCAATACAACATCTCTTTCCTCTCTCTCACATTTGCTCTTCTAAGCTAGATAATACAATATCAAATTAACCTCTCATACTCATATTACAAATGGCTTCTCAATCCTTTATTTATAGCTTTCCAAATGACCTTTGGCCTTCCTCTTTTGTGACCTTTCAATTCTCATGGAAAATGGCACCAATCTTGGATGACCCCTCATATCCAAGCATTTGAAAAGTCATGTGGTGACCCTTCATGACCAAAAACATCTTTCCCACTTTTGTCCTTATCTTTGGTGACTTTTTGTATTCCTTAAAGTGTCCCTTCATGAGAAATTCACCCTTTACTCTTTTGTCTTCACTTGGTGACTCTTGGTATTCCCCAAGATGACTCTTCATGAGAAAATGCATCCCATCCTTCTTTTGTCTTTATCCCGTGACTCTTCGACTTCTCCATGGGCCCTTATTTTGTCTCATATGCAACCAAAAATTTATTTGTTAATATTAACTCATATTAGCCAAGATAAACAACATTAAATGCAATGGGGCCTTTATCACCAATAATACTAAACCTTTGACATCAATGACAATATTTCCAATAATCTCCCCCTTTGTCATTGATGGCAACCTCAATCCTAAAACTGCCACATCTTGTCACCTACACATACTATCATCTAAAAGCATACAGTAACTCCCCCTTACTGTAGCAACCTGTACCTATTTCTTATACCTATTTTCTGCACCTGTACTTGTACCTATTATTCTCCCCCTTTGACATCAATGGCAAAGGGCCTACCTAGAGCTAACACTTAGCTCCCCCTCACTTGATGCTGAACCTTAATGGTAGGAAGTAAGGGAAGTTACTCCCAACTTCTCTCGCAGATACTCAAATGTGTCTTTTGGTAGTGCCTTTGTGAAAATATCTACAATCCACTCTATAGTACTAATATATTCCAACTTAATCTATTGATCTATAACTTGCTCTCTCAAAAAGTGATATCTAATGGGAATATGTTTTGTTTTTGAATGCATCACTAGATTTTTTGAAATATTTATGGCACTTGTGTTATCACAAAAAATGGAAATAGTTTCATCATACTTTACCATGATATCTTCCAAAGTTTGCTTCATCCAAAGCACTTGAGTATAACACAATACTGCTACAATATATTATGCTTCAGCTATAGAAAGTGATACTAAGTTCTACTTCTTGCTTAGCCATGGTACTAAGCTATCACCAAGGAAGAAAGCTCCTCCACTTGTACTCTTTCTACCATCTAAGCACCCTACCTAATCTAAATCAATATAAGAAACTAAAGTGAAATATTTACCTGTGGGATACCATAATCCATAATCCAATTTCCCTTTGATATATCTAAATATTCTTTTCACCAATTGAACATGACTATTTCTTGGAGATGACTGATATCTTGCAACCATACCTACTGCATGCATGATGTTTGGTCTTGATGCTGTCAAATATAAAAGACTACCAATCATAGATCTATACAAAGATTGATCTATAACAAGTGAATCTTCATCCTTGCTCACCTTATTTCCTATACACATAGGTGTGCCAACTGGTACACAATTCTCAAAACCAAATTTCTTCAACATTTCCTTGGCATATTTCCTTTGAGATATAAAAATTCCTTTATTTGATTGAAATACTTATAATCCTTAGAAAAATGACAATTATCCAAGCATAGACATCTCAAATTATTTTTGCATTCTATCAAAAAATTATTTTGTCATCTTTTCAATATTTCCTCCAAAAATGATATCATCAACATAAACCACAACAATCAATTGATGCTCACCTTCTGTTTTGATGTAAAGATTACTATCAACAAATCCTCTATTGAATCCTTGATCTTGTAGGTACTTATCAAGTCTTTCATACCAAGCTCTGGGAGCTTGTTTTAATCCATACAATGCTTTCTTCAATCTACATACATGATTACTAATATTCGAGAGAATAAACCCCTTAGGTTGTTCAATGTAGACCTCTTCTTCAAGATTCCCATTTAGGAAGGCAGATTTGACATCCATCTGAAATACTTTGAAATTTTTAAATACTGCATATGCAAGAAACATTCTAATAGCCTCTAAACTTACTACTAGTGCAAAATTTTCTTCAAAATCTATTCCCTCAATCTGAGCATATCCTTTACATAATAATCTTGCTTTATTTCTGGTTACTTCTCCATTTTCATTTAACTTATTTTTATAAACCAATTTTGTTCCTATCACATTATGATCTTTTGGTCTAGGCACTAATTCCCAAGTATCATTTTTTTCTATCTGATCTAATTCTTCATCCATAGCCTTAACCCAATGCTCATCATGTCTAGCTTCTAAAAAAATTCTAGGCTGAATTTTAGATAACAAAGAGAAATTAACTTGTTCAGATTCACTTACCATCATTCTTTTGGTGCGAATTCCTTCTTTTATATCCCCGATGATGTCACTTTCATTATGATTTTTTTGAACATATTTGGATGGAGTCTCGGTTCCTTTTTTCTCCTTTTCCTCATCTTCATCTAATTTTTCAAAGCCTTCCTCTTCAATGATTTCATGAATGTCTACTGGATCATTGATCTTTTGTGTTCCATCTTCTTCTATCCCGACACTTGCACTTTCAACAATTTTCTTGGTTCTTTTGTTATAACATTTATAAGCTTTAATTTTGCAAGAATAACCAAGAAATATACCTTCATCTGCTCTAGATTCAAACTTTCCATGTTTTTCATCAGTTCTCTTTATGAAGCATTTGCTACCGAAAACTCTGAAATAATCAACTATTGTTGGTTTGTCTTTCCATAGCTCATAACGAGTTTTGTCACTGTTGACACTTAATAGAACTCTATTCTGAATATGCACTACTATACCAACTACCTCTCTCCAATATTTATTCGCTATCTTGGATTCATTTAACATTGTCCTTTCCATCTCTTGAACTATTCTATTTTTCTGTTCAACTACTCCATTTTGTTGTGGAGTTCTTGCTACTGAATACTGTCTCTTTATTCCATGATCTTCACAAAACTCAATAAATTGAGCTGACATGAATTCTCCTCCTTAATCTGATCTAAGACACTTAATCTTTATATTAGTTTCATTCTCAACTAATGCTTTGAATGCTTTAAACTGTCTAAAAGCTTCTGATTTTTTCTTTAAAAACATTATCCAAGTCATACGTGAAAAATCATCAATAAGCAACATGAAATATTTATCACCTTGAGTACTTTGAGTCCTCATAAGTCCACATAGATCAATGTGAACAAGCTCTAGCATCTAAGTGGTAGAGTACTCTTTTGTTTTGAACTACCTTCAAGCCTGCTTCCCATGCTGACAAGGTCCATAAAAGGTGTTAGATGGCTTTGTGATCATTAGAAGATTCATGACTACTTGCTTTTTGCAAATTTTGACAAGATTGTCAAAATTTATGTGCCCCATTCTCTTGTGCCAAAGCCAACTTTCTTCAATCTGACTCAAACAACATTTTTGACCTCTGATGTCTGATAGCATATATAAGTTATTACATGTTTTCTGAGCATCTGCAATTAGTACATCTGAATCTTTTCTTCTAATTTCACAACCTTCTGCATAAAAGTTTAGTGTGTGCCCCTAATCACACATTTGACTTACACTCAAAATATTATGCTTAAGACCTTCTACATATAAAACATTTTTAGTTTTAGTTCTACCATTATCTAAACTTAGTGTACTTTTTCTGGCAATTCTGGCAATAATATTGTCCCCATATTTCACTATACCACCATTGATATTTTTTAGGTTATGAACTTGCTCTTGTCTCCTATCATGTGCCTTGAACATCTACTATAAATAAACCATTGCTTTTCTTCATTTCTTACATGCAGAGCTGTCTGGACCAACATAGAACCTTCAGATTGTTTCTTCTGTCATGTCTGAACCTTTTTCTTGATGAATGGAGCCCTGAAACTCTAGTCCTTCTTGACTGACTCAAACATGCTTTAATAATATCGAGTTATGTGTCTAAAGTTGTTACACTTGTAACAAATTATGGTCTCTTCATCAAATCTTGATAGACGAGCAAAAGAGTTATAGCTTCTGCTTGACTCTCCATGACCTTCCTTTTCCTTATTTTTGAGATTGTTAGCTATTTTTCTACATTCTATTTTCTTATGATCATATCCATTACAATAAAAATAGTAACCATAAAAATAGGACATATTTGTGAATCTCTAACCTAATTTCCATTTATAGCTTTGTTCCTTCCAGCCTTCATTGTCCTCTATATTATTATCCATTCCTTCCCTTCTTGTTTCTTTATTTGTAAGAGCTTCAACATAGCTCTTCTTCTTTTCAAAACCAATACCTGTCTTATCTGATATTGCCTTTTGGATTTCTAATATCTTATTCAGCATATTAGTGTTATTCTCAAATTTTAAATCATTGACTATTTTAATATTGACTACTTTCTCAATCTCTTTTTTTTAAGAGGCAATTTCAATAACATACCTTTCACATTCTTTTCTTGATATTTCCAACTGTGCCATCAGATCTTCAATTATCTCCTTTGACTCCTTGTCATTTTTCTTGATTTGATGCTTTAGTCTTCAATTTTTATTTTCAACAATTTTCAACTCTTCTAAGGTGCACATGAGTTATCCTCCCATATTCACTTTGGCTTCATCCTCTTCTTCTTCTTGATCAACTATTATTTTGCTTGCAGAGGCACCTTTATGTATGGCCATCTTATGCTTTCCTGATCTACCTTCAAGCTGTAAAACTTTTCAAAAAGGAACTTGCTTTGATACCAATTATTAAGCACAAAATATACTCAGAGGGGGGGGGGGGGTAAGTTAGTATATTTATCTTATAAAACTTTCCCTTAATCAAACATTCAAGATATGCAATAAAACTCAAATAATAAGCATCACACAAGAAATAGAGAGACACTAGATATAATGTGGAAACCCAATGTGGGAAAAACCATGGAGAACAATTTTAAGTATATTAGTTAGAACAAACCCACAGGAGCACCATACCTCTTTGCCAAGTACCAACCTCAGCTACAATTCATGAGCACCACCCCATAAGAGCTTCAAACCCCTTTGCTAAGCACCAACCCAGCTATCATTCATGAGCACCAACCCACATGAGCATCATCCACTTTGTGTAAACCACACACCTATCTCTCAATGTTGCTAAATCAACAAATGATAGTTCAATACAACATCTCCTTCCTCTCTCTCACTTTTGATCTTCTAAACTAGATAATAAAATATCAAATTAACCTCTCACACTCATATTACAAATGGCTTCTCAAGCCTTTATTTATAGCTTTCCAAATGACCTTTGGCCTTCCCCCTTTGTGAACTTTTAATTCTCATGGAAAATGGCACCAATCTTGGTTGACCCTTCATATCCAAGCATTTGAAAAGTCATGTGGTGACCCTTCATGACCAAAAACATATTTCCCACTTTTGTCCTTATCTTTGGTGACTTTTCATATTCCTTAAAGTGTCCCTTCATGATAAATTCTCCCTTTACTCTTTTGTCTTCACTTGGTGACTCTTGGTATTCCCCAAGATGACTCTTCATGGGAAAATGCATCCCATCCTTCTTTTGTCTTTATCCCATGACTCTTCGACTTCTCCATGGGCCCTTATTTTGTCTCATATGCAACCAAAAATATATTCATTAATATTAAATATATATTAACTCATATTAGCCAAGATAAACAACATTAAATGAAATGGGGCCTTTATCACCAATAATACTAAACCTTTGACATCAATGACAATATTTCCAACACTAGTTTCCCATTTAGTTAATGTGATAAGTGTGGTACGAAAATGGATAAGTTGACTCTATGGAATTATGGATAGATATAGGTTATTCCATTAGTGTGTTTCTAGTTGTTCCTACCTGTAATAGATGCCACCTAAATGTTGTTTGGTGTTGCACTCTTACTATTTTAAGTGTTAGAATTGGTCACCTGGAGTAGTGAGGTGATGCATGGTGTCCTCAAAATGGATTATAAATTTAAATATACCTAATTATAACCACCTAAAGGAATCTTAGGCCATTTATACTAGTTTTCATGGAAGTGTTGCATAGTGTGGTCAGATAGGTCAGGTTCTCTTGATATTTGACATGTCTGACAAGTCTAGGAGTCTGACACATCTAACACAATCTATATGGTACTTATTTATTTTGTCAATTTATCATAGGATATATCATATTTTATATTTATATGAGATTAAAACATCTAAAAATATCTATATGTCACTTCCTTATTTGGTTAATCTCTCTTAGGATCTAACATCTGTAATTGGTCTAGTAGACTAACACATATGACAAGATCCATGTAGAGTTTCCTCATCCATCTAGATATCTAGAGATATTTCACAAAAAGTGACTAAGTTAAAATAAATTCACATAATCAATTAAAATCTCACATGTCTACCACCAAATATTTATGAAATTTTGAGTAAGACTTTAGGTGATTGATACTCTAAGAAAACCAACATGAGTCTAAATCTATGACTAACATAATAAGTGCATTAAAATATTCTAAGTATGAAAACCCTTATTTATTTTATAGCACATCAAGTACTAGAATATGTTCATACTTATAATACTATAGGGATATTTAATGGAGACCAACTCATCATTACAAACATGGTTAAATACTTATCAAGCTAAGCCAATATAAAGGTTCATAGATTCCCAAGGTTTGAGGCCATCTAGAAAGGGATTGAAGCTTTTGAAAATATTCAAGTTGAGTATTTTAAAAAGGTTCCCCCACTTATTCAAATATTTAGGATGTGTTGGCCACAAAAAATTTCATAACTATAAATATGGGTAGTCAACCCATGATAGTGGTTGCTAAAAAAAATTGGTGTTTAAGGAGATTATTACTAATATAAGTGTAGGAAGAAATATAGAGAAGGATAAATCATAAATTTTTTGATGAAATCCATTACGCTCAAAGGGAGGATAAGAAAATATACTAAAGGACCAAGTTTTGAAGACTGAGGTAGAAATCCTAGAGATGAAATTTTGGAGGTCCCATGTAGGTTTCTTTCTATTTAAGATTTTTTAATCAAGGAGGCTATGATGTTGACTCCCATATCTTGGGAAATCATAAAAATATGAAGGAATTTTAATAATTATGAATAAAATTAATAAGACATTTAACTTATTGGAATAGTCAAGATAGTTATAACTCAGATAAGAGTCAGTTTCCTCTATAAAATATGGATGGGTAGAGTGTAGAAAGCATAAAATGAGTTGTAACTATCTAAGGGAAGATATATGCATGGATCTAACCCAAAGAAGAATATGAAATGGGTCTAATTTTTTAATTATGGATTTGTGCCAATGAAATTGGTAACACTATGAGTTGAGAGAGTGTAAAAAATAGATTTTCACCTAGAGTATCAAGGGACTTCAATGATAAAACTAGATGATGTCGTAAGGTGAGGAAATAAGAGGATTTTACGGTACTATCCAACTAAAGGTTTACCTATACTTGGATATAATAAAGGATAAGTCTCTAGGGGAGGATTAGATAGGAAAATAAAGGAATCCATCCCCTAGTAGATGGCTTGAGCCATATATAAAACTATCCTTTCTTATATAAGGCAAGCAAAATGCACATTATAAGAGTAAAGTCTAGGTAATAGAAAACAATATGGTTAAATCCACAAGCCTACTCATTGATATCCTTGGTCTACAAGCACATTATAGGGGAGTGAATGAAGGAAAATTGACCTGAAGACACATGAATAAGTTGATGGGTTATATATTCCCTTATAGAATGGTGTATAGAGGATTATTTATATGAGAGTAACCTAGAGAAGTTGGTGATAGTATAAGGTTGCACAACCCTTAAGAAGAATCTAAAGTGACCCTAGAAAATTAATCAACATGATAGTGCTAAGGGAAGTAAGACCTTTAAAATGTAGAATACATAGTTATATTATCTAGAAAAATATGATGATATGTGGAATAACTTGAGACAATGAGGAGAGAATGGCTAGACATATAGTAGATAGGAGAGGAAATCAAATAAAGGGTGCACATTTTTCACTTTTCACAAAGAATAATGAAAAATGTCTCATGAGGAACCACATATAATTGGGTTTGTATAAAAGTGTAGGTCCAAAGGAATCAGTTGCTTATGGTGTAACTTTATAGGTAGATGGATATTAATAGGAAATCAATCAATATTTAGGAATTTTATTAGGATGGATAACTATTTTAGTGTCAGATGATGTTGAGGATGACTAAATAGTATGACATATGATGATTAAAAGAGAGATGAACACAAATAGAGAGAAATTTGAAAGAACTACCTGAGAAAACTACCATTAGAATGTATATGGATATAACTAGCAAAATAGCCCAATTTGGTTATTAGAAAGATAATATTAGTTTTTAATGCATAATCACACTTAGAGTGTTGGTTATAATTCTAAGTAGTCATGCATGAATGAACAAAAATTTTAATGATCAAAGTGTTATTTGATTTAAAATTGGTGCTATTGATGTGTAATGATAAAAGTGGCTTAAATTTTTAATCTATCATTATTTCCATAACTTGTCAAGGAAGATTAATCGGTTATACTTAGTGATGTGTCATATGAAGTGTTTGATAAAACTAAGTGGAATCATACTAAAAATATATAATGGGATTAATTTATAATATTATTAATATCTTGTGACATGCCCATTATTTATAATATATTAAATAATATTATCAATTAATCCAATTTTATAAACTATAAAAATGGGCATGTGCACATTCTACACAAGATAAGAATATTGACTAATTTGCAAGAGGCTAATAATATTACCTTGATGAATTGTAGAATGGGTAGTTTCCCAATCTCTACTTCATGACCAATATCTCTATCTTTTTAAGAATGTGATTAATTGATAATATTTTTAATAATGATATCTTGTGTAGAATGGCCACCTACCAATTCTTCATAAAATATTAATAATATTATTAATTAATCCTATTTTACATAAGATATAAATGGGCATGTACCCATTCTATATAAGGTAATAGGAAAATTCCCATTATTATCTTGTGAATAATGGTTAATGTGTGCTCATTCTACACAAAATATGAATATTGTCAATTAAACCCATTATACACATTGATAGAAGTAATATATGTTGACATAAATCTCTGAGAAGACACAAGTTAATAGCTCAAATACCTTGTTTACATGAAAAATTTAGAATATGAATCCAAAGAGGGTTAGTTAATTTTTAGTTAATAAAACATAAAAATAATTTCATGAACATAACACTTTAATCCTATCCACCAGGTTTGAGAAAGGTCAAACAAGAGGTGAATCAAGTAGAAATCAAAAAAACACAGTATACCTTTTTTAGAGATGCCTTTGCTTATAATTATGGAGATGCTTGTTCTTATATTATATACTAGAGATATTTGGTAATGTTGACTCTTGTGGGAATAATTTCCCTTTTTGTACACTTCATTTGACTTGATAATTATATGAAGAAATGTGAAGCTCTAGTATAATTTTGGCATAATAAGTTTAGTTCAAGAGAGATTTTCTATAATAGCCAAAGGCCCTTGCATTTATAAACTTTTGGTTTAATTGTGAGACATTGATATAATATTTAGATCTATGGTGGAGAGATTCCTCTTAACATTTTGGCCTCACAAGCCAAAATTTCAACCCCTATCATTCAAAAATTTGATGACCATTTCCCTAACTTAGTTTTATATGCCCCATAGTGTCCTTGTTTTAAAAAAAACTAACTTAAACACTACAGGAATTAGAATATAATTGAAACATCATGTAGGTGCAATTTGGTAGAAGGCAATGTGCATGGGGATGTAAAGTTTAAGCATCATAAAGTAATCATTTTGATTCAAATATTCTTTAGTTTAAACACATTGATAACAAGTGTCAAGATCATAGAAGCCTAGAGAAAATTTAATGGTGAGTGGTGGTCAATGAGGTCAGTAGGCCCAAATATATCGATAGAGCACATTTAATCATGAAAAGTCAAATCTAACGGTAAGCACAAAGTTAAAAAGTTATAGGATCTTGAGATTAAGTGAAGGGATAATAGGTGATAGGATCATAGTGACTAAAAATATCAACACCATGTAATAAATAGCTCAATTGAATAGGTCCTACAAATCCAACATACCACATTTAATCATGCATCTAAATATCAATGATGAGATAACAGTCAAAAGTTAGAGGATCCTATGATTGAGTGAGGGACTAATAATTTTCATGATCATATCAAGCTAAAGGATTAATGGTCCATGTTTAATCTTATTGATAAAGATTAATGACACATGTTGAGTCATATAACTAAGATCAATGGTAAATATGATAAGGACCCCAGATCGAATATGAAGCCACCATATGGAAAAAGTGCAAGAACTAGTTAAGATTGACTATGAGGCTCATAGAATGAATGGGGAGTTGATATTAGCAAAGTATGAGAATCCCAAATCAAGATCAATGGTTGATATCAAAAGTCAAATCTAGGAGACTTCAAGTCGAGGTCAAATATGGTTCAGGTTAAACTAAGAGCAAATGTTTCAAAAGGATATATTGACATTAGAGCTTAGTTGAATATCATCAAGAAAATGTAGCCATACAATGAAGATTAATAATAATGAGGTTCTATTGCCATTAATGCTCAGATGTAGGATATGTTTGTTTAAACCTAATATAGTCTAGAACAAAGCTACGTGATCTACAAATCTTCATCAATATAATGACTATATGAAAACCAATAAATTGGATTAGTTTTCAATGTCTAATAAAGGTCTATATTTAGGTTGGAGATAAAACCACAAAAAATTATTTATCATGCAAATGGAAAGATCTAGGAAGAAAATGGTGGAATGAGGACATTAATAAACCATCTCCATGTATTATAATAGTTATATAGATGAGCCTACACCATAATAAAAAACCACTATTATAGGTCATAGGTAGTTTCATGAATCATTTATCATGCATATTGGTGGAAAGGCTACTCAATGCCTCAAGTGGACCTATTTACACCCCATGTGCATTTCATGAATACCAAAAGAGTGAATGTTGATCTATTTTTAGAATGTTCAAGGCATGAATGAGGCCAATTGAAGGAGTTATAACCACCACAATGCCAAAAATGGGATCATCAATGGGGTGTCAACACTTAAAGAGAATGATAATCTTGTGTAATTACCCTATGCTAGTTTGGGATCATTATTGACCCCTCGTATGCTTGGGTTTCCCTATCTTGTCTTCTATTTTCTCTATAAATGTAGGCATTGATCTCTTGTTTTCCATCCCTTAGGGCTAGTATGAGGATACTTTTCCATAATTTATACTTATGCACCTCTTGGGTTAATGAATAAAGAATTTTTAGTTATTTACCAATCTATACTTTGTGTTGTGTATTTGTTTGATATGTAAAATTACTTTTCATCTTCCCTTTATAGGTCCAAGTTTAACCTAACCATTAAAAAAATTTCCTTATAGGTCATCTAGTGTGTCTTAATGTTGATTTCTTAGGTATAGAGTGGATTGATGACTATAAGTGCCTTCAATCAGGCCTTACCCTCATTTCCCTCCAACCTAAGTCAATGAAAATGACCTCTAGGTGAAGCACTATTTCTTGGAAACTATTATAGGCATTATGTTAGTTCTATTCATAGTCTATTAGTGTGTTGAGAGTTAAAGCTTATGAGGGGATATAATGAATCTATGGTACATCACCACATGTCAGTGTAGGTTTAATTCATGAAATCTATTCACTCTTTTCATCCCAACCCATTAAGGTCTTATTGGACATATTTGGCCCACATACCAAGCTAAGCTCACTTGCTAAATAATCCTAATGTAGAATTCCTAATTTTGAAATGAATTCAAATAGTCTAAGCAAGCTTTAGATGGTGTAAGTGGAACAAAGAGATAATGAAGATCACAAGCCTTTAAAAAACATTACATAAGACCCCTTGAAATTCTCAGGACAAACTTGGGAGCCTATGGAACTCATTTGCTAGACTTGTTCCATCTAGATTTTGTCCACACATTTGGTTTCATAAAAAAAAAAAAAGAGATGAGTGGTTATTTCAAGATGGTAGACTTCCCACATATGGACCAATCAAAGAGGATAAATAATATGGGTTCATTCATTCTTGTGCCAAGATCAAATGGAATAACCAACTTCTAAATTTTTATATCTTCACTTAAGAAGCCCTTTAGGCTAGTGAATCAAAAGGGTTTTTTTATCTCATTAATAAGTTCACATTTTGAAAATTTGGTGCCTTCATAAGATTTTAACTTCAAAAAATAGATTAGCAAAGCTATCCAATATTAAGGGATGTTCATGCAAGTGTCAACTTTATGCCCCAACTAATATTTATATGAATTTGAATTATATGGTATACGATATGTCAAATATGTTCTCATGGATGTCAAACGATGTCTACATGAATGTCAAATTCAAGCTCTATAAGCTAGCCATTAGGGTTTGCAATCTATGGTAGGGAACATGAGAATAAGCATGCAATTAACAAGTTTCAAGCCTATGGGAGCTTAGAACATATCAAGTAGTTGGTGAATCTTGAAGACCAATAAGGATATAAGTTTGGGGTGGTACATCCTAGAGATACATGGCCCAAATTTGATCAGATCTCAAGAACTAATGTGTATAATGATCAAAATAACTAACAAAAGAATGAGATAAGACATTTTGGCAAAATATTATCAAGCAAGATGAAGCCAACTTGGTGGGATAGTAAGAAAATTAAAACTCGATCCCTTCCCAAATTGGAAAAAGAAGAAAAAGGATGAGGGATCGATATGAACTTAGATAAGACTGCTTATTAAATAGAGTGTTATACCTAAAAATCTATAAGAAAACCAATATCCTTAGATTGGTTTTCCTCTATAGATAATTCAAATTAAGATACAAGATAGAAGTAGATATGTGACTAACAAAATATCATTTCAAGATATGCCTCAACAAGCCACCATTTCATAGTAGACATGACATGTCATTAGCAATTTAAATACCTAAAAATCTTGCCTTCATGATAAGATCTGGTAGAAGATGAATGCATCAAATCTTGGGGATTTGGAAAGTAGTTAGAGCATTCACTTCTAGATGGACCAAAATTTTCCACCTTTGGCTAATATTTATATTTTAGTGTGGATTACTAAAATAGAATGATATGGGGCTACTAGAGTAAATTATGAAAATCTAATTCATAATGACTTACTTCAATTACACCAAGAGCATGATAGAACATCTCAAAAGTAAATAGCTCATTAGCTATCTAGATAACCTACTTCTCAAACTTCTCCTTTCTCCCTCTTTTTTCTATAAATAGAGGCTCTTGGGCCCAAAATAAATAATCAAAAAATCATTTGATCATTAGATCTCTTTATCTTTCTCTTAGTTCCCTCTCTTGGTGAGACTAGACTCTACCAAGAAGAAATTTGTAACCTCTTGAAGAATATAAAGTTTTTCTTTGATTTCACTATTTGGGTATAGTGTGTACTTATCTCACCTAGTTACTAGTTCATCCACTCATATATGTTGTGTTTATTATTCTACATCTCTTGATTTTAGCCCACATGTGATTATTATGACTAGTTAGTGTCTTACTCTAGACCTATCCTTTCATTTCCCTCAGCCTAGATCATTTGGTGAGCCTCTAAATAGACATGTGGTAGATAGTTATTTTATGAACCTAGCCTATACTATTTCACTAGTGTTCTTTGGGTCAATCAGGGAGGATCAATCTAGAATTTTGGTGCATCACCCTGCTAGCTTTCTCAAGAGACCTCATCCCCTTGCAACCCTTTTTCCATAAAGAGATAATATTAGTTTTAGTTTAAGTGAGCATCTATGAGGAACTATCCTAAGTTTGAGTTTCATCCCCATCATGGGATACCTATAGCCTAGGGTTGTTCCCATTTTAAGGTTTATCTAGGGGATGTCTAAAGAAATTCTCCCAAGGGTGCGAGTTGAAAGCTATAATAGTTTATAACATGCTTGATGGGATAGATTTACATATATTGAATACATTTTGGTGCTATCCTTGAATGCAGTAGCCTTTGGAGATAATAATTCAAGCACCAATGGTGACTCTAAATAGATCTCACTAATATAAGCAACCTAGGTGCCCAAATCAGAAATTGGTATGTATTATCAGTTTCCATTTGGTGAAAATGCATATTCTAATCCTCAAAGTTAATCATATCAAGATAATGTTGTTTATGGCCTCACTTCAAGTATCCCTTCATATACTTTTCAACCTTTCCATAATAGTTACCTCCTTCCCATCACTACTCATGTTTCTAATTATACTCGGTAAAATTATGTCTTCTCCAAAAATCCTTAAAAAAACATAATAAATGAGACTAGATTTTGAAAAGTGATGTATGGATATTGATAGGGAAAGGGAATATAATATGCAATAAGAGGAGCTTACTTATCAAACTTATCTCCATCAATAGGAGATGATTGAGTAAGAAATATATCATAAGAATCACTTGGCTAAATAGATTGTAGCCAAAGAGAAGTAGATGCACTAACTCATTATATAAATGTGAAAAATAAAAGATCAAACTATACATACTAAAAATGAGGCTGCCACTTTCAAAATCCAAAGATTTAAACAAGGTAAACCTAATGAAGTTTTTAGTAAGCCCATTTGTTTTGGATTTCCAAGTGTTAGAGGTTCCCTTCATTTGAAAGAGCCTATACATGTGTGAACTCAACAAATTCTCCCTCAAGATCCTTAAACCATTCCATCATGGAGACCTTCTTGGTATAATACCCCTAATTATGTCATGCCTACCCTTGAGAAAAAGACTTCTCTGATGCCTATCTAGGGTCAATATAAAGGGAAGTGTGTAGAGGTCATCTCAATCCCTTTATATATCATTCAAGTTGAGAATCTCAATAAAATATCTTTCCCTCCTACTATCTCCCCTTTTGAAGAAAATCCTATCTTATGGAAGATAAATGAGGAATTTAAAGCTATAAGTGATCCTCAAAAAGGCTATGAGGATAATGTTTCTAGTATGTATGATGAGGTAATCTTTCTCGACACTCCTCTTTATAAAGAAGGGAATAAATATTCCTTCAAGGATAATGATAGGGATTGTATTGATGGAGAAGTGTAGGCTAACAAGGTAAGCAACAGGGAAGAAGAAGATCAATATAGTCCTTATGGATTGAGTCTTGGTGAGGAAAAGGGTGATTATGTAATAGTTGAGTAGGGTGTAGCTAAACACGAGCCTACCATCCCTCAATAAAATGGCAAGGTTGTAATTTAACATGGCATGATTTCAAGTGATCAAGAAGAAATGGCCTTTTTGGAGGATCTAGATAGCTTCTTTGAAAGCTTAGACAACATACTTGTATATTCATATGATAAATATGATGCTTCCCTCTCAAGTCAAAGCATGATCAATTTGGAGGTCTCTCATGTTAACAAGGATAAATAAAAGTATGAATTCTTAACTGATGATATGTTTATTACTCTTCATCCATCGAAGGGCACATCAAGAGAACTATTCATCAAAATGATTGGTTCTATAATTCTCATACTTCCAAAGTAATGTATAGTTTAACTTAATTTTCTCTAAATGAATGATACTCATAGTTTCCCTTTTGACCAAGAGGGAGATAATCATAAGTTATTGTACAATATATATATATATATATATATATATATATATTGTACAATAACTTATGATTATCTCCCTCTTGGTCAAAAGGGAAACTATGAGTGTGTGTGTGTGTATATATATATATATATATATATATATATATATATATATATATAAGGGTAGGTTTATTATTTTTCATTCCTATAGGTGCTTGTGTGTATTGACTCAGTTATAGATAGACCACTCCATGCCCAATTGATTAAACTAATAAATGGACCAGGTTCTCAAGAATAACAATCATGCTTCCCTATGAGTCACCAAGAATGTTGGCTATATTTGGCCCACATACCAAGCTAAGATCACTTTGTAAATAATATTGATGTAGAGTTATTGATTTGGCAATGATTTTAAATAGTTTGGAAAAGCCCTAGATGGTGAAATAAAAACAAAGAGATCATGGAACTCACAAGCCTTTAAAAACCATTATAAAAGACCCTATGAAATGCTCAAGAGAAACATGGGAGAACATGGAACTCATCTACTCCACTTTTTCCATCCAGATTTTGTCCACACGTTTAGTCCCAGTAATAAGAAAAGATAAGTAGTTGTTTCAAGTTGGTATACCTCCCACATATGGATGAGTTAAAGAGGATCAATCATATGGGTTCATACATTCTAGTGCCAAGATCAAATAAACCAACTAATTTTTACATTATTATATCTTCAATTAAGAATCCCTTTAGGCTAGGGGATCAAAAGGGTTTATTTTTCTCATCTTTAAGTTTATTTCTTGCAAAATTAGTGCTTTATGATGTCTTTTCTTCAAAAAATAGATTCACAAAGTTAGCCAAAAGTCAAGGGAGATCCACACAAGTGTCAACTTTATGCCTTGGCTAATATACATATGATTTTAAATTAGATGGCCTATGGGATGTAAAATACATTCTTATGGACATGAAATGATGTCTACATGAACATTAAATTTAAGATCTATAATCTAGTCATTAGAGTTCTAAATCCTTGGCAGGGAGTATGAGAAGAATTACATTGTCAATAAGTGTTAAGCCTACAAGAAATTAGAATAGATCAAGTAGTTGATAAATCTTGATGACCAATAAGGAGATAAGTTTTGGGTGGTGGGTCCTAGAGATCCACAACCTACATTTGATCAACTCTCATGATCTGATGGTGCATGGTTATTGAGATAGCTAATAAATGAATGAGCTGGGACATTTTGGCAAAAGATGATCAATCAAGATGAACCTAACTCAAAGGGCTAGTAAGAGAATTAGAACTTGATCCTGACCCAAGTTGGTGGAAGAAACAAAAGGATGAGGGCTTCTTATGGACTCAAATAGGACTGATTATTGAATAGAATGCTATACCTATAAATCTATAGGAGAACCAATATCCTTAGATTGGTTTTCCTTTATAGATAATTCATTCTAAGATCTAAGATAGAAGAAAATACATGGCTAATAAAATATCTGTTCAAGCCATGACTTGACAATTCATCGATTCAGAGTAGACATGACATGTCCTTGGAAATTCAAAGACCTAAAAATATTACCTTTATGATAAGATCTAGTAAAGATAAATAGATTAGAGCTTGGGGATTCAGAAAGTAGTTGGAGCATTCACTTCTAGTTGGGCCATGATTTTACACCTTTGGCTAATCTTTGTATTTTAGTGTAGGTTATTAAAAATAGAATGGTCCAAGGCTATTAGCGTAAATTATGAAAATCCCATTCATAATGACTTGCTTCAATTAGAGAAAAATCATGATAGAACATCTCAAAATCTGACAGCTCATTAGTTCTCAAAACAACCTTCTTTTCAAACATCTCCCTTCTCCCTCTTTTTTCTATAAATAGAGGCTCTTGGGCCCAAAATAAATAATCAAAAAATAATTTGATCATTATATATCTCTATCTTTCTATTAGTTCCCTCTCTTGGTGAGATAAAACTCTAACAAGAAGGAATTTATAACCTCTTGAATTAATATAAGGTTATGCTTTGATTTCTCTATTCTAGTATAGTGTGTACTTATATCACCTAGTTACTAATTCATTTGCACATATAAGTTATGTTTAGTATTTTTCATCTCTTGATCAAAGCCCACATGTGGATATTATAACTAGTAAATGTCTTAATCTATACCTCTCCTTTTTTTCCCTTAACCTAGATAATTTGGTGAGCCTATACATAGATGGGTGATAGATAGTTATTTTTTAAACCCAACCTCTACTATTTCACTAGTGTTCTTTAGGTCAAGCAGGGAAGATTGATCTAGAATTTTGGTGCCTCACCCTCTTAGCTTTATTAGGATCCATCATCCCCTTCTAACAATTTTAATGTGAATTGATAGGCTTAGTTTTAGTTTAGGTGAGCATAAAATAGGAACCAACCTACTCTAGAGGTTTAGCCCCATCATAGGGTACCCATACCCTGAGATTATTCCCATTTTATGGCTCAGTTGGGGGATGCCCAATGAAATTCTCCCAAAGGTATGAGTTGAAAGCTATAATAGGTCTTAGGATAGAATTTAAGTGATTCATTAGAGTAAATATCCTCATTTAAAATCCTAGAGGTCTGACACAAGATTAGGTGACCTATAGCCTAGGGTCATTCCCATATTGGACTAGGTTTGAGTAAGAGGACCTGAACACTCCCCTTCTCAACTAAGGTGCATCCTAGGTCTCACAATTTTTTTGGCACACCTAGTGAGATGGATTTAAAGTTCTTAAAAGCATGATATTAAGATATTGGAAGACATTTATAAGCTAAATACATCAACAACATCATATTTAATCATCTTGGGAAAACTCAAACATCTTTGGAAGGTTTACAATCAATCTCAAGTTCAAAAATACAAATGGTTTCATGGTTTCATAGGTGATAAGGTTTGTATTCATGATTTTAATTTTATACACATATTTCATAAGGATCCATGGAATCCTATGAGGTAGGTTTCTACCCTCCACCTCTATACCCACCTTAACATAGCCCATATAACCCATACACTGATCCTTACCAACCATATAATCCATATCCTACACACTACCAAGATCATTCACCATAATTTGAGCCTCCCCCACCTACATGGAAACCTCCTCATCCTCACAATCAATCCTATTATCAACCTACTACCCCTTATAATCCACCTACACCAAACACTGATAATCTACACTTAGAGATTGAGATATTAAGAAAATAAAGGGACAAGTTACAAGAGTATCTTAGACAATAAAAAATGGTTGAATTCCAAGATCTTGTTCCTCATCAAAATACTCCTAAAAACCAACCATATTAAATTAAATTGGTTACCCCATCTCCTTTTCTTACCTCCTTAGTCATAAGATATTTCTTGGTCCATAATTTTTTACTTAATGACAAGATAAATCTTTCAATTATTCCTAAATAAGTGGTAAACACCTTAAATATGAGGTATGAACATGTTTTGAAATTTGAATTATAATGGAATAGGTCTACCATGAAATCATTTATCATTTTTATAAATCTTCAACTCACTTTCAATGCCTACCCCAAACTTTCTATTGTGTAAGACCTTATTGTAGAAGATTTGTTGCCTCATTTTACCTTGTTTTTGGGTAATGACTTTATGACTAAGGTTGGAGGGTACTTGCTCCAAGAATTGTCTCATATAGTGTGTAAACTTAAACATGGTGTGGAGGTGAAAATCAAGTTTGAGTCACTCTCTATGTTCCAATGATCCCAAAGCCAGACTACCTTCACCTTCCTTCCCTAAGGTAATCCACTTATGTTCAAGATCCTATACCTACTAAAGAGCCTAAAATAATACCTACATGGAAGGATTCATAGGACATGGATCCTAATTTCTTCATGACCACCCTTGAAAAGGAGGATAAGGAAGGAAAAGTAGTTGTGAAATTTGTTATTATTCCTTCGTTTGTTATTACTCAAGTACCTATTACCCCTCTTCACATCCCCCCTCAATCCCAAGAGCTTCCTAAGAAACCATTCAATATCCCTATTTAGAAGGATACCCTTGTAAGCATCAAGTATCCTAATGATATATACTACCCACCCACCCTCTCCCCTCTTGAAAATATGTCAAGTACACCAAAATCATAATTAGATCATTCAATCATGGTTGGAAAACTATCAAAGTGGATAAAGGAGGGGATAATCATTCAAGAGATGGACAGTGATACAATTGTATATGAGTGTCAAGATCACCTTAGAGAGGAAAATTATAGTTTATATGAAGAAGAGATTCAAATTATAACCCCTATGCACTCCATTAGATCAAAATGTAAGCATGAGAAAATCTTGGATGACAAAGGGTAGCTACAATGTCATAATGATAGAGCTAAGGCAAATGAGACACAGTCTAATGTTTTCACAAGAGACAAATTAGATGGTAGTATCCTTGATAATGATATTGAAATTGAGGTAAGAATCCATTATAAAACTAGTGGCAACACTTTCATTTGGTGTTTTTGAATGAAATCCAACAACTTAGCAAGGAAGATTTGAGTGATATAGTTAAATAACAGGCTAATGCTTTAAATGAAGAAAGCAATGCAAATCAAGGAATGTAGAGGAAATATTATTTAGACCTTAATTATATTAAGTATCCATCTCTCTCTATTAATGAAGAGGATGATAAAATAGTATCTAATTAATAACCTTAAGATGATCTTACCAAAGTGAAGGAGATGAATAATCATCTTGATGACTTATAGATAGATAACAGAGGTTTAAATGAACCTTGTGATTTTTTCATTATAAATATGAGATGTCCTTTTGGGATTACTTATATGAATTATGATTGAAGTTAGATACCTCACCTCTACATTAGTCAAAGCTTGAAAAGAAGGAACTTGTCAAGAATGCTCTGATAGCTGATCATCTTGAACCCAAAGAACAAAACCCATTGCATCTCCTGACTGAATATGAGAAGAAGTTAGTGGTGTAAGATATAAATATTTTAAAGTAGTATTATTGGATTATTTACCCTCATACTCAACCCATACACATAAGGATGAACCCAAATGGTTATTTCACTCTTTCAGGTAATTAGGAGAGTATTAACTATAGGATGAAGTTGTCACATATTGATCTAAGTCTATTTGCACATAAATAATCATATTACATCTCCAAATTATGGTGCTATAATGATCACAAAACATTCCCATTTGACCTTAGGGGAGTTAAGTCAAAGTCAAGTTAGTTTTGAAGTAGTTTGTTTATTTGTCCAAAAAAGTGTTTTGTATAAGTTTGTAAGTTGTGTCTTGTTATTTAGTTATTTACTTTATTTGTTCTTAGTTGTTAGGTGTGTTGTTTAGTGTTAAGTTTTTGATCTATTATGTTTGTTTTTATTTATTTTTTTTCAAATATCTAAGGTTCCAATATTACAATTCAATTCAAAGTGCCATCATCTTGTAAATTTTTGTTGAGTCACCTTGTTAAAAAAGTGTCTAGGTTCCATGACCAATAGGCTAGTCAATCTATTATAATTTCCATAAATGTTAACATTTTGGCCTCACAAGCCAAAATGTCAACCCCTATCATTAAAATATTTGATGACCATTACCCTAGCTTGATTTTCTATGCCCCATAGTGTCCTTATTTTAAATTAAAAAAGACTAACTTAGACACTAGAGGAACCACACCATCATTGAAACATCATATAGGAATAATTTTGAAGAAGATAATGTGTGTGGGGACATCAATTTCAATCATTATAAACTAACCATTTTGATTCAAATATTCTTGAATATAAACACATTATTCATAAGTGTCAAGATGATGGAAACTTGAAGCAGATCTAATGGTGAGCAATGATCAATGAGGTCAGTGGGCCCAAAAAAATAAATGGAGCACATTTAATCATGCAAAGGAAAATATAATGGTGAGCACAAAGTCAAAAAGCTAGATGATCTTGAGATTAAGTGAAGGGCTGATAGGTGGTAGGATCATAGTGACTTAAAAGATCAACAACATGTAGGAAATAGCTAGATTTAGTGGGTCCTATAAATCCAACAAAGTGTGTTTATTCATGCATCTAAATATCAATGATAAACACATATTAAAAAGTCAGAGGATCTTAAGATTGAGTGAGGGACTAATAAGTGTCACAATCATAGTAAGATAAAGGATCAATGGTGTGAATTTTATCTTACCAATAAATATCAATGACACACATTGAATCATGCATATAAGATTAATGATGCATAAGACAAGGAACCCAAATTGAATATGAGGCCACCATGTGGTGAAAGTACAAGAACTAGCCAAGATAAACTATGTGGCCTATAAAATGAATGGGGAGCTGATAATTGGCATAATATGAGAAGCCCAAATTAAGATTAATAGTTGTTATCAAAATTCAAAGCTAGTAGACTTTAAGTACAGGTCAAATATGATTGAATTTGAACCAAAATAAAATGTTTCAAAGGGATATATTTCCATTAGAGCTCAGTTGAATACCATCAAGTAGATGCAACCATACAATCAAGATTACTAATAATGAGGTTATGTTGCCATTAAGGCTTAGATGTAGGATAGGTTTGTTTAAACCTAATATAGTCTACAAAAAATCTATGAAATCTATGTATCTTCAAAGATATAATGACTATATGAAAACTAATGAATTGGATTGGTTTTCAATCTATAGTAAAGATCTATATTTAGGTTGGAGATCAAACCACATAGACACACTTATCATGTAAATGAAAGGATATAATGAGCAAAGGGTAGTATAAGGCTAATAATGGACAATATCCATGTATTTCAACAATCATATAGATGAGCCTACACCATAATAGGAGTCATTATTATATGTCATAGGCAATTTCATCAACTATTTGGCATGCATATTAGTGGAAAGGCTACTCAACACCTCAAGTGGACCTATTTACACCCAATGTGAATTTCATAACCTCCAAAAGAGGGAATTTTGATCTCAATTTAAGGATTTACAACCCCCATAATGCCAAAAATGTGCTCATCAATGAGATGTTAATGCTCAAAAAGAAGGATAAGCTTATGTAATTTCCCTATGCCACTTTAGGATCATTGATGACCCCTATTATGCCTAGGTTTCCCTCTTTTATCTTTTACTTTCTCTATAAATGTATAGATTTATCTCTTTTTTTCCATCTCTTAGGGCTGGTATGAGGATACTCTACTAGAATTTGTACTTATGTACCTCTTGGGTTAATGAATAGATAATTTGTAGTTGTTTACCAATCTATACTTAGTGTTTTATATTTGTTTTATTTTAAAAATTGGTTTTCATCTTCCCTTTGAATGTCCAAGTTGAACCTAACACTTATAAACTTTATTTGTAGGTCATCTAGTGTGTCTTAATGTTGATGTCTCAAGTATAGAGTGGATTGTTGACTATAATTGCCTTCAATTAGGCCTTAACCTCATTACCCTCTAGCCTAAGTCAATCAAACTAACCTATCAGTGAAGCATTGTTTCTTGGAAACTATTATAGGCACTATGTTAGTTATTTTCATAGTCTATTAGTGTGTTGAGAGTTCAAGCTTATGAGTGGATATAATCAATCTATGGTGTATAACCATATATTAGTGTAGGTTTAATTCATGAAATACATTCACTCTTTTCATCCCAAGCCATTTATTTCTTAGGAGATCATTTAATTGATGCATCATAGGAGCTAGCCCCATAAAAATTTTTAGAGGTATGACCTAAGATTAGGTGACCCAAAACCTATGGTCATTCTCATGTTGGACTAGGTTTGAGCAAGAGGACCTGAACACTCCCCTTATTAGATAGGGTGTAGCATAGGTTTCTAAAAAGTCATAAAAATCATGATTTCATAAAAAATAGTGTGTAAGAAAATCTATCTAAAGCAATTTGAAAGTGTGGAAGAGATTTGGAAGAATAATGCAATCATTAGTCCTCTTGGAGTGTGTCATAGATGAGTGTGTAAGAGGGCATTTCATAGGTGTAAGAGAGTGTGTAAGTGATCATGTCATCATCCTCCTTTCTTTCACTTCACTCCATAATCCATTGAATTTCTAAGTGATGTCACTAATGTGAGGTAATATTGCAATTTTATTTTTAAGAAATTTGATAATTCCAAATCATGTAATTTTATATTATAATAAGGTTTAGGCTAATTAATCAAGGTGATTAATTGATAATTATAATAATGGGGTGTTTTTAATTTTAATTTGTCTAATTAAATTTTCATTTAATTGCCTCATAATAACTATTGAAAATGGTTAGGTTCATTTAGGTTGCAATTGATAAATTGATTTGATGTGACAATGATTTTTTTTCAATAAAGATTTATTGTTAAAAATTTAGATTAAATTAGTAGCTATGTGGATAAACTACATTAGTTTACAATTTTTGGTTAATCTTGTATGTGATTTTAAAAATTAATTTCAATTAAATCTTAGATCTAAAAGTGGTTAAAATGAAGTGTCTAAATTTTACCCTTATCTGAGAAGGCATTAAATGACACAAGGCACAATAATGTATTTTAAAATAATTAAAAAAATTAAGAAATTTGATAATGGTTGAATAATTATGTGTTTATGATTTATTAGTTTTACAAGCCAATGGACTCAAATTGATGCCCCAAAGGGAACTTGATAAGCCCTACATGCCCCCTCGAGAGAATGGTTGAATAATGATTTAGAATGGATGGCCCTCAAATGAATAAAATTCATGGTCTATAGGTGCAAAGGTTGAAGAAATAAGAACTTAAAATAAAATAAGATGGGAAATAATAAAAAATCCATAAATGGGCCTCTAAGGAAGAACAAGATGAAAGCAGGGAGGAAAAGGTGATAAAAATTCAAAATTCAAATTATATATTCATCCTTAGGGGTGAAATCTAGTCATTGTTACCCTCCCCTATTGAAGAGTTTAGATTTGGTTTTCTATGAGAGGTTGTAGTTAATAATGGTTCCACATGCATGACAAAGGAACGTCAACAACTGGGTTTGAGAGTGTGACTACCACATTATGAGAAGCTAGTAAGTAGGTTCTTCCTTATGGAATTTTTTGCATTTAATAGCATTTATTGCTAGGTTTAGTTAGCAAAATGTTAAATTTCTTGATTTTATGAAAAATAGAATTGATAGTTTTATCATAAAAAATGATGAAAACATTAGAGAAAATAACAAAAATGCCATGAAATTAGTGAAAATTCCAAGAAATTAGTAGTTTAAACAAAAATGCAAAAAAGTCATTTAGGTTAAATTTTTAAGTAGGATATGTTGAATTAACAAAAATGTGAAGAAGGGAGAAAATGCTTAAATGGGTGGGAAACACTAAATTGGTAGAAAATCAAGAAAGGAAACATTGAAAACACCTTGATAAATGATGAAAACATAGAAAAATGGAAAATTTGTTAAGGAGACAAAGATTATGCCTAGAATAGATTAGATATGATTTTATAGAGATATTAGCTATATTTTTTTTTGATAGAATTAGTGATATGTAATAGATTATTTGTGTGTGTAAAATCAGCTTGTTATTTTGATCATGCATGAGTTCCACTCACATTGCTTGTAGATGAGGAAGATTTGGACAAGGAGATGTGAATGTTCTTGGAGACCATGGGCCTATTACACATTCATTACATGCCAACAATTAGAGCAGATAGAGCCTATTGTTAAACACATATTTGGATATGAGGATATCCTACTTGGGTAGATAGGATTAAGAATATATAAATGATAGGGCACAATGGTGAATATAACATCTATAACAGGTCAATTAAAGTACTAAACTCAAATGTATCATATCTTGAATTTATTAATTTAAGATAGGATAGTAATGTAAAATACAACTTTGATAGATATAAAAGTTACATAAAATAATGTAATTAGTTGTTTTTTATTCTAGTATAGTGTTGGATCTAATACTGGTAGGAAGTAGATAGGAAGATAGTTCTTGATCAATCATAAAATTATGGATCTAGTGCCTTTGGCTCTCTAGATAGTTACATTAGACTAGGATAGTTGTGTAGACACTAGTGTCTAAGATTAATTATATTATATTGTATATAATATACACTTAAAGAAGATGTAACCACATGTATTTTTTTGGTTTTGGCTTCACCTTTACTTTGGTGTATTTAGATTTGGGTCATGGACCATCTCTCTTGGTGAAAGGGAAAAACCCCTAGCTTTCCATATTCAATGTAACCTTAGTGAAATATGGGTTAGTGGGCATATGGTGTTGAGATAACATAAAATTACTCCACTATTAAAGAGTGTTTCCTACATAACCAATACTCTAGAAGAGGTCCTTCAATTCAAACTTTTAGGTTTTTACACAAGTAATTCCTATGTTTGTTTAAATGGATGAGATGACTAAATTAGTTAAATAAATATGAAATAATTAAGTACTTATTTTTTATAATATTTTAATTATTTTGATATTTTAAAAATAGTAATATATAGGGATAAATAGTAACTTAGCTAAAAACTAACTATTATAGATTATCTAGGTTCTGTAAGTTGAGATTTGGGTAAGAGTTTGTGTCATCAACAAGATTCTAGTATTCATATATTCATTGGATAATAGCACCCAATTTAGACAATAACACCATTTGTGTGTAGTGTCCTCAATATGGTGTTAATGTCCTCTTTATGGGATTGTTCTTATTTTCTAGGAGCATCTATGCATGTGTATGTATGTGTAACAACCCCACTATGTTTTACTAGAATATTGCAATATATATATATATATATGTATATGTATATATATATATGTATATGTATATATATATATATATGTATATGTATATATATATATGTATATGTATATATATGTATATGTGTATATATATGTATATATATATATATGTATATGTGTATATATATATATCTGTATATATATATGTATATATATGTATATATATATATATGTATATATATATATATATGTATATGTATATATATGTATATATATATATATGTATACATATATATATATATACATATATATACATATATATATACATATATATATATATATATACATATACATATATATATATATATACATATACATATATATATATATATATATATGTATCTATCTATATATATATATATAAATATATATATATATATATATATATATATATATGCACACACACACATATTTATCATATAGATTTCACCATGAGAAACCTAATTAGTGATATTTAAATAACTATATTAATTCAGTTAATAAAAAGGTTTGTATTTAATCTACTTAGCTAAGGATAACCATGAATAGTTATGAAAATCATGAACAATATTGAATAACCATAAATATTGCATCTAATCATACATGAAATAGTACAAATCTAACCAAAATTGATACAACATTACAGCCACTATTATAGAACTATAATATATAAGTATTATAGTTTTTAGTAATACATAATAATATATCAAAAGATAAAACATGATACAAAGCTCCATAGAGAAGATTCTCCATGACTCAAGAGTTTCCATGAATCTAGTATCAATATGTAATATAAAGTGTAGTCCTCAGTATAGTAATCTAGCTAGGAAGGAGAGCATATTTGAGCACTTTTCCATGCCAACCACGAACTATAGATCCCCTCCACTATATCATAAATAATGGGATGTCCCTCCCTTCATGAATAAGTAGATAATGATGGTGTGGGAGTCCAAATTAATAAACCAGAACTCATGTGTTGAAGATATCTAATACACAATGTGTACCATAATAAATTCATTCTTAATATCACACAAATATGAAAAATATATCAACATATGAAATGAGAATGTTTAATTAAAAAATTATTTTGGCCAAATTTTTCAATAAGTAATGATCTCTAAGATTAATCAGATTCATACACATCACTTAATCGGATTACACCTCATATTACTATTGATAATTTTGACCTCAGTGGTCAAATTGTCACCTTTACCATTCTAAACTTTTCATAACATGTAATTTGTCATTGTGAGTTAGTAAATTTCCCTAAAAAATAATTGAGGAAGCCATGGTTAATATGTCCTAAAGTTTTTGTAGGTGATTTGAGGTCTTTTCCTTCACTTGTCTTGTGTTTTCTAGTCATTTTTTAGAATTTTCAAGCCATTTATAGTGGTGTGAAGAGTATATAACTTATTTATTAGTTTCATATAATTATTTAAGGTCATTAAATTCCTAAAAAATTAATAATTGGGTTGATCACATTTTGGACTAATTTTATGACTCATTTCTATGCAAAATCTAACCATTTTATGTTATTCAAAGAAGGTTATGATAGTATATTATCATAAATAAGATTTATTAAATGTTCATTCACCTCATAAAATATGTTATAGACTTTGTAAAACATTTTAAATAATTCCATTGAGCGTTCCTTGGTGAAAATAACATTTTTAGTACAAAAATAGGCCTTTTTGAGGCATTCACTTTGATTTTCAGAGGATTTTTATGAAAAAATAATAATGGAGGATTAATTAGGTCATTATATGGTCATATATATGGTTTAGAGGAATTTATAGCTAAAAATTTTGAAAAATTAACTTTGCTTCATTTTTGGCCTTTCTTGCATGCATAGAAGGGCAATTTTCAAATGTTTAGTCTGAGAAGAGGAGAGATATTTGGGACCTAAAAAATTTGTCCATTGTTAGGGAGTAATATTTAAATTAGTGGAATTTTTTTACATATTGGTTCCCCCATCTTTATGAACAATCACTAAGAGTCACACCAGGTCACTATAGCCTATGCATCTAAGAGGGGTATGTTCTTGGACCTATTTTTGACGCTGAAAAATAATAGAGATAAATAGTTTTGCATAATGTTTTTATGGGTCATGATTATAATTTTAAATTTTTTCTCATTTTATAAGTCCTTCAAAGAAGGAATTTATATCATAAAACCTCATTCCTTTCACTATTTTTTGAATGGTCTCTTGGGTCAGTTTTGAAGTAGAATATGTGTCTTTAATCAGTTGTTTTCATCTTAATAGGTTATAAATCATGAAAAAAAAAATCATACAATTAATATTTCACAAGTTTCCATTATTAGTGTGTCTCTTTGAGGGATTTCAATCTGAATGTGTTTCTTTAATAAGGTACATTTACATTCATTGAGTTTGATTTTCATATTCATATCCAATCATAGTGGATGGGAGATATTATCAAGTTGTTTAAACAAAAACAAAGTTACAATATATATTATGACCTTGAAAAATCCTCCAACTTATTTTACCATGTTGATTTTTTCCATAGTCTATACATTCAAGAATGAGTACCTTCAAGTTGTATGATGACTATCAAAACATTCATTGGAGGACATAAAACCCTTGAGAATTTGAGAAGTTGTCTCTAACTAGCATGGACAATCAAGATATCCCAATGCCATGCATTTGAATATTTAAGCTAACATTCACCTACACCCTATAATAGTCATAAACACCTATAGGTGGCTCTCTCAGGTTTCCAAGGTATGGTATAATGATTTAAAACTTGTTTGGAGTCTTTATATGTTTTAAACTAATTGATAATGTCATTCTAAAGCATGAAGGAGTCTTGAATAGAGCCAAAAAAACTCATGTCAGTTGGTTACATATTGAAGATGCAAATAAGGGACAAGTTCCCTAAAAGATACAATATAATGACCCTGAAACTTCTTAGATATTTTTATAAGAGTTCAAGAGAGGGTCTAGACTAGCCTAAATGGTTCTGTCAGATAGTCCACATGTAGGAGAAGTGCCTTGACTAAAAATAGAGGTTTTTGGACTCCAATTAGTTAAGGAAGGGGACTTAAATTCTTGAAAATCCTTTTATGCATATTTTCAGTAATATCTAATATAGTTTGACTACTTATAGCTTCATATGGAATAAAGAGCAAGGTCTAAGTTTTTAAGGTTCAAGTAGTTACTCTTTGAAGGAGTTTTTGTCATCATTTTCAAGTCCATTACACACAATTATCACTTCCCAATATCCTCACTATATTTAATTTATGTCTTTTCCCATGTTTTGATGTTTATATTCCCTTATCACTCCATCTCCATCTCTTTCCATCCATATACCACTCCTTCTAGGCCTTAACCATGTAATGAACCCCTCCATACACCTTAAAACCTCCTAAAGAAAGAATGTCACAAGTGTTGAATTCTTTCAGTCACATACCCAATCAAAGGACAAACTGATACCTACAACTAACCTCTTAGAAGTTATTGTAGCAGAGCACTTAAGGTCACTTTGAGACCATTTAAGGGCAAACATGGTAATGGGGTGAATAAATATTTATCATGATCCCTAACCAAAGATTCAATACTAAGTGATCACCATACATGGTCTAAGTAATGTTTATTAGTAGTGTCACATGTGGATTATCTTGTCCATACTACAAGCATACTATATTTTTGGTCACTGAGCACTTAAAAGGTAATCGATGTTTGGGTTTCAAGCTTGAATTAGAGAAGGAAATGGTTTATATCAAGTTGGATTAAGGATCCTTCAAGGTGAACACAACACCTAATGCACTTCACATTTTCACTCTAATTACTATCCAATGCAAGGCAAGGTATTCACATAAAGGGTTCTAAGGATTACATACAGTTGATGAGGGTTTTGTCACCAAACACAAAGACTCTATAGGGTGTTTAGAGGACCTAGGATAGTTGGTAGTGCATGACATCACAACCTCAATCAAGGTTCAAAAGACACAATGTATACTCAATGCTATAATTATAAAAAATAATTACTACTCCATGTAAACTAGGTCATACACCTTCAACCATCTCCATTGGCTCAGGTTTGATAAAGGATCAAATTAAGTATGAAGCATGTTGGTTGACAGTGTGAGCTATCTGTTAGTAATTCACAATGCTATTGTTATAAATGCCCTAACACATTCATGCCTTTAACATTAATTTAAATAGGATTAACATAGATTTATCACCTATAATAATTACTTCCACCTACAACCCAAAGTGACAAATAGTCAAGTTTGAGAGATAAAGTATTGACTATTGGTGTGTATGGAGGAGTCTTATAGTTCAAAGGATTAAATTAAACATGTTAATGATAAGATGAAGTCAATAGTCATATAATTAGGTTAAATTTTTTGAAATAATTAGTGTAAATTCAAAAATATAGTCCTTGAAACGCTTAGGTATGGCATAGTTATGCTTGTTTTGACATGCTCTTGAACAAGTCCACAAAATTCATGGATTACATGCATGTTCAAGGTGAATTGAATATTTTTATGAGGTTGTAAGGTCAAAAAACCTAAAATATGGTACAAAACCTTAAATATGGGTTCCATATATCACTTACATCCACAATTTGAGATATCACCTATATCCAACATTAAGATAGGTCTTAGTTCAAGCCTATGAAAGAAGTATCACAAAAATGGAAGACTTATCAGTGAAGGAGACATTTATTAAATGGGTGTTAAGATGAAAAGAAAACTTAGTCTAGTGTTGAGGTCTTAAAGTTAAATTTTCCATCTACTTCTAAGGTTCCCACTAGCCTAAAATACTCACCTATAGCCAAGTGGTAAAGATGACTCACAACCATATGTAGATTGAGGTTTATCACTTCTATAAAGAGTAAAGGTTTATGTGGTTGGATGATTTTGAAAATAATGTTATAGGAGAACAAGTGATGTGAACATGAAATATTTAAGAATAGAAAAAGGGTAATACTAATCTATATCTCACCTAAATTTAACTCAAGCCAAAATATAGCCATGGTTACCAAAGATGTTGTGTTAAGATGTAACCCTAGGTCAGTCATTCAAGAGAGGAAAGTTTTGAACTTGATAAGTGACTATCAAGAGGGATGAAATCATGTTAGTAAGCCTTTAAGTTTTATAATTTAAATACCAATGCTCTCCAATTGATACTCCTGTCCATAAAAAAACATAAGTACAGTCAAGTTATGAGCTAGGCATATCTCTAAATGATGAGCTTAAAGCATAATAGCCTAGTGATAGTTTAATGGTCAATGTAGGGTTAAAGGTTTATGAAAGTTTCAAAGGGAAAATATAAAGAACTATTAAGGATGGAGTGACTCCAAGACTATCTAACAATCTAGTTTTTTTCAAAACTTGCACTATAGCTTTGTTTAAACACAGTCATATTACCAAAGTTAGCATCATTGAATGTGAAACATAGGGATCTATGTCCCTAAGGAGGTCACATGATCTATGGAGTAATTCATGAGATTACTAGGAGAAGTATACATTATATAAAGATTAAATGTTGATCTATGTTCCTTATACCAATATTCATAGGAAATTTGTAGCCCATTTTCACTTTATACAAGCCTAGTAATAAGGTCATATAGGTAGTAAATGAGTTTCAATAGTTATATATGTAGTGTTTACATTATATCCAAGTAAAATAAAATTTATGAACTTTATGGGATCATGATAATGTATATTTAAAATGAGTAATGTACATCACTTGAGGCTCACCATCAGTCAAGGTACAAGTGGAGAAGGCATACTTAGGGTTTTAAGCAGAATACAATTAATTATCCCTAAGGGGGTAGGATAGAAAAAGGAAGTATGCTAATGGAATATCACATAGGAATGATTATGGTACTTATAACATGATATACACCTCCATAATTACAATTTACTTAGGATACATGTCAAACATGTCATCCTCAGAAATTTCTTACTCACACACAATCACCAAACTATCTAGACATGAAATTTTGAGATGTTTTAGCCATGGATAAGGACGAGGTAGGATATGAATACAAAATTAAATATATATTATAAATATTTAGTGATAATTATAATCTATCCATACACATTCCCATTGTAAAAAAAAATCACAAAAGGACAGCATATAGTCCATATGCTAATTTTGCACACAGTCAACGCTTATAAAGTTTACTTTGGGAGTTTTGACGTTTGAGGGGGATAGATACATAAATTTAACTTGGAATTTTTAGAAAGGTGTAATAATGACCCAAGGAACACCCCCATATTTTTTTTTTCAAATAAAAATAGGGAGAATATTCTATATTTTGTCTCATTGGTAGGCCACTTTCAAGCGTGCAAGGAGGCAAATAATGATGAGAAAGTGACCAAAATTAGTGTTGGGTACATTGGAAATACTTTGTGATGAATTTATATGTTTAAATAATATTTTTTAATATAATAATAACATTTATTATGATCATTAATGATGATAAATCACGTAGAGGTGTTGGTGGGTGGCCATTAGCACTCAAACCCCACTAGCCTACACTAGGCCTTTTGCCTGATAGGGGTTCTTGCCACTTATAAGGTATAATTACCATTAAAAAGAATTAAATAATGATTATGGGGATATATTGGATGTTTTAAATATATATTTTTAGAATAAGTCACAAAGAAACCATTTTTGGGTTCAAAAGCATGACATGGTGCACATAATGAAGGAATTGATTTGAGAGGCCAAGTTTGAATGTTCACCACATCAAGGAGGTTTATAATGGGACATAAATGAAATATGAAATGTTTAATGTGGTATTATACATCAAATTTTTGTAATTTTTCTCAGTTTTTACAATCAAATTTTATGAATCATCCTTAAGGGGGAAAACTACCAAAAACCCTCTTGAAACCCTGTTTTGGACCAGTTTGCAAGTTCTGAGTTGGATACCCCACCAAATGGAATATTTGATTCATTATAAATACCATATGTTATAGGTAACTCTCATAGGATAATTAAAATGGTTTTTTTAATATACCTTCACTTGTATGGATTTGGGAAAAAATAGTACTTTTTGAGCTTTTGAGGTAAAACAAATGTTCCAAAGATCACAAAAAGATTAAAATAACATTGAAGGAAGTATTGAGACTTTTTTTACCTGATAAAACTCAAAAATATAGGAAAATCCATCCAAAATTTCCCAAACTATTTCATTCTTTTGGGCTAGTCAAAAAATGTCTTCAAATAACAAGCCTTCCAAAGGCCATTTCATGGTTTTGGTACTTCTAGGTGGTTTCAGACCACAAAAATTGACATGTATCATGTTTAGGGAATTATAAAAGTTAATAAAATACTTTTTTATGTTCAATACTTTTATGATATCTCAGATGCAAAATTTCTCTTCTAGGGCCAAAAGGGCCAATTAGGTCTAATTTAGCAGGCTAAATGGGCTAGAAAGCATATAAAATCTTGGATTTTAACCATAAAATTTTATATGGAGATGTAAGAGGATAATGGGTACCTATATAAATTATTTTTTTTTAATTTTCACTTCTATTTTCTCCTAGGTAAGGAGCTTTTTAGGAAAATAGGTCTACAAGGAATACATGGCAAAAACTTATTTTTGGTGTTGTTCTAGGTCTTCCTGAGTGTTTGATGCCTAAAATATAATTTAATTAGGTCAGGTATTAGATTTATAATCCTTTCATGGAAAATATATTATGTATTGATGCAAATTTTAAGAAAACTCCTCATTTTCCTTCTATGCCTTGGTTAAAAATGAGCCTTTTGAAGAGTTTGAAGGCTAAATAGGTACATATAGCCTATTGCAACGACTTGGAAAGTTTAATTAGGACACAAAAATCCATATTAAAGGTATTAGGAATTAAATAAATATTTATAATGAATGGATCAATTGGAAAAGGTCTCCATCAAGTGCAAATAAGACTCTTCCTCTTCCAAATGCACATGTGCAAGATAAAGCCAATTTGATTAAGGTGTCTTGTAACCAAATATTAAAAAGTGTTTTATAATAATTAATAATCATATATAAGATTTAAAATCAAATAATTATAAGTAATTTAATACCTACATCCATGGAAGAGACTTTTTCATCAAGGGAGACAAGAAGGCTAAAATCTAGGGGTTGGTGCAAGAATATAAGCACTCTCCAAATGCTCTAAGCTGGACAAAAAATAATGATGAGTATCCTAAGACCCATAAAAATTACAGAATTTTTTTTCCAATACACTTTATGTAGGGTAAATATTTGAGAAGCTAAAAATGCAATGTATCACTTTTGGAGGAGCGATTTGACCAAGTTTGAGGTCCCCTACTTTGGGGTTGATTTGTCTCTAGGCATTTATTTGTTATATGTATTATTTTTTATAGAATTTAAATTTAAGATTTGATATATTTATTATTATTAAATTCTTACAAAAATTTTATTCACCTTTTTAGAGTAATAAGAAGCAAAATTCCTCCATTTTTAGGGATTTTCTATTGAAGTGTAGGTGCTTGCCATTGATATAACTTAGTGAAATACTTGTTTTCCTTGGTTATAGTCCAGGTTTCTACCTTCATGAGAGATTAATAATGTTATAAATTCCATTATAAGTGTCTAAATCAAGATTAAGTTCATGTATTAGATGTGAGTTCACTCCTTCTTTACATAAGTTGAGTTTGTAAGGTCCTTATTGTGAAATATTGATGTAGAAAACTTACTTGGGTGTAGTGAATGTGTGTGTAAGATTTTTTATATTTAATATAATTTTCATTTAAATAATCTGAGTTCAAAAAAAAATTGGTGCATCACCTTCCATTTCAAGTTTCATTCAACTTCATCCATTTTCATTATCTTTTACACCATTTCCCTTGTCATAATAAGTAAGTAGTAGATTAAAAGTAAGTTTTAGTGAGATAATCAAGGGAACTAGACCTCTCTAGAGATTATATACCTTATAAATTCACCCACACTTTGGAGAGATTTGATGTTCTAATAGGAGTGATTATTTTCATACTTTCTCATAAGGGCACACTCCCGATTGACAATAGTTTTTGGCATGCCTAGTGGGATTCTTACTCCTTGGCATAACTAAATTTGGATCTAAGGAGAATCATTTACAGTAGAGGAGACTATACATCTTAATCAAAAACTAAATATTCTTCAAGTTTCAAAGTTTATAACATCATTCAGGTAATTCTTTTATGCTAAAGATTACCACAAGGTCAGCTAGTAAAGATATTCCTTTTGAATTCATTGAGTTGTCTTCTACATCATATAAGAGATCAAGGTTTAGTAGGACAAATCCATATCCTAAAAATCAACATTTGTCTCTTGGTTATCCTACTATTCTAAGCACTACAATCCCCACTATCCAAATGGCTATCAAAAACTAGATGTTTGTTCTTTTTAATAGAGGTAGCCCACTAAATTTAGCTTAGTTTGATGACATTCTTGTTAATACACTCAATATTATCCCATTATTCTTAGGGAAAAAAAAAAAAAAAAAAACTCCTATTAAGCACATACAAGATGTAGCTAATCTTTGTTCATTCCATAATGATATTCAGGATAATGTTGTTATTAGATTGATTGTTGCTCCTTCAAAGAAAAAGTATTATAGTGGTATAAAAATCTGCCACTAAACTTTATTTATACCTAGGATAAATTGGGTGCAGCCTTAGTCAAGCAATTTGAGGACAAATCTGATCACCTCTCTTTGGTTGAATAATTAACTACCATAAATAGAGATCATTATAAGTTCATGTTTGATTTTAACCACAGATTATAAAAGACATAGAAAAAGATACCTATGTTGATTAGGACATTCCCTAAAAATTTATTCTTGTACTATTTGAGATCTCTTAACTCTAACATTGGCATGATGATATAGTTAATGGGTGGTACTACCTTGCCAAATGCTTATGAGGTTGCAATAAGGGTAGAGAATAGTTTGATACAAGTTGGTAAGCTTTCTCTAAGGCCTCCAATACCTATATTCCTATAATTGAAGTCTATACCAACCCCTCAAATTCCTATAATTCTATCCTTATCTCCTATTCCATCCCCTCAAGATTAAATTGTAACCCTTAGTAGTCAAGCTAGTGAGAAAGGAGAGTTAAAAGGCTTGCTATAATCCTTTGGGAATGAAATAGTAAAACTCAAGAGGAAATAATTTTAGGATAATAGGCATTATCAACAACAAAATCAGACCACCTATCAGCCCTTCAAATATCAAAGGCCTCCTTATCAAGGTTTTAGAGAGAATAAACCACCTTATCAAGCACAAGTAGTCATATATCTAGATAAGCCATATACTACCCTTGATCTTAATACTCCTTCCACTTCAAAATACATTTTTCCCATCCCACCTTAGAACAACTTGATCAAGATTTAGGCTGGCAGCCCTTAAATCTCAATGGTGCTCAAAACCAAGCCTTGGTATCACAAAACATCACTATGCCACAAATGACACAAGAAGAGTTTTCTTTTCAAGGAGGTCAGTGCCAAGACACAAGTTTGGAATCACAAGGAGATAATCAATAGGTTCAAGGGTAGCATAATTCCATTAATCTGAATTGGCAAATGGATTATCATGTTATTTTTAATTAGGGTGTTGAAACTAACAATGCAAGTGGTCAAGTTACAACTATAACTAGAGATAAAATAAGAGCCATTGATGAGGCTCAAGATTTCACAAATTATTCAAGTACTCCTAAAATTGTTTCTAAGAGTAAAAAAGATCAACTTGATACCCCTACAACATAGAAAAATCAAAATATAGAGGTTGGTAAAGTTCATCAAGTACATCTAGTTTGTGAGAAACTAGTGCTTCAGAAAGTGCAACCAAAGGTTAGTGGTTATAATTTTAGTATAGTGGATTAGATGAAAAAGTATAATATCAGAATTATCATGTGGGATTATATTTACATTCTAGGATAAAAGGATATACTCATCCAAGGTCTTTTAGCTCTCAAATTGTCTCCAAAACTAGTTGAGAAAGAAGGTGTTGTCTTAACTAATTTAGATCATCCAAATAAACAATTATAGTAGGTACATAAGATGATAAAGGTGGATAAAACTAAGGTAAAATCAAATAAAACTCCTCCTTTCTACCTTTCTTTGATAGTGAGTGATACTTTGGTTCATAACTGTATGGTAGATAGTGGAGCTAGTAGCACAATTATGCCTAAGTAGATTGTAGACAAGCTTGGCCTTGTTTATGAAACAAATAATAAGAGGGTATTGTAACTATATGGGTCACCAAAAAAGATCGTATCCATCATAAAATATCTAAAATTGACACTGAATTCTTGTCCTAATGTTATTATTCAGTAGGATGTTGTTGTGGTGACTTGCCTCCTTACTTTGCCATGTGCTTTTCAAGCGACTTCACCTTAAAGATTGGGGGTATTTATCAACTGATTGGACTTATTTGATGTTCATAACTAGTTATGGTACCAAGGTAAAAATTCATTCTGAACCTATTGCACATTTCTATTTAGAGCTATATATGCCAAGTGTTGTGAACACTAATTGTATCATCTCAGATGAGGTACTAAAAACTAGTGGGGTATAAAATAAATCACCATTGGATGGATTTTCAGATTTATTTCTTGATGAGTGGGCCTCTAATTTTCATGACCATGATCCTTATAAGTTAATTTAAGAAGGAATTGGTTTGTATTGCCTTCATGAGAATGATGCACTAATTCTAGCCATGGTTAAGGATGATGAATCTAGTAAAGGTTTATGGAAATTGTAATTTGATGTATCAAAGAATAAACATGGTACCAAGGCTAGAATTATGTTTTTTTCTCCAAAAAATCCAATGTATTTATCTTTTATTAAGTTTCAATTTGGTTTTTCAAACAATGTTGTAGAGTATGATGCACTACTTCATGGTTTAAAGTGGGCTAGGAAGATGAAAGTCAACACCTTACAAGTTTTTGGTGATAGTAAACTCATAGTTCACCAAGTAAGAGGTTTAAATGTATGAAAAAATTTGTTTCTTACATATTATAAGCATAAAATATGGGACTTACTTGAATATTTTCAAGCCTTTAACATTTAGGGAATACCAAGAGATAAGAATAAACGTGCAAATAGGTTGGCTTTCATTGGGGCACAATTTAGTATCCTAGCTGATATAAAAAGTAAAAAAATTAAGTCACATATAAAGGTGTTTTTAAGGCCTTCCTTTTATAAATAATCATGAGAATTGGCTAGTGTTCAAAGATGATAATCAAATTATGAGATTCTTACAAAAAGAGGTTGAGTTTTCCTCAAGAAACCAATCAAAGTAATTGCAAAAGTATGGTGATTAAATTGTAAAACTAAAAAAAAATAAGTTACCCAAGGGATTGGTCACACTTGTGAACAATTTTAGTGGTAATTATGAGTTAAGGAAGGATAAGTCATCCTTGTCAACAAAATAAGATCATTATGCCGATGTAGAGATTATAACTAGTAAGAATTTGAAGTTGGGTAAGGCATGCACTCCTTCAAAAAAGAAGTTTTCATTGAGTTATGTATAATTTTTGCTGATGTATTTGCATGTCAATATAGTGATCTCAAGGGATTTGACCCAAGTCTAGCTCAACACACCATTGAGTTATAGGTTGAAACTAAACCAGTGAGATAAAGATAAAGGCCCATCAATCCTAAGCTTGAGAATTTGATGAGATCTAATCTTCATAAGCTCATAGATTCAACTATTATATTTAAAATCAAGCCCTCAACTTGGGTGGAAAATCTTGTTCTAGTATGTAAGAAGAATGGTGAGATTAGATTGTGTGTTGACTTCTATGATTTGAACAAGGCTTCACTTAAATATCACTATCCATTGCCATCAATGGAACAAATTTTATAGTTGGTTGTAGGTTTAGAGAGTTTTTATTTATAATATTTCAAAATAAAATATGACTAATCAATTCATTCTTTAGGAGTTATACTAATCATAATGCATAGACCATCATTTATAAAGTTATCAAACCAATCCAAATCAAGCTTTATTCATTTTTTAAAAATCAAATGACATGATAGATTTATAATTTAATATACTTGGTTCATGCTCAGTCTATAACCAATCCAAGATTCAAGGCTTTGATGCTAATCTTAATGTTAACTTTGTTTAACAATCAAACACATATCCTAATCAAATAAACCCTTGACATAGTTAAAAACTTATTTACATAACCCATACCATAGACATTTGACACAATCTAATTAAAATAAATATATCCCAAATTATCACTCATTCAACATAGTTGAATTAATAAAATATATAATCATTTCATAGTATAGCACTATCAATGTCGATTTAAAAAATCCTACTCAATCTACAAATTGACTAAGTGGATTATGAGATATTATTTCAAACTTATTTAATATTTCAAAATAGTATAATTGATATGAAAATCAAACCCATTTAATAGTTAACATAGACCATTATTTTATCATAATCAAAGTAGATCCACGTCTTTATTTTTTCAACTTTAATCTGTATCATAACCCCTTAGATATAGTTACTATTATATATACTCCAACAAATTTTACTCATATATTGATTTATTAAATTAACTACATATAACAATAATAACCATTATTTCTCATACCAACCCATCTTAATCAACTCAATGATTTTATAGGTGATAATGTTATTCCTATTTTATATGTGTGTGTGTGTATACATCAATGTGTATATATACCCTAGGTAATCAAGCTATTATAAGGGTATATACATACCCGTATATATATAAATATATAGGTATATATACTCTTAAGCAAAATAAAGGATTAACCCCATTTCCTTTTTACATAGTTGAATCTATTAAATATATAGTATACCCACTTATTAAAATTAAATATATATATATATATATATAATGCCATAACAACTAAATAAAAAATTAAATGAAACTTTCATATTCTTCAATTGATATAGAGATAAAGGTAGATATTTTCACATGGGTGTTTCGTAACAAAGTAAACACCTAAGACCCTACCACTTACCTTTAGGATTATGGGGCTGGATATAGGGTTTTGTGGAGGATGACTGTTCCATAGGGACCTACATATAGCCCTTTATATTTTTTTATATTCATTTCAAACAAATTAACAACCCTTTATTCTATCATTTAATTTCACAAATCAATGCAACACTGACACACATAAATTCAATATAAATTTGCCCTGAATATTTTACCAAGCGAGCCAAATATTTATAAGATCCAAATGTTTTTAACCTTTCTCTTTTGTATATGAATTTTATAATGCCTATGTTTTCATCCACAACACTTATTTTTCTTTCTTTTTATTTATTCTTATCACCTTACTTTCCTCTAATTTCTCCTCCATTCCCATCAAGCAAAATAAACTAATAAAATGCATGCAAATTTTTCTCAACAAAAATCTATAGGATGCCACCATGCAACCACAACTAACTCTCCATATTTTTTTCCAAATTATGGTTAACTTGGAGTCAATGGATGATTAGAAACCCTAATCATATCAAGACTTACATATAATATCAAAATAAACATTTTATACTCTTTATAAAATTTGCATGTCATTGACTTAAATAAACAATTATCAACTTTAAAAAATTGACCAACTAAACCATAAGTCACATAGTCTCCAATGTTTATTCCATGCAATGATTATCTTAATCAATAACAATTTTATTTCCATGAAATGACTATCAATCAAATATAATAATGATTATATTGCATGATATTACACTTAGGTATTACAAGACTATAGTTCAATGTTAAAATGTTATTTACAAACATACTTAGAAAATAAAATGACTCCTAAAATCATTTTAACAATTAAAATCAATATAATCATTTATCTAACATATATTATGAATATCAAACCCTTTGATCAAACATTTTATTGAATAGAAAGATATTTAAAAATAATGTTATATCTTTTGACATTTAGATTTAGTGTGTATATATATATATATATATATATATATATATATATATATATAATATTAATAATAATAATATTTAATTATTATTATCTTAATCTTAAATATCAATAACAACAATTAAATCCATTAAAACATCATATCATTATACTATACAACCATACTTAATAAGGTAATAAGATAAGTTATGTTAGATCATAAAACTAGTGAAATAACTCAAATAATAAACATGATCATCATCAAAAATAAAGATTATACCATAAATCATATTAATAATTACCTAAAATAAAAGTACACAAAACATGATACACTATATATATCAAACAATTAAAAATATAATATACTATGTGATGTGTACAATGGTTTCTATATTTGTTCTCTATCAACCCATAACATCTCCATCTAAACCACCCTCTTCGATGATACTATCCCTCCATCACACTCTAAGGGAAGAATATATCCAGCATCCACATCATGAAAATTAAGGTAGTTACCATGAAAAATCATTATATCCTTAAAATAATGTTGTATATCTAATAAACATGATCATAATATACATAATATAAAAGTACTGCTAACTCATAAAAAATAAACATTTAAATTAATAAACACAAGATATACCATAATCATGATATGTCATTAATCATAATCAGATATTAGTTAACCAATTAATAAACCATAATAATCTTAGATTAAATAGGTTATTCAACTTAGAGATAAATCAAGATGTGATATTATGTTTTGTTTCTATGTGGCTAAAACTTGTAGCTCTATGTTGTACCAAAAAACTTGATTTGATGTGAAAACCCTAATCTCCTTGAAAGTATGGCATACACAATGATTTTTTGTGTGTTAGTAGGATGGAATAAATATCCTCAACAAGTTATGTAGAGACTTTCCTACATAACAATATTATAAGGAGGGATCAAGTCTAATGTAGTTCTCCCACCTAGTGTTTGATGTATGTGCAAGTGAATACAAGAATGAGAGTGGCCTTGGATTCCTTGAATGTGCTTAAGCTTTGAAATTATTGAAAATTAGATTTAGGGATGCTATAGATGGTACTATATATAAATTATGGAAGAATAAGGATCAAATACTTTTATTTTCACAACTTTATATTTGGTTTGAATAGCTTTTGCATTTATTTTCCATCTAGTCAATATAGGTGGATTAGACTTGTATTTATGGGGTTTCATTGCCTTTACAGATAATAAAATGAGATTAGGCTAACCTTAGGAGGGGAAAACATTTGAAAACTAATCCATTGGGAATATTTGGGGCTAAATATAGTAACACCTAGTTGGTGACACTAACACCATGTGGATGTAGTGTCCCAAATGTGGTGCTAATCTCCTTTTGGTAGACTGCTAAGCAATTTGAATTAGGGAATGATATGACAATTATAGGGATCTATTATGACTAGATGTAGGTGGTTATGGTCTATTGAATGACTATAAATTTAAGTATAATTCTCAAAGATAGGTTTATGGATAGCCTAGGGATACGCTAACTCAAGTGACACTCTTAACATCCAATTTCCACTTTTAGGTGATTACATTCGGTCCCCCTTTATTCTATTAATGCAACAAAGGGAAATGATTAGTTTAAAGGAAAAATAATCACACCTAGACTTAAATTGGAATTGAATCCCACATGTTTTAGTTTGAGTGTGCAAATTTGGGTTTATATATGTCAAACATGATCCAAATAAATGTTCTACAATGAAAAATGCAAAAATAGTCCTTACTTAAGAGATAATCAAAAGCAAAATACTACTTTGAAATGAAATAACTAAGTAAAACTTAGTAAAGAGAGAGGAAAGTAATGAATACACCTCATTGGGTACATGAACTAATGTAGGAACCTAGTGATAATTTTTGTGTGTGAATGTGCATAGTTATCATATCATTATATAGATTGAACTAAGTTGATGGATTACTCAATCCTCATATGGGTGGCTCAAGAACTCAATCTGAACATGACTCCATCATTGCCCACCCATACTTGGTGGATCCTAATGTTTTTAAATAGCTTAGATAAGACCGTAAGTGTGTTGAACCCTCTCATATAGGTGGTTCAATAACTAAAGTAGACTATGACTCCATCATTTCCCCCTGTGTGAAGTAAATGCATTTATATCTATACTACACAAAGAGATAAAGTATCTAATTGAGAAATCTATCTATGTATTTGACTATACATCCACTCAAGTATATTAGATGGCTTTGGACCACTTAGGAATGCCAACCACTACCAATAGAATAAATCATGACTATGGTGACAACCTAAAATGTGATATAAATTATATAAGACATAGAGAATGACATGTAGTTTTCCATTCCATCTAATCAACCTATCTAAAGTTAAGTATATAGGGACCATGTGCCATGTACATGCCCCCAATCTAGTATCTAAGTATATTGAATATAAATCAAGTATGTAATATCTTAACCTATATAATTGATTTGAATGTATGAGTGATCATGTCATGCATGAACCCCTAAATCTAAGTAACTAGTATGAATTTGAGATGAAATAAACTTATCTAAGCTAAATCTAAACATAACTACCAAACCTATGACTGTATCTATGAAACTTTCTATTGTACCTAGTGTACTAGTTTGAATGATCTAGACTATCTTGAACCTAAGTCTATTAGATAGTAGTGCCCTATAGTGTATAGTAGCACCTTGTGGTGCTAGTGTCCCAATATGGGTACTAGTGACTGTCTAGGCTTTTTTTTTGTTCGATTTGAATGATTGTTAAGTATTTATTTTTTTATGTGTCTACCTTGAGTTTGATTTTTATAAATGAGCCTATGTGTTGAAATGTATTTATGAAAAATAATGTAAGATCATGATCTCTATGATAACCCTTTTAAATGCCCCCTCTTTTGAGGGTTGTTTTGAAACCTATGTAAGAAATACCCTCTAAATAAGTATCTCTAAAAAATAAATTATCTTGATCATGTGCATGATATTCCAATATAATGTAAAATAAAACATCAAAATGTGATTATATATGAACATAATCAAGTGTTGACAATTTGGCCTCTCGAGATAAATGTCAACCCCTATAATCAAAAACCTTCTCATGAAACCCCTCTAAGCTTGCACATGATGTTCTAGAGATTTTCATGGTCTCCTAAATGCTACTTGAAATCATTTTATCACTATTTAAGGTTTCATAGTATGTATTAAACATTACTTACAGAGATCTTCATATGTCATAAGTTGTCTTAGGTTCTTAGGTGATGTGCTAGTGGTCATGGTGGTCCTTGGATGAGTGGAATAGTGTTAAGGTGATTTTTAGGTCTAAATAATGGTCTAAACTCTATTTTATAAAATTAATGTTTCTTAGTAGAATTTAAGGTAATTTGTAAAGTTTGGGGTTTTTAATTCTTATGATTTTATGCCTATTTTACGCCACTTATTAGAAGTTAAGGTGTCAGCATCATATATGTGTTTCCAATCCTATTTTTAATCATGACATGAGGTATACAATGTATCTAAGGTCATTCTCTATGATATACCATTCAAATATTTTTCAAGCCTTCATAAACCCTTCAAACCATCAAATAACCACTCAAACACGTCATATTAGTCAAATTACATTATAAGAATTTGGGAAAGGGTTTTTTATGTGTCTAATTATATTATAAGTGTCTTAAAATGGTCTCATTTCCATCTTATAGTCATAAAAAGATGAGTCATATGCATAAAAGGGTCCTTTTGAAGCTAAACCCACCTTTAGTCCTCCAAATGGGCCCCACACATGTGGAAATGTGTCATTTTAACTTTCCAAACCATACCATCTCTTTTTAAATATTTTTTGAAATCATTTTTTCCTCCTTTCACCCTCTAATGATATTTCAAGGAGCTATAACCATGAAAAATGTAGTAAAGGAGGGGTTATATAGGAGTTTCAATCTTGTACAGACATGTATGAATAGGTCAGGTTCAAAATAAATTACAAAATTTTAGAATGGAATAATTCAAAGAATTAGGTTAAAATATCTTTAGTTTCAAGTTCAAAAGTGCAAAAAATTATTTCTCTCTATCTATCATCCTCTCTGGTAGCCATGGGTAGTACATCAGGTTTTTGCTTAGTTCATATAGTAGAGGGAAGGTGAGGATACAAAATTTTGGGTAGAGGAAGGTGGTATCATAAAATTTACATACTAGGAATTAGTTTTTATATTCATGGCCCATGATTTATGAATAATGGATAATAATATGGGAAGTCAAAGTTGCCTTCTTCACCTATGCAGGGGTCAAATTTACAATGGCTTTAGTGTATCCTTGAAATGGTTTTGAAAATAAATTATTGTATGTGTCTTAAATGGTTCCTTATATTACATAAACATCATCACACATTATTTTTTCACATTTATGATCCCTAAAGAGAAATAAAATCTTCAAGATGTCATATGTGTAGGCTATAAATAGTGTTGATTCTAGTTGTAGAATATTAAAGGCATGATAATGGAAGTGAATGATAATTTTTGGGTTGTGTGATGGTTTAATTGAGTCAAATTAATTTTTTATACCTCAAAAACATATCTAAACCACCAAATGACTAAACAACCCTTTCAAGTCCTACTCTAATGTGATTGATGTGTATGTGATGTGATATCCTTACAAGTGTAAATATGTATCTTTGTAATGACTATATAAAACATAAATATAGGTTATAACATGGATTAGATTAAAATTATGTTAATGTTTCATTTTTTTCCCTCATTCCTCTCACTACCCTATACTCAGAACCATTCTCATCTTTAACCCTATAAGGGCAAGCTCTTACAGCCACATCAAGTCTATTATTCAAACTAATCAAGTGAAGGATATTGGGATGGAGTATTAAAGATATTAAGGAGACTTAAGGATAATAATAAGGTCATATTAATAATATTAAAGAGTAAAAATTGTGTCAAAAAAGGATCAACACCCATATTTAATACCTAAAAAGATAGGCTCAGTCAAGATTTTGAAGGAACACTAATTGTGACTATAGGGTTAGAGGTACTAATAGAGTGATGAGGTTATGAAAGGATTAAGAGGATTAGAAAGAATAATTAAATTTAATAATCCTATTTTTTTCAACCAATTATTCAATAAAACACGAAGTCACTTCTCAAATTAAATACCCATAGTCAAAAAGGGCTTAGAACCGCCACCTACAGGCCTAACTGTAGGAATAAGCAAGATTGATCAAAGGAGTCATGATAGGGTGTATGTAAGTTTTTGAAGATAAAAAGGATGAAAATTTTCATAATAATGATGTGAATTTTGACAAATTAAAATAATATTGTCATGAAGAGGAAGATACACTCTTTCACATAGTCAAAGTGCAATACTACATCCTATAGGCATAACAAAGAAGACATGAGGAACCTTACATAAACATGAGGTATGGGAGTGAGAAAAAATCCTATAAAATATTTAATAAATTAAATCAATACCTTAATTTTTTGTTTTTATTCTTTGAGATAAGATAAGTCCTAGATGGCCTAATTAATCCTAGTTAGACCTAAACAAATAGTTATAGTCAAGGTCAAAAGATGGAAAGTTAAAGTGTAAAACACTTTAGAGAGGTGAGGTATAAAGGTGAATAATAGGTATCCAAATTTTTCCTATAATTATATTATTTTTTCCAATTTATATGATTTATTCCTTGAGATATGAGGATATTAATGGCCTAAACATGCCTATTAGACCTAAATAGGTCTAAACAGGCATGTAGATATGAATCGAAGAGATATGCAGTTTTGGAGGCTATTTGAGAGTTAAAAACATCTAAGGGGGAAGTAATAAATAATAAAAATGGTTTATATTATGATGAGAGTATAAAATTTATCAAGTCACGTAACTAGACATTAGGGCTATGTAGGCTTAGTCATTTATAAACCCTAGGCCTAAATGTAAGGGAATGAGAAGTGTAAAGAAAGCAAAATTGAAAGGAATACAGTCAAATGAGTGTTAAAAAATCATAAGATAATGTTATTTGGGTTTTAAAACTCCATAATAACTATATAAGTATAGTTAAATACCTACTCTATGTCTCTAACATAGCTATTTCAAACACTCAAACTAGGCAATGACACTCAGGGTAGACATATAGGAGAAAAAGGGTAGAGATGGTGTTTTGGGTTGATGAGGGAAAGTGAATAAGGTATATATTATATTTTAAATGATTATATGGTGAAATTAAACCCATAAATTATTGACTATAAGTCATTTAAGGTATTGGAACTTAGTTTAGGTTTATAAGGCGTAAAGCCATTCTTGACTACTTAAAGCCCCACCTCAATCTTAGGGGCATAACCAAACCACAAAATAATAACTAAGATCATGAGAAAATGTGGGAGGATGTTAAAAATAATAAAGAGGACGTTTTGGATAGAGGAAAGAAATGAAAAGGTCAGATTAGTCTCATTATCTCTCTTGAACTACACTATCCTAGTCTACCACATCAAGGTATCAATTTAAATGCTCATATCTCACCAAGAAAAAGGACTCAAACCCAATTATCTTAGTGTTATTTGAGGAAATATATTAAATAAACATACATGGTGTAAGGAGTTGAATTAGGGATCTCATCTCTATGAAAATTCACTAACTCTGCAACCTATCAGAATGTTTAGCATAAGGCTCAAGGTCTACCAACTTCTACTCATATCTCACCATAAAAGTTTAATTGTACCAAGATAAGTTTAGGGATTTTATAGGGGTTTATGGGATCAAATTTCATGTCCATAAGTTTTTTATTTGAGGCCTTTACTTTATGAACCATCATTAAGATGGTAGACCTCCAAAACCCTATATAAACTCTAGTATAAACCCAATGGGAGAAATCTTGGATAATTTTCACTTATATGCATTGAAATGACCTAAGAGACACTTGAATAACATAATAAACTCATAGGAGATCCCATACATGGTACTGGTTTATAAAGATAGTTGTATAAACATCCTAAAATCCATGCTTTTGTAGAAATTAGTGATTAAAATAGGGTACAAATATTGGTGGAATATTACATATCATTAGAGAAGGTAGTATGAGGGTTATATCACTATATTAGGCCAAAAAATATCTCACATTTCTCCCTGTAAAGGCCTTTATAAGTCTACACCAAATGGCCAGTATGTAAAATCTAGTAAGAGGTGATCTAGTCACCTAGGTGGGCAAAGTTAAAGGTGTATACTATTGATAAAGCACATGTCATGATATAATATGTTCATTAAGGTATAAAAATACTCATTGAATTGTTTTTAAGGTCTTATTCAGGTTCCATGGCCACCTAAGCAACATGAATTAATTAACTAAGCCTAGTTACCTAGTAGGCCTACTTGGCCAACTAAAGAAGATGATCTTGCATGTATAAGATCTACTAGATGAGTCAATGTAGGGACATTAAAATATTGTAAATTCCTCACACAAGTGATCAGGCAACTTCTCATGGCCATTTTAAGGAAAGAGTAGTTTCTAATCCTAGTCAACATGCAAGGAGAAGGGTAGGCTACTTAATGACTCATAGAGGCCTATTTACATCACATTTTCTATTTTTTAACTAAAAAGGAAGAGAGTGATTGATTAGGATGGCATACACATTATATTTATGGGTTCATCCAATTTTGAACAAGCTTCTACCAATCTATCTTTATGACACACTCTTTATTGAAGACTATCAATCATGAAGGCAATGTATGAAAGGATTCATGAGGGTTATCATAACTATTGAGTGAGTGTATTATGGTCATCCATGACCTATATATATCACCTCCACACCATATTTCCCTCTCTCACCTACTCATTGTTCTATATAGTGAGGCCTTAAGGCCGTTACAATGATCCCTTAGCTATGTATAAGGAAACTATACCTAGATTTGTATCTTGTAAACTTTCTGTACTTATATATGGACTATTTTTACTTATTTAATATTATTATAGTGTCTTATGATTGTTTTATTTGCATATGTGTCAGGTTTATTTCCCTTTTTAGGTCCTTTTATCACCTAGTTTCTAGTATATGGTTCTGTGCAAGTCATATAGTGTGTAAGGCGTTAATGGCTAAGCTTAAAGTGGAAGTTTGACTGGTAAGTGTCTTGAACCAGACCTTCACTTCATTACCATCATGTCATTATCATATAATATATCCTCTATATGAAACACTATTTCATAGAAGCTTTTGGAGATAGTGATTTGACTTCATGTATTTTCCACTAGTGTTGTTTGAGGTCAAAGAGAGTGGATAACTTATATTGGTGAATCAACATATTTAGACTAAATTTCCTTTTATGTATTTCTCTACCACTCTTTTCACCCCAATAATCATTAGGTTTATTTATTTTTAGCTTAATGGATGCACTAAGGGAGATAGCCCCATAAAATCAAGGTTTATCCTAGTCATAGGTCACCCACATCCTTGGGATAATCCCTTGTTACCCTAAACTTGGAGGTAGTTTTGAACAAACTCATCCTAGGGTAAAATTTGGAGTACTAACAGTAATAATCTATCATTAAACAAAGGTGTCAAAATAGATGTAATAAATTTATAATAATAGTAAATGTAAGTAACTAGGGGGATGGGGCATGATGTCCATCAAGGCTCCCAATTAGGATATGTATATGTATGGGATCCCTTCTGGCATTAAAAAATGGTGTGTATGTATGTGTAACAATAAAATAAAAGTGTCATGGTGTAGAAGCATACATGGAAGCAAACATACAAACACATGAGGCATGTAAAAGGTAGGCTAAAGTGCCATAATATAAAGGACATGGGCATATGTCACTAAATATGAGAATGAATACATATAAATAAATGTTCAAATGTCCACATACACAATCAATAAGCAATCTTTCATACATACATAGAGGACATTTTTAAATGTTCACATATAAAAGTATGAAAAAGCACACACAAGGGACATGGGCACATGTCCAAGTCATACAAATAAATAAGTGGCATAAAATATAAGGAATAATGGCATATTTAAATGCCCTAAAATATGGAAGAAGCATATGAAACAAAATCAACTATAATCTAGGAACTAGAAAGAAAAGCATGTATAACTATATAAGACAAATCTATATAGATTCCAGGTGAATATATATTGAGTCTAACTAGTGATAGTCAGCAAAAAAATCTGAATAAAGAATAAAAATGATCAATATTAGGATAAATAAATGGACAACTAGAATGTATAGTATGTAAAGATAAAACATGGTTATAAAAATTATGTAGGAGATGCCCTCAAGTGGGAGATGTATCAATGTATAAAACTAGATTGGTGTAAAGGCCCCTAATGGGTAGATGATTGTAGATCTGGATCAGTGTAGTGGATTAGAGTCCTCTCTAAAATCTTCAATCACTTGACAAGAATAATTGAAGCATATGTGTATGATAAAACTGACTATACTAAGTTAGCTAGTAATATGCAATATGTGGCAAGTAGTAAAAATGTAAACATAACAATGCATACAATCTAAATTTTTTTATATTTTTGAAATATTTGAATGTTTTGTATTTTGACATATTATATTATTTTTGTTTTTTTGAGTATAAGCTATGTACAAGCATATGAAAATAAACTATATATAAGGAATGAGAAAGAGAAAGTAAATACTAAAAATGTAAATGAAACAAAATACAAGTGTAATGTTTCTATAGACCCAAGATCACACCCATGGGATGTGGATAATCAAATGGTAGATCTAGTGGAAGATAATCTAGTGTTAGATATTAAGCCTATTTAAACTCAAATATGTCACCATCATCATGATCATCTTACTAATCTATTTGTATCAGTGGAGACTTATTCCTGGCATGAGTTTTGAGTTTGTGCATATAAATTGTGTGCTACTCAATTTCATAAGATGCCTCTCATTTGGTCCCAGGTTAAACCACATTAGACTATGGAGTATCTATGTGAAACCTATGGTTCTCATCTATGTCATAATGTAAAATGTGAACCATGTGTCTATCATAAGTGAATGTCAAGCATCTATCTGACTAATAAATGATATCATCCATTACCTTAACCATGTACTACCTAGTGTAGCATGTGTATGGGTGTCTCTATCAAAACTAAAGAATAATGTATTGGCCACCTTGGGACCACATGCAAATGGTAATGTAATATGTCCAATAAAGTCTTGATAGTGTATATCATGTTTTAAATCACTTAATTGATAACCAATGTCATGTGAAAATCCCAAATTACAAGTATTAGGATAAGAATCCTCATCTATAGCCACATGTGGAATATATCTATCTTCTAAAAATATTTTTATAATCAATGGATCATGTCATGTATATTAGTGTCAATGATGACTATTTTATAGTATGCATATCTATGTAGTAGCTTGTATCACTGGTGGTGTCAGTTCTTATGAAGGTGGAGGTTATATAATTTGGATAGTTTCCTTAGCCTTAAGTTTATTTAGCTTATGTTTTAGTTATGAACATGTGTTTGTATCATAACCTATGATTCTATGGAAGTGAAAAAATGGTTTCCCTTTTTATGTTGACAGCTTACTAGCTGATCTTTGTTAGACTTGGGTTATAGAATCAATCCTCTATTAAGTAATATTTATAATATCTAGTGTGTTCTACCCTAAGAGATCCATGCTTGAATCAATATCCATGGATGTGATGATATGCACTGAATGGATCAAGGGATCTGATGATAACTATAGCTAAGTATGGGATCATGTAGCTAATCATGAACAAGTGATGCTACTAGTGTAGGGAAAGGTATAAGTGCCTTTAAATTATCTATATATTCCCTTGGGCCCACTTATGTAAATCTAAATCCACATAAATAATCATTAATGTCTATAGGTGGTTGATATTATTATATAGTGGCCTTTGAATTTATATCAAAATTATGAATGTAAGTCTCCTTTAGATTGATAATTAGTGGTAACTAGGTAATGGTAATCTCATCGTCTATCCTAGATGAGGATTTATGTATTATGAGAGGTTATTCTTATATTCTTGGTTAAGGTACCTATTCTCAAAGAGGCTAGTACTCTATCATTGAGGAAGGTATTTATGTTTAGAGAGGTTGATCCTCTTTCATTAGTGAAGGTATCTATGTTATAGGAAGCTCTAAAGGTTTTGTATGAATAGTCTTATTAGACTCCCCCACCTCGTAAGTATGCATATACTAAATAGGAATATATTGAGGTGGGGGTTTGAAGATAACATGAGGGTTCCCATAAGATGATGTACTCAGTGTATGAGGCTTAATGAGTCTACAATATCTAATGGCTGACTATATACTAGACATGTGTATAGGTACCCATCATGTAAAAATTTAACACATCTATGAATAGTGGAAGGTACAACCTCTATTAGGAAATCTAGTTTTTACATTATGTAAATTTGAGTATTTACCAAGAGGTAAATAGTAATAGGTTAGATAATACTTGGTAGTAGTATTGTTATAAACATTATTATGATATTAGGTTAGAATATTATAGTTATTGATATATATTGTTAATGAGTTATAAAAATATATCATAAATAGGATTTTGCATAATTAGAGGGATTTGGGTGAGAATTTAGTGGAGAGATGTTCTCCATGAATATGGTAATAATGTTCCTATATATTTGTGTAATGTATTATATTAATTAATTAATTAATCAAAATATTTTTGTGATTAAAATAATTATCTTTATGTATTATTGATTTTTGTGTTTGGCTCTTTGAATTCATAACATTAGTATCAGATAAGTCTGATAAAAATAATTAACAGATATGTGAGAATTATTGAGGGGTAATAGTTTTATTCTTTGCCCCTGCAATGAAAAAGGAATGTTTTATTGAGAATATTATAGTATAGGGTCAAAGATAATTTATTTTTTTGTCATGCACCTAGGGCTATCTCTTTCTGGTATTGTACAACTTACTCATGTTATAGTCCATCATTCAGTTGGACCTTCACATATTTTTTGTTTATGTAATTCTTAGTTTGTTATTTCAAAGGACCTGTCAAGGATTTAATACCCTTGATTTAGCCACATTAGACCTTTACTAGATCAATGTTGCAATAAATTTCGCCTATGCATACGAAATCCTATATTTCAATAGATTATATAATTCATATATGTGACTCATGATCATATATATAATCATAGGACTATATGTAAACAACATCCCTATAGATGGCAACTTTATGGTTCCCATGAGATATCTCATCTATTAGATTCATCAAGAGTGTGCTACATAACATCATGCCCCAAATTATATTCCTATATATATATATATATTGTAACATATATTATTAATTGAAATGGAAAACATAGCTGAAGAAAATTAATCTTTTTACTATACATAGTGTTTTATTCATCTATGGTCTTTGAGCCCAATAGATAACATTTTTTTCCAAGTCATCCATCTCTGATTGAATTAGTGACTATATCTGCTAGTTCATGTATCACTGGTGTGTCCTTGTTTCACATCAGTATTCATTGTGTAGTCATATAAAATGTGAAAATTGGTAACTTGAGTGTGGATAATGACACCCAACCCATATGTCCCTCTTGATTGCTTTCATGACCCTCATATGCATCTTATCATTTATTCCCAATCATCTGTAGCCTTTCAAACCTAATCTTAGATAAAATAGACTACTCTTTTCATGAAAAATCCATCCCCCTAGGCCCTATCAGCTAAAGATAATAACACTCAACTTGGACTATAGTGCCGATGCCACTAGTGTCTTATTTTGGCACTCTTATCTAGGTGCATTTTTAGCCCCAATGGTTAGTTCCTTCTAGTTTCCCATCTTTCTCCTTGTTGGCCTAATCAAGCACATTCAACACATGACCAATATATCCCTATAAAATCCCATTTAAAGATCATTTGGAAGGGGTTGGAAAATATCACTAAGCAAGCAAGACTACTTAGGTAATCTTCCTTATTCTTTGTATATATCCAACTAATACTATTACAAGCTTATTCAAATATTTACACTAGTCCCTAGCCACCTCAATCACACCCAATTTTAGTACTTGCATCTTCATACACACTTTTTCATAAAACACATCAAGTGGGAGAATTACATATGGCTTGATCCCTCTACAGAGTATTGGTATGTAGGTAGTGTGCCCACATATGGGGTGTGGATACATGATCAATATATATTACACACATTAACCACAATATTTATTAAATTTAGTCAAATTACAAAATAATCTAGTTTTCTAAGATAAAATAATATCTATAGGGATATTTTTAGACATCTGACAATCAAAACTCCACAGGCAAGGTCATACAGACATAGCAAATAAAACCCAAAAAGCTTAGGTCTCCTAGACAACAATTGTAGAAGTGGACTACCATGTTGATGCCACTATTCTCCTATTTTTATGCTCTTATTCAATCATAAAATGAAGGATAAATCCTAATTTATGATAGTTTCCTAGACCTGCATAGTGAATTTTAGACTATGTCTCAGTTAGTTTCTAGTTAGGTCTTATTTTCTATCCCTTATTACTATTTTTAGAAAGTTTAAAATTGCAATACAATTTATAAAAATTAGTGGCTTAATTATTTTATATTTATTTTATTATTTTATTACTCAAAACATTTAATTAAATTAGAATAATATACCAATATTCCCAAAATTGTTAAATCATTTGATGAACCTGACTTCATTTGTGCATAAAAATCCTAGGGTAAATTTACCACTAATTTTTCTTATATTTTTTTAGTTTTTTACTTGCATAATAAAATAAAAAATTAGAATTAAATTTTAAATTTTTTTAGTAATTTTAATATAATTTTCTTTCAAACCCTAGTTGTCCATACAAGGTCCCGGTATTTTCCTAGTAATTTTCCAATAATTTTATGATTTTTTAATAAAGTAATAAAATAAAAAATTCCATTTAAATTTTGAAATTTCATAGTAATTTTCAAAAATAATTATTTTTCAAAACCCTAATTTCATGTACTAGATCCTATTTGCTTCTTGAGGTATCACCTTACATCTAAAATCATATTTCAAAAATGGATCTCACTTATTTTCAAATATTTATTGCATTTTTAGCAAATAATAAGAAGACCATACTTGGTCCTTTCATTTACATGAATGATGAAGTGTACCATATGTTAAATCAAAGCTTCATTCTTTCCCTTTCATGCTTAATTTTATACAAGATTCTAATATTTATCTCTCTCTCTCTCTCTCTCTCTCTCTCTCTCTCTCCTCTCTCTCTCTCTCTCTCTCTCTCTCTCTCTCTCTCTCTCTCTCTCTCTCTCTCTCTCTCTCGTGCAGGATAATTTCCAACTCTATTTTTATAAACATATTAGACATATCACAACACATGTAAAAGTTTTTTTGCCTTAGTGCACCATTCCATGTTCTCTAACCTTTGCTTTCTATCTCTTATATGGAAATTTTTTCAAGTTCATCTTCTTAAACATTTTAGATATATCATAACACATATAAAATCCTTTTATACATTAGTGCACCATTACATGTTCTCTACCCTTTGATTTCTATCTCTCATTAGGAGTTCTCTTTATAAATATATTATTATACAACTTATAACTCTAATTTCATGCATTTCATTTCACATTCATGAGTTTCACCTAGATGAATATAACTCATTAAATAATTTTGAGTATTTACCTATCACTACTAAGCAAACACGAGGGGGTATATATATCCCTCCTCCCTTAAAACTTGGTACATATAGCTCTTATCTTGCACCTACTACCAGCTCTATGCCTATAGTAGATCATGAAGTACATGTTATGACCCAAGTTTATGAAGATAAGTAGGTTGATTATACACATGGATATAGATTTATAACTTAAGTTAGTACCCCTTCTGATATAGTTTCATTTCTTGAGCTTCTTCAGTGATTGTATGTTAACAAAGATGTATTATATGTATTCCTTCACAAGACTAGAATTTTGATTTCCATCAAACCAACTTATGTTTCCTCTACCCTCAACATAATTCAAGGATTGAAGAGCATATTTCCTTTAAGAAAGAGGATTTATCCCCATGACACATCATTGAACACCATATACCTCTATATATTCAATTAAGAATTAATGATGTGGGGGTAAAAAGAGATTTAATAATGGTTTAGGACTCAACATTTGAAACATTTATTTTCTTAAACATCTTAATATAGAACCTCAAGATCTAGATCATTCTGACATGAACATAAGAGGATTTGGCAACATCCCATGAAAAATAATGGGTCAAATAACACTTAATATTACCTTAGGGTGTAAGACATTTCCAAATACTTTCTAAGTCATGATAAATACATCAATTATAATTTATTCCTTGGTCAGCCTTGGATTCATGATATTCTTGTAGTTCTTTCTACACTTCATGCTTGTCTAAAATTTAATCACAAAGGCTACATCTACGCATGCCCAATAGACAATGAACCTTTTAAATACTACTAGGTTATTGAATCTCCATAGAATTATATTACACACTTTAATCTCGATAATATACCTACACAACCCACTACTTATAGTGCACCATTAGACCATGAAACACATTAGACAATTCCAACTTATATAATAACATTGACACCAAATCACTAGTCTACTTCCCCTTTTGCACTTAAATGTCTTAATAAGATTGGATATCATGGTAATGGTCTTGGAAAGCATGAACAAGGAATCATCAATCCTGTCAAGGCATCAACACAATGTGGAAGGTAAGGACTAGGATATCAGCTTACCCTTCTTCATGACAAACCTTCCTTCATAGCCTCAAAGAATATAAAGTTTTGTCCACCCATTACATTACTACACCACACCATTAATCATAATTCAACATTATCATTGATCTCTCTTGATCTCATTTATGATATCATTTCACCAAATATGTACAGATTAGATGAATTTTCTCACGATGAATCCCTCTTATAATTTCTCAAAGCATATGAGGACCTCCCATCTTGTTATCATAAGAATAGATTTACTCATCACACAAAAACCCATGCATACTTTAGAGAACATCTAGATTTTCCCTAAGACATACCAGTTGATTCTAATGATATTATTCCTACAAACCCATATACACTAGATCATTCCACATTTCTTAATGAGGAAATAGTTAATTTCAATTTTGAAATCTATCAAAGTCCTTGTATTATCTTGTTAGCTACTACCCTATGATAGGAAGAAGATATAGATATTCATCAAATTTTAATATATTTTCTAAAACTCTTTGCTTGGTCTTACTTAGATATGCTAGGAATTGATACATATATAGTAGTTCATCAGATTCCTTTATACCTATATGCTAAACTAGTTAAACAAAAAAATTCAAAATGCATCCTAAGGTGGATATCTTAGTCAAAGACAAGATCTAATGTCTCTTAGATGCTAGTTTAATTTGACTAGTAGCACACCCTAAATGGGTTTCTAATATAGTCCCTATGGTCAAACCGAATGGACAAATTTGGTGTTTTTATAATTCTCAAGACTTAAATAAAGCATGCCCAAAAGATGATTTTCCTTTACCTAACATTGACATGATTGTCAATTCCATAACTAGATATGAAATGTTATCATTTATGGATGGATTTATAGGATACAACCAGATCAAAATTGTTAAAGAAGATAAAGAGAAAACATTGTTTACAACACATTAGGGTACATTTTGTTACATTGTCATGCCTTTAAGATTAAAAAAGGTTGAAGCCACATACTAGCGTACCATGACACATATATTTCATGATTTTATTCACCATACTATTGAGTATTTTATCAATGATATATTTGCTAAATGCAAAAAATGACAACATCACATTATTGATTTATGAAATATCTTTCAAAGACTCAGATAATATAATGTCAGGTTGAACCCAAAGAATCATGTGTTTAGATTTACATCAAATAAACTCCTAGGTTTCATTATTTCTTAGTGTGGCATAGAGGTTGACCCTAATAAATTCAAATTAGTCATCAACATGCCACCTCTTATGAACTTAAAACAACTTTGATCCCTATAGGGCTAGATCTAAGAAATCCACCATTTTGTAGCTCAACCTGCTGATAAAACTCAATCATGCACTCAATTACTAAATAAAGATACAATTTTTTTTTGGGACCAAGCCTATCAAGAAAGATTTCATATAATCAAGAAATATCTTCTTAATCACCTATCTTGGTACCACCTATCCTTAGCAGGCCTTTCTTATTATATATCTCAGTAATAGACCATGAATTAGGATCACTATTATCATAACATGATGATCAACAGAATGAATGATCAATTTATTACATCAGTCACACATTAGTTGATTAAAAAACAATAATTTTGCAATAGAAAAATTATGTCTAACATTAATTTTTGCTACACAAAAAACTCATCACTACATGATAAATAATGAGACTCAAGTTATCACAAAAGCAAATCCTTTAAATTTTCTCATGGAAAAACCACATATTTATAGTCACATCATAAAATGGGTCATGTTATGAATATAATTTGACTTAAAAATAGTTCTCCAAAAATCAATAAAGGGCCAAATCATTGAAGACCATTTGGCAGTCATACTACTCCTAGACACTAATCCTATTAGTGACACATTTAGAGATGATTTAAAAACTTATTATACTCATTATAATACTTGGACCATGCTATTTAATGGTTCTCAATGCACATTAGGTGTGGGGGCAGGCATTATCTTTATCGACCCTTATTGTCACACAATTCTTATTGCATATCAATTAAGTTTCTCCTACACCAACAACACCACAAAATATGAAGCACTTATCTTAGGTTTATTTGTCACCCAATCCCTCCATATTAGATCTATTCAAGTCTTTAGTGATTCCCAACTTGTGGTTAACCATGTCAATGATGTCTATTAGACAAAAGAAGAACATTTTATCCCATACTGAAACATGGTAAAATTTTTATCATCATAGTTTGAATACTTTTTTATAAAAAGTATAACAAGAAAAGACAACTAACATGTAGATGTAATGTCAAGTGGCATATATTTTATTCCAATTGATATTAATGATGATCAAGCTATTTTCACAATTAAATGATTACAATCACCATTAATATCTAAAGCAAATTTGATTGCACTATCTATTTTAGCCATTACACATAGTTATGAAACTCCAAAATGGTTCTATGATATATATAAATTTTTAAATAGATTTATTACACCAGACAATTTTTCATGAAATAAAAAATGTAAGTTACACAAACAAGCACTATGTTATGTAATCATTGGTGGAGAAATTTTAAAATGATTCTTCAATGGACAATTGCTTCAATGTTTAACTTCAACATAAGCCAAAATTTCTCTTACATGGATACATGATAGTGAGTGTGGAGGTCACTTTAGTGTAAAATCCATGTCACAAAAATTTATTTAATAGGGGTACTACTAGCCCACCATGTAAGATGAATGTTTAAAATATGCAAAACTATGTGACAAATGTCAATGACATAGTAACTTACAGCATGCACCATCACAACAATTATAGCCTTTTATCTCTCTATGACCATTCATGTTATGGGGATTTAATCTTATTGGAAAAATTAACCCTAAATCTACTAATGGACATGAACTAAATACTTTACTAAATGGGTAGAATCCATTCCACTTCAAATAACTAAAGGTGAGGACATATGTAGCTTTCTCATGACTCACATTATTTCATGCTTTGGCTTTCCCACAACCATCATTTCCAATAATGGAACATCATTTAAGAAAAAAACTATCAATAAATTTTACAAAAATATAATATTAAACACATATTATCTACTCCATATTACCCATAATAAAATGGTCAAGTAGATGCTACCAATAAAACTATCAATAATATTTTGAGCAAAATAGTGACCAAATTTGGAGATGATTGACATAATCAACTAGTTTTTACATTATGGGCCTATCACACAAGAATATACACACCCACAAGAGCCACTCCTTATTTACTTGTTTATGTAATAGAAGTAGTTTTACCATTGGAAATAGAAATCCCATCTCTTCATGTCTCTCTTAAAGGTATCCTCACTGATGACCAGTATTATGAAAAGCATCTACAGTAGATTCAGAAGTTAGACCATACACACATTTAAGTACTAGAACATCTCAGAATGTATGAACAATGTATAAAATGATACTACAACAAATGAGTTCACACCAAAGAATTAGAATTTAATGATCTTGTTCTCAAATAAAATCTTCACAATGTCAATGCCAAAGAATAAATCAAAATAAAATTCAAACCAAATTGGCTAGGTCCATGCATTATTTATAAAAATATTAGCCCTAAATTTTATTATCTAGCCTCACTTGAAGGAAATAAACTCAAAAACCCAATGAATATTATTCATCTATGAATATTATATGTCTATCATTTCATTTCACACATTGTATTATACATAATTTTTCAAAATTACTTGTACATAGTTTATTTTTTCTTACTTGTACATAGTTTTACATAATATTATTGTGATTGATTATACATAACTCAAATCTCAAAAATTCAAAAACAATACATAATTTAAAAAATTTAAAAACAATACAAAATATCAAAAATTTAAAAATATTCAAATATTTCAAAATACAAAAACATGAAAATAATCCAAAAACACCAAAAACATTTAAATTGTATGCATTATCCATGATTTACATTTATACTAATATGATAGACACACATTTATTGTATTATGTTATTATTTGTCAATTTATCTACATTACCATGCTTCACTTGATCTTCTTTGAGTGTGCACAGTGACATCCAGATCCTTGATTGCTTCACTCTACCCATTGAGGGGTCATGCTACTTCTACATTCAAGACACATTAATATACATACCTACTGAGGGCATCTTCTACATGAATAAACCATATAGGTTATGTCATTCCTATAACACAAACTTTAGTTATGATGTTGATGTACATTACTTACTATGATTACATAGATTACTCTATAAACATTTAACTAGTATATAACACTTATGTATTTCCTAGAATATATGTATTTTTTTACTAACATGTCTTGCATACTTTCACTTATTCATTTTATTAGTTAGATGAAATTTTAATTCCATTTTTTTATATGATTTCCTTTCTTTCTTTCAATAGCTAGATCTGATTGCATTTCTCAATTTTTTATTGTCCCCTGTATGTGGCTTATGACATTTTTCAAAATCCTTTGCTTTTACTCTTCTATGTGATTGTGCATTTCACACCAACCTTGTTTATTCCAATTATATGTGTATGTGCATTTAAAAATGCCTTGTATGCTAGATTTCTAATTTTGAGTGACATGTGCCCATGTCCCTTATTTGTTTGGCTCCTTGGCCACTCTTGTATGCTTATTTATTCTTGAATTGTATACTTGTTTTTTGATTTATTTTTAAATTATTTTTAATACCATGATACACATCATGTATTACTCTTTCTTTCTTGGATGCCTTGATAGACATCATGCTCCATCCTTCCTTAAAAACCAATAACTAACAAGACTTCTAGTTTTAGTTCAGTACATTGTACATGTTATTACATTGTTATATCTATTTAGGCATACCCATATTGATCTAATAATCTCTCAATACAAAACATGATATATCTTGAGACATCTTGTTGATTATCATTATTATATCATGTATTTTTGTAGCATAACACACTTGCATGGCTCTTTCTTCTAAAGGAAGTCATTACAGGGTCTTCATTCCTACCCTAAAAAAAATGGGAAACAAACAAGGGTTTTGTCATAGAGATTAAAGCTCTTAACGGTAAAATATTTTGTTTTCAAAACACCTAGAACAATAACTAGACATCAAACCACACAAAATAAACCAATAAAATAGTGAAAATGTTAGAACAATCATATGATTTAGCCCTGGACAATAATGCTAATATTGAAGTATAGCATCAGGCCTTTTAGTGTCCATTTTTGGTGCTCTTATACAAATAGAAAAAAAACCAAACTTTATAGAAGAAGGTAGAAAATTAGGTTTAACTATAATTTTGCATAGTCAGACTAGTTCATAATTAGTAATTTTTAGTACACTTTTGCTCAAAGAATCTAGATATAAGGGGAATCATGCATGACATGATGGCTCTCACTTCTAATTTTAGATATGATAGTTTATATAAATTCCATATTAGAATCCATGTTTTAGACACCAGTGATTGGGGATAATGTGCATGAGACATTTATTTTCTTTTCTTTTCAAGTTTAGTATTACCCAAGAATTTGTAGTAGTTATGTACCTTATTCCATTCGTATGTGGTTGGTATAATTTTAGAGTGGATTTCATACAAGCCTAACATCCACATTTTAGAGTGGCTTTCATATAAGCCTAGTGTACAAGTTTTGGAGTGGCTTTCATATAAGTCTAATCTCCACCTTTTGAAGTGGGAAGAGTGGCCTAGTTTCTAGCATACATTTAGCTATCCATGTGACATTGTTAGCTTATAAAAAATTCATGGGCTTCAAGAGCCATCTCATAGGACACACATTTCATACCAGTATCAATTCATAGCTTCACTTCATGAGGAAATAATGGAGCAAAAGGACTAGCTAGCGTTTGTATTCTTGATCCACCTATTTAGAGGGATTGGACATAAAATCCAAACATCGATCAACACACATATGACCACCTATATTCACTTTGTGGGTGATGATGGAGCCAAAGGGCCAACCTTTGCATTCTTGAGCCACTTTAGGAGAATTGAGCACTCACCTCTATTTATGATATTACTCTTGGTTCAACACACATCTAGCATCACTCAACATCATAATAGGTTTTTCCTTGGTCCACATACTTGGTGAGGTGTATTCATTCCTTTTTCTTCCTCTCTCTTACCTAGTTTTTGTATTTTCTTATTTTAGATATAAAATATCTAATAAGAATTGATATACTCTATATTTTATCTTGTAGATTCACACTTCATAGTGTGCTCTCTCTATACATACCCAACATCACATAGCTTCATGAGTTTCACCCTTATAAGTTTAGGTACGCTTTCTATTTTTCATTTATCCTATTATTTTTATTTTTTTCATCAATAGAATAAAGGTGGGGGGAGAATTTAGTCATATAAAATGTGAAAATTGGTAACTTGAGTGTGGCTAATGCCACCCAACCTATAGGTCCCTATTGTTTTCTTTAATGACCCTTATAGGTATCTTTTCACTGATTCTTATTCATTTGTAGCCTTCTATACCTAATACTAGCTCAACTAGATTGCTATTTCTATGAAAAAACCATCCCACTAAGCCCCATTAGCTAAGGACAATAGTGCCCAACATGGACTACAGTGCTAGTGCCACTAGTGTCTTATTTTAGTGATCTTGACCAAGTGCATTTTTAGCCCCAATAGTTAGTTCCTTCTAGTTTCCCATCCTTCTCTTTGTCAACCTAATGTGAGCACATTCAACCCATGACTAATATATCTTTATAATATCCCATTCAAAGATTATTTGGAAGTGGTTAGAAAATATCACTAAGTAAGCAATAATATAAGCAAGACTATTTAGGCAATCTTCTCTATTTTCTACATACATATAACCAATACTATTGAGATCTTATTCAAATATTTACACCAATCCCTAGCCACCTCAAACATACCTCTTTTTATAATTTACATCTTCATACACACTATTGCACAAATCACATCAAGTGGGAGAACTACATATTGCTTGATCCCTCTTTAGAGTATTGGTATGTAGGTAGTGTGCTAACATAAAGGGTGTGGATACATGTTCAATGAATCTTACACATACTAACCCCCCCCTCTCTTTCTAAAATTTGACCAAAGTACAAAGGAGTCTATGGTTTTAATAAAAAATCAGCTCTATATGTATTTATATAGACATTTGATAGTTGAAATATCATAAGCAAGCTCACACAGACACAATGATCAAAACCTAGAAAGCTTAGGTCTCCTAAATAATAGTATAAGTGGACTATAGTAAATTTGCCACTAGTAACCTATTTTAACACTCCTCTCAAATTATAAAATGAAGGCTAGATCCTAATTTATGATAGTGTCCTAGTCCTACATAATGAATTTTAGGCATTGTCTCAGTCGTCTTAGTCAATTCCTAGGTAAGTCTTATTTTCTATCCCTTATTACTATTTTTATAGAGGTTAAAATCACAATCAACTTTATAAAAATCATTGCATTAATTATTTCATATTTATTTTTTTATTTTATTACTCAAACCCTTTAATTAAACTACAAATAATAGACCAATATTCCTAACATTGTTAAATCACATTACATGCATGTTGAGCTACATTCACCTACTTGTCTATGACATGCACCCAGGTCTCGATATTTCTTTTAGATCCAGACATCAACTTGTCTTACCTAATAAAGCTCATACATGGTTTTTTTTTTTTACCTCAAGTTTTTTGCATGAATCATTCATATTGTAGATCACGATCTATTTATTTTTATAGCCCATACATGCAAGGCAATATAATGTCCTTTCTACCATATAACTAAATTATCTATCAACACCATATGATAGTCATACTACCTAGGAATATATCATTTATTTTAGACTAGTTATGTCATATTTATTATAACTTTGGGTTTAATAAATAATTTTATAGTCTTGAATGGTCAACAAGAATTAGTATTTGTTTATTATTTTAGTTTAGTTCCCATTTTCATATAATTTTTTTATATTAATATTTTTAGAGCCATTAGTTTGTAGCAAAGCCTCCATCTATGTTATTATTTGATTATAGTCCTCTTTTATCTCATAATAAGTCTATAGTCTTATATGTGTCATTAAAATCATTGTACATTATTTATCAAAGTCACTTAGTTAAGAGTTTTTAATTAGTGTCCATATGTCAAAAAAGTTAAAGTCATTTAGGCTTAAAGTCATTTTCAAAAATATGTCAAAAAAGCTCCATATCTTTTTAAAGAGTAATTTTTTCATTGATTCAATGTCAAATAAAATTAAATGTATAAAGATGCATTATCTCTTGTATGTGACATTCAAACTATGAGGGATTTTCCCTAAAAAAATTCATGCACTTGAGCTCCATCGACACATGTTGATGTCATTAACTGAGTAAGTATTATCCCTTGATAGAGGTTGGAGGATACATGGAGGAAGGAGGTATTTTAGTGACATTTTATCAGCAACCAACAGTGGGGCAGCACCAATGATATGGTGACATTTTGTGTGGTGTGTTTTTTAATTTCTGCTATGTGTTTTTTAGAATAAGAATAGAAGAATATGAATGTTTAGTATATGTAATTTGTGTGAAAATTCCAAAAATGATTCCCTACTATAAAAATATTATGAAAGGACAATAACACCAATGTAATTCACTTCATGGATCTTGAAAGGGTTTGTGGTAGAGATCTAGAAAAGTATAGGAGGTGAACAATGTTTTTGTGATAGTTAGGAGAGTAGCTACTACAAAGATCCTATGACTACCTTAGTTATTCATATAACCCTCAGTGACATGTCCACTACAATCATGTAAATTTAATGCATGATGTATTCCTTCACATAATAGTGGTCATGTGTAGAAATATTACACTAGTAATATGTATACCTAAGAATATATAGTGGCATATACTTTTGTTTGTGTCAATTCTTAGAGGTAGATGGTGTTCCTATTCACATCAGTATTTTTGGTAAACTTATAAAACCATGGGAAGAGTGAGGCTCTCTTTATATCAATTCCATGAGCAAAATAGGGCATGCTACAATGGGTGAGCATACTGTAGATAAGATTGTGAATGTTTTTACACCATGTAAAAATTATTGGGGGGGGGATGTTAGGAAATCTAGATTTTACATTGTGTAAATTTGAGTATTTATCAAGAGGTAAATAGTAATAGGTTAGCTAATATTTGGTAGTAATACTTTTATAAAAAATATTATGATATTAGGTTAAAATTTTATAGTTGTTGAGATATATTATTAATGATTTATAACAATATATTGTAAATAGGAGTTTGCATAATTATCAGGATTTGGGTGAGAATTTAGTGGAGAGATGTTCTCTATAAATATAGGAATAATGTTCCTATATATTTGAGTAATTTACCATATTAATCAATTAATTAAAACATAATAGAATATTTGTGGGATTAAAATAATTATCTATGTGAATTATTGATTTTTATGTTCAAATCTTTCAATTCATAATAGCCTACATAGAATGTATCTAGGCTCTCCCAAGTAACAAATTATAATGTAAATGGTTTGGTATGACCTAAAAGTGTGTAGATAATATCTTTGGTGCCATTGTAATATCCAATGTGATTGATCCTAATGTTTGTCTAGGAATGTCATCAAACCCTTAGATGTTATTGTATGTTTTCTAAATAAATTCTATATCGACCCCCATGGTTTGTAAAAATGTGAGGTTACATATATTGATTTTTTAACCATTGTAAATGAAAACTCATTTAATAGCTATCTTTTTTGTTTGAGATTGAATAAAAAGTGGAAGGTTTTGATCAATAACTTATTTTGAAGGTAAATCCTCATTGGAAAAAGATATCACATCCTGCACATCTATGATAGTATTCATTACATATGAAAAATATGATGTCTCACTATCATTAATATTACATGTGTGATTAAGTGTTTGAAATAGAATATATTTGAAAATTATTGATATTTGAAGTAATTTAAAGATAGATATTTTACTGGTGTATTCCTTAATTGATCCACAATATCAAATTCTCTTTACTAATCTTTGGGTGCTATTGTAGTGTGTTGGTGGTGAGAAGGTATGGTAGGCTTATGATACTCCTATATAGGTTTAATAGGTAAATTTTTCTACTTAGTGATGCTCAGACCATGGGATCTACTATTTTCTTAGGGTTAATAGTAGAGGCAATATGGGAGTAGAGATAATCAAATGGTCTAGGTGGAGGTGGAATAAAAGGAATCCTCTGAGCCCTCTGTCATCTAGTAGTAATTGTAGGTAGATCAAAGTGATTTATATATAAATGATCCATAATAAAATGGATCTCACATGATGGAGGACCAATATGTGAAATAATCTTATCTCGAATTGAATCCAAGATAGGAGTAACATACATGTGTACCTTTCTATAAATAGTTGGCAATAAACATGCTAAGCAAAGTGTCAAGCTATGTACCATGAAATAAAAGATGTATTATATAATGATAATCATGGTATCAAGCTGAAAATTAATACTTACTAATGGTTATAAATGTGAACCCTAAGGATATTTAGGGTTAGGGTTTTGGAAGGTAGGGTTTCTTTGAAATAATTTAAATTATATGTAAAATAAATTGAAACCCTAATGTAAAATGTGATTTTAATTTAGTTAGGTTGTCTAATTAAAATTAGAAAATCAAAATATTTTAAACATAAATATATTACAAAAAAATATGAATTAATTCAATCTAGGGTTTGATGAAATATTTTAAGTAAGATGACTTCACCAAATGATTTAACCTTGTAAGGTTTTACACAAGTAATTTCAATGTTCGGTTAAAGGGATGAGATGACTAAATTAGTTAAATAAATATGCAATAATTAAGTATGAATTTTTTATAACCTTTGACTTATTTTGAACATTTAAAACTAGTAATAAATAGGTATAAATAGAGATTTAGATGAAAACTGACTATCTTAGATGATCTAGGTTCTGAAAGTTGAGATCTAGGTAACAATATGTGTTGATAACATGATTTTGATACTCATCTATTCACTAGAGAGTAGCACCTAATTTCAATAGTAGCACCATCTATATGCAATCAAAAATGAATCATTTTTATAAATAAATCTTAGCATGGAGAAGATAGAGTGTACCTACACTTGTAATTGGGAATACATATGCTAAGCAGGGGCATGACCAATATGGGGATCCATTAGACCCAATTAGGGGATCACTTATCAAAATACACCATGCTAGGAAGGGCTCTAATGCCTATAGTCTAACACAATCATGAAACAACATTAAAAGAGTCCTAGGTTTAATGTTCACTCTATTATAATAAAAAGAAAGTAAATTTAATCTAGTGCACACCAAAGTTTGTGGCACAAAGTGGGGGTTATAAACAAGACAAAATAAACTAAACATGCATAGAAGACATATACTCATGTCAATGTATAAAAACTAATAATACATGGGAAAATAATTATAACTACATTATTCATCTACTCTTATGGAGGATAAATAAAGTTAGGAATACTCACCTTGAAGATGAACCCACCGAGCCTCAATCTCTCCCTTAGCCAAGGTGCTTTACAAGAGATTATTATGTTATGTAAAGATAATAGAGATAAATAATATCTAGGATACACAACTTATATATGTATCAAAAAGACTTATCCATAAGACAAGATATATATATCCAATAAAGTATGGAACAATAAGATTTATTTCACAAATAGAATGGTCTATAACCAAATGTTTATTCACACTTATTCCTCTTCACTTTCTTCTTACAAATGGTTAGAAACGAATTTACATATATAGGTGGATGTTGCCATAAATCCTTCTAAATATGTTAGTTGTATAGGGTGGACACAGTTAACCCTATATGTTTTTATTGACAATTCACTAGGTTTAAGCTAGGTCAGCCAAAAGGCTTACAAACTCAAAGAGTGAACAATACCCCTAAACTATACAGGGTCAACCGAGTCGACCAAGTACAACTAACTATCCAAAAGAGAATTAAGGGAAGAAAAGAAGGATAAAGAATGGAAAAATAATAGAATGGGTAAGGATGAGAATAATAAGCTTAGGGTAAATGTTTTTAGCAGATGAGTGTGTAGATGACAAGTTTCAAAAGGGACAACAATATTACAAAGCACCTATGCTTTGCCCAACCCTTTCTCGATGATCCCCTTAAGGAATGCACTTAGAGAGATTAAGACTTGATGGGTTCCTACAAGATACAAAGTATCAGTAATCAATAAAAGTTTTAAAATATTATGTGTTTACATATGCCCCCACTTGAAGCTCATCACATGTCATGTAAGTGCAACATGGGATGGTTCCTTGGGAAATAGAACATGATAACACATAATGTTGATGCTAAGTAAAGTGTAGTAAGAAACAAACAATATAAATAAAAGGAAATAATTGAAAAACTCATACCTTTACTTACTTAGTGTTGTATATAAAGAAGTAGACTGCAAGAGAAATTGAAGGCATCCAATGTGAATAAAAATAGGTCAACCTATAGAAGTTACTGTAAGAAATAGCCAAAAATAATTTTTTTTGGAAGATAGGCATATAATAGTGGAAAATATTATCTACTTCATCATGAATCTAACCCATTTGATGGTTTTGAAAATAGATGAGTAAAAAAAAGATATAAGCAAAAGAAGGAATCTAAAGGAAAAGAATTAAAGAATTTGAATTGCTAAAAAATGGTTTTAAATAGGGGAAAGACAAGTCATTTGGTTATTTTGACTGGTGAAAGAAAGAAAAAGATCTCTAGAGACCAAATGAGATATGATAGTGAGGAAATGATAGGCTAGATGAGGAGGAGCTTTAGGAGTGATAACAAGTGCACTATAGGTATGCAAATATGAATTTTAAGCTAGGTTTTAGTATTTTGTTGAAATTAGTGATTTTTTTTTTAAATGTAATTTTTAGCATTTATAGAATTTAGAATGGAATAAAATTAAATTATATAGGTAGTAAATAGAAAAATGGAATATGGGTTTGGAGGAATTAGGAATAAAATGGGTAAAAGGCACTTTTTTGGGAAAATACAAGGGGTCAACATCTAAAAACAATTAGGTCAACCCAATTGACCTAGTAGGCTAAAAATAGGCAAAATCCACACTATCAACCCATTAGGTGTGTGGCAACCCTATAAATTTTGTAGACTACTAACTTAGTACAGTTTTCCAACTGATCTAAAAAATTCTAAAATGATAATGCATTACTAGGGAGGGGAAAATAAGAGGGTTGACTTAGATTTTTAAGTCAAAAAGGCTAGAAATAGTGAAATTATGGACAAAATAGGTTGACCAAAGAACTAGAAGTGTATGAAAATGCCTGAAAAAGGTTGAAAGAAGGCTAGAATAACCTGAAATAACTAAGGGTAGAAAAGACCAAGTATGGTGAACATAGCTAAGAATGAATGATTTAAAGTAGTTTAAGCTTATTTTTTATTAAAATTATAAAAATAGTATTGTGATTATACATGACATGGAGGATATAATACATCTTTTGGTTTTTCTTGGTTTTAGGGACTACCCTAGTTCTAGAGATTGGTGGACATGTCTTAGCTACTAGATCTATTAGATAATGTAACCATAGGTGATAGAGGTAAGTTAGTATTTGTAGGCCTAGGATGAATAACTAAAATGTGTAGGATTCTCCTAAGTTTAGACCTATTAGTCATGTTCCTTGGATATTGGGAACAATTAACTAATACCTTTAGATGGGAGGTGGATGGGGATGTGGTAGAGGTATTTATCATGTTGGAGGATGTGCATGCCATCCTAGGGTGATCATTGATAGGATCACTAGTGACTATAAGCATACTAGACATCTTGGAGGAGAGGAGAGCCTTAGCCATGTGGGATACTAGCTTGGATATGATATTTAGAGGTAGAAAAGTTAGTGCGTTTGATGTATATACATCACATATTTTGGATATTTATAAGGTTATGATATTACTTGTGACATAGTGAGTGCTATGTCATAAGTCAAATGGTAAGGTACCACTATTCATGGTTGCTTTGAGTAAGAGGATTGTAAAGGAGGGAGTACTATATGATCTCAACTCTATCATTTGGGTCCAACTCATACATGATCTATATAAGGTGTTGGTCAGATAGAAAATTTATATAAGACCAATCATATTATTGATATCTTGGATCTATTATAAGTTTCCCATGTATCATCTAGCTAGGTTCCCCCATGAAATTGATGATAGGTTAAATCAAGAGCAGAGATGGAGAGAGGAAAAATTAGCATGGGTCATGCCTTACATCATAACGCTATAGACTATGAGATGTGTAGACATAGTGTGGCATCCATATGGGGACATAGTGACTACATGGCCAAACTAGTAAATAATTGTACCAACTATGATGAGGATAGAGGTGACTAGAAACTATACTTAGTTGAGAGATCCACATCTAGTGGCATGGGTGATAGGATATATGGGATTACCTCATGCAATAACACCAATATTAGTGTTTGAATAATGGGCCCAACATGTGAGAAAACAATGGGGGAGGAGGGAACTAGGGCCATGAGTGATGAGGTTGATGCTCAAACCATGTCATGAGTATCCATGGTCTAGATGAGCATGAATAGGGAGTAGAGCAAGATGAGGGAGATGTGGAGGTAGTGGCACCAAAGATACCACCACTAGCTCTATAGTGATATGAGTTATGAACATTGAGGACATGACATTGATAGAGGTAGGAGGAGATAATGGAGACTATCACCATCCCTAAAGACCCAATACATGAGCCATAGGAGATCTAGATGATAGAGAGGTCATTTAGGCATAGGCTTAGGTAAACATGAGTCATGATAGCTAGATTTGAGCTGAGGAGGAAACCAATATAGGAGGTGTTAGGAGGCCATGTAGATAGAGATATTATGCTAGGTAGTCATGCATATGGCAAGACCATAGTGGATGAGACATAGATAATTAATAAAGATGATTAAATTATTACTTAAGTTTTTATTTTTAAATAGAGACTAGAAGTGGATAGATATTGTGAGATATTATAGTGATCTAATAGCTATCTCAATGTGTTTTTTTAAGAATTATTGAGGATGAGGAGGAATCAAGTGCTAGTAAGAATCAAGTTCCACATCTTTGATTCCAACTGATACTAATGATGATCAAGCTATTTTCACAATTAAATGGTTACAATCACCATTAATTTCCAATGTAAATTTGATTTCACTATCTATTTTAGCCACTACACATAGTTTTATAACTCCAAAATGGTTATATGATATCTATAACTTTATAAAAAAATATATTACACTAGACTCTTTTTCATGAAATGACAAATTCAAGTTGCACAAACAAGAACTCTATTATGTAATCATTGGTGGATACATTTTTAAAATATCTTTTAACAGACAATTCATTCAATGTTTAACTTCAGGAGAAGCCAAAATTGCTCGTACATATATACATGATAGTGACTGTGGTGGTTACTCTAGTGGAAAAGCCATGTCACATAAATTAATTTAATAGAGGTTCTACTGGACCATGAAGGAAGATGAATGTTTACAATATGCAAAACTATGTGATAAATTTTAATGACACAGTAACTTATAGCATGCACCATCACAATAATTGCAGCCTATTATTGGTCCATCACCATTCATGTTATGGGGATTTGATCTTATTTGAAAAATTAATCTTGAATATGATGATGGACATAATTTCATAATCATAGATAGAAAATACTTTACCAAATGGGTAGAAGTAATTCTAATTCAATCTACTCTAGGTGAGGACATTTGTAGCTTTCTCATGACTCACATTATTTCATACTTTAGCTTATCCTCAACCATCATTTCTAATAATGGAACATCATTGAAGAAAAAAATTGTTAAGAAATGTTGCATAAAATATAATATTAAACACATATTATTTACTCCATATTACCCACAAGGAAATTTTCAAGTAGAGGCTACCAATAAAACTATCAACAACATTTAGAACAAAATAGTGACCAAATTTGGAGATGATTGGCATAATCAACAAGTTTTAAAATTATGGGACTATAGCAAAAGTATCCATATGCCCAAAAGAACCATTCATTATTCACTTGTTTATAGAATAGAATAAATTTTACCATTGGAATTATAAATCCCATCTCTTCATGTCTCTCTTAAAGGTATTCTCACTAATGACTAGTATCATGAAAAGCATGTACATCAGCTTGAACAATTAGACCATACACAAATTCAAGCAGAAGAACATCTTATAATCTACCAAGAATGTATAAAATTATCATATAACAAATGAGTTCACACCATATAATTAGAAGTTAATGATCTCACTCTCAAAGAAAATCATCACAATGTCAATGCCAAAGAAGAAAACAAAGGAAAATTCAAACCAAATTGGCTAGGTCTATACATTATTACTTAAAATATTATCCCTAAAGTGTATCATCTAAACTCACTTGAAAGAAAGAAACTTGAAAATATAATGAATATTATGCATCTATGCATATTCTATGTCTAACATTTAATTTCACACATTGTATTATACATAATTTTTCAAAATTACTTGTACACAGTTTCTTTTTGCTTACTTGTACATAGTTTCTTATCAATCTCTTGTACATAATCTTCCTATGATTGATTTTACATATCTCAAATCTAAAAAATTCAAAAATAATACAAAATATCAAAATTTAAAAATAATATAAAATATAAAAAATTTAAAAACATTCAAATATTTCAAACTACAAAAACATGCAAATAATCCAAAAACACCAAAAATATTTCGATTGTATTCATTATCCCTGCTTTATATTTTTACTAAAATGCTAGACTTACATTTGTTGTTCTATGATATTTTTTTTCAATTTATCTACATTAACATGCTTCACTTGATCTTCTTTGAGTGTGTGTAGTGACATCCAGATCCTTGATTGCTTCACTCTACCCATTAAGGGGGAATACTACTACAATCGAGACACACATTAATATACATACCTAGTGGGGGCATCTTCTACTTGACTACACCATCTAGGTTATGCCATTCCTACACCACACACTCTAGTTATCATGTTGATGTACATTACTTACTATGATTACATAGATTACCCTATCAATATTCCACTAGTATATAACACTTATGTATTTCTTAGCATATACCTAACCTTGTACTAATATGTCTTTCTTACTTTCAATTCTTACTTTGATTAGTTAGATGCAATTTTATTTCTAATTTTGACATGCTTTCCTTTCTTGGTTTACATATCTAGATGTGATTTCATTTCTCATTTTTTGATTGTCTCACGTATGTGCCTTATGACATTTTCCAATGTCCTTTGTTTCTATTCTTGTGTGTGCCTTAGGACATATTTCAATGTCCTTTGCTTGTACTCTTCTATGTGATTGTGGATTTCACACCAGCATTGTTTATTCTAATTGTATGTGTATGTGGCATTTGAACATGCCTTGTATGCTTGATTTCCAATTTTGAGTGACATGTTCCCATGTCCCTTGTTTGATTGTCCCCTTGGCTAGTCTTATATCCTTCTTTCTTCTTTCCTTGTATGCTTGTTGCTTGATTTCTTTTTCAATTATTTGGAATGTCATGATCCACATAGTTTATTATTACTGCTTTCTTGGATGCCATGATGGACATCATGCTCCATCCCTCCTTAACAACTAACAAATAACTAGACTTTTAGTTTTAGTTTAATACATTGTACATGTTATTAAATTTTTATATCTATTTAGGCATACCCCTATTGATATAATAATATCTCAATACAAACCATGCTATATCTTGAGATATCTTGTCAATTATCATTGCCATATCATGTATCTTTATAGCATAACACACTTGCAAGGATCTTTCTTCTAAAGGAAAGTCATTGTAGGGTCTTCATTTCTACCCTCAAAAGAGGGGGAAACAAATAGGGGTTTTATCATAGAGATCAAAGCTCTTACCCGTAAAAAATTTAGCTTTCAAAACACCCAAAGCAACAACTAGACATCAAACCATAAAGAATAGACTAGGAAAATAGTGAAAATGTTAGAACATTCATCATATTTATCCCAAGGCAATAATGCCAAGATTGGAGTATAGTGTTGGGCCCTCTACTATCCATTTTTGGTGCTCCTATCCAAACAACAAAAAAACTAGACTTTCTGGAAGCAAGAATAAAAGTATGTTTATCTATAATTTTGTACAGTCAGATCAATTCAAAATTAGTAGTTTTCAATACACTTTTTCTTAGAGAATCTAGATATGGAGGCATCATGCATGACATGATGGATCTCACATCTAGTTTTAGATATGATAATTGATATAACTTCTAGATCAGAATCCATGTTTTAGACACCAGTGATTGAGGGCAATGTGCAGACACATTTATTTTCTTTTTGAGTTTAGTATTACACAAACATTCATAGTAGTTGTGTGCTGTATTTAAATTGCATGTGGTTGGCATCATTTTTTAATTATTTTCATAAAAGTCTAACATTCACATTTTAGAGTGGCTTTCATATAATCCTAGTGTACAAGTTTTGGAGTGGCTTTCATATAAATCTAATCTCCACCTTTCAGAGTGGCTAAGAGTGGCCTAGTTTCTAGCATATATTCATATATCCACACCACATTTTTAGATTATAGATAATTCATGGGCTTTAAGAGGTATCTCATATGACACACATTTCATAACAGTATCAATTTATAGATTCACTTCATGGGTAAATGATGGAGCCAAAGGAGTAGATAGCCTTTGTATTCTTGAGACACATTTTCAAAAGGATTAGACACACAATCCAAACACTAATCAACACACTTATGACCACCTATATTCACTTAGTGGTTGATAATGGAGCTAAAAGGAAAGCTTTTACATTCTTAAGCCACTTTTGAGGAATTGATCACTCAGCTCCATTCATGATATTAATCTTGGTTGAACACACATCTAGAATCACTCAACATCACAATAGATTTTGTATTGGTCCATGTACCTGGTGACATGTATTCATTCCTTTTTATTCCTCTCTCTCTTACCTAGATTTTGTATGTTCTTATTTTAGATATAATGTATCTAATATGAACTGATCTACTCTCTATTTTTTCTTGAAGATTCAAACTTCAAAATGTGCTCTCTCTATGCACACCTAGCATCACACAGATTCATGAGCTTCACCCTTGTAGGTAATTTTAGGTATGTTTTCTATTTTTCCTTTATCCTAGCATTTTGCTTTATTGAATCACTAGATTAAAGGGGGGATAAATGTAGTCATATAAAATGTGAAAATTGGTAAATTGACTATGGCTAATGATAACCAACCCATAGGTCCCTCTTGCTTGCTTTCATGACACTCATATGAATATTTTCATTGATTCCCAATCATTTGTATCCTTTCAAACATAATCCCAACTCAACTATACTACTCTTTCCATGACAAATCTATCCCCCTAGGCCCTATTAGCTGAGGACAATAGTGCCCAACTTGGACTACAATGTTGATACCACTAGTGTCATATTTTATCACTATTGTCCAAGTGCATTTTTATCCCCAAAATTTAGTTCCTTCTAGTTCCCCATCCTTCTCCTTGTCTACCTAATGCAAGCACATTTAACACATGACCAATAGATATTTATAAAATCCCATTCAAAGATCATTTGGAAGGGGTTAGAAAACATCACTAAGAAAGCAAGAATATAACCAAGACTACTTAGGAAATATTCTCCATTCTCTATGTAAATCTATCCAATAATATTGTAAGCTTATTCAAATATTTACACCAATCTCTAGCCACCTCAAGAATACCTATTTTTAGTATTTTCATCTTTAAACACACTATTACACAAAGCACATCAAATGGGAGAACTTCATATGGCTTGATCCATCTTCAAAGTATTGGTATGTAGGTAGTGTGCCCACATAAGGGGTGTGGATACATGTTTAGTGAATCTTACATGCACTAACCCTCCCTCTTTGTCAAAGTTGGTCAAAGTACAAAGGAGTCTAGGGTTTGAATAAAAAATCAGATTCTATAGGGATTTCTATAGATAAGTAGTAGTTGAAACATCATAGGCAAGGTCACATAGACACAATGATCAAAACCCAGAAAGCTCAAGTCTCTTAGACAATAGAAGAATAAGTGGACTACAATGCTAGTGCCACTAGTGTCTTATTTTGACACTTTTATCGAATCATAAAATGAAGGCTAGATCATAATTTATGATAGTGTCCCAATACTACATAGTGAATTTTATACTCTATCTCAACCATCTCAATTAATTTTTAGATAAGTATTATTTTCTATCCCTTATTACTATTTTTAGAAAGGTTAAAATTGCAATCAAATTTATACAAATTGATGACTTAATTATTACATATTTATTTATTCATTTTATTACTTATACCCTTTAACTAAACTAAAAATAATACACCAATATTCCCAACATTGTTAAATCACATTGCATGCATGTTGAGCTACATTCACCTACTTGTCTATGACATGCACCCAAGTCTCGATATTTCTTCTAGATCGAGACATCAACTTGTCTTACCTAATAAAGCTCATGCATGGTTTTATTTTGACCTCAATTTTTTCACATGAATCATTAATATTGCACATCACCATCTATCTATTTATGTAGCCCATATGTGAAAGGAAATATAATGTCCTTTCTACCGTATAATTAAATCAATTATCAACACCATATGATAGTCATACTCCCTAGGAATAGATAATTATTTTTAGACTAGTTATGTCATATGTATTATACTCATGGGTTTACTAAATAATTTTAGAAGCTTGAATGGTTAACAATAATTAGTCTTTGTTTATTATTTAAGTTTAGTTCCCCTTTTCATATAATTTTATTTAGATTAATGTTTTTAGAGCCATTAGTTTGTAATAGAGTTTCCATCTATGTTAATATTTTATTATAGTCTTCTTTTATTATTAGATAAAACATAGGGAGTGAGAAAGAACTATATTGTATTCTAAGCATACATTCCAATCTAAACAATACAAGAAGTCCTATTAAATAGGAAAATAAATGAGCAACTCGAGAAACATGTGAAAAGGGTGGGTAAAACAACTAACATCAGCTAGTATGAAATAGCTAAGCCCATTAAAAAAACTAACCTCTTAACCCAAGTGGTTAAGGAAACTAACCAAAGACAAATTACCCTAGTCAATAACCCAAGGTAAATACATAATTAAGATAACACCCTCCCTTAATGACAAAACCATAAATAAGACCAAGTTTGTCCCTAAATTTTATGAACTTGTCTGAACCAAGTGGTTTGGTCATTATATTAGTTGGTTGCTCTATAGTGGATTAGTAGAAAAGACTTATGTATTCATTTGTAACCAATTATCAGATGTAATAATGGTGAACCTCAATGTGTTTGGTCCTGGCATGGAATACTAGATTCTTCACCATCTTTAGAACACTCTAGTTGTAACAAAAAATTAGAGTAGGTTTTGATGACTCAAACTGAAGATCCTCCAAGATTTTCTTTATACAAATAGTTTCTTAACCTATACTGACCATAGCTTTATACTCTAATTCAGTTGAAGACAATTCCACTATAGTTTGTAGTTTTCTCTACCATGAGAAAATTCCTAAACCAAGAGTGAAAACATAGCCTATTGTAGATTTTCTTGAATCTACTAATCCTACCCAATCAAAGTTAGAATATCCTGAAAGCTCAAAATCTATAGACTTCTTATACAGTATGCCAAATTCAAGAGTATCTTTGAGATATCTTAATACCTATTTTGTAGCTAAACAATTTACTTCATATGGCTTAGACATGAATCAAGATATAAAAATCACTATAAAACAAATATTTGGTCTAGTGGCAGTGAGGTAAATGAGACTACCCACTAGTTGTCAATACACTATTTCATTGACTAGAGGTGAATTAGTGTTAGCTAAAATTTTAGATCCAACTTCCATCAGTGTGTGAATTGGATTACAATCCATCATTTGAAACCTTTCCAATAACTATTTGTCATACTTACTCTATGACATGAATACAACATAATCACCTTGCAAAAACTCAACACCTAAACAATTATTTAGTAGTCCTAAGTCTATCATGTCAAAATTATAATAAATATCAGTTTTCATCTATTGAATGAGACAAACTATTCCCAGTGATGGCTATATCATCAAACATATATAAAGAGAATCAAGATATCATCATCGAAAACCTTTACATAGAGATTTGGTTTAGAGTTACACCTTTTGAAACTAGACTCCATAAGGTATGTATCTATCTTCATATACCAAGCTCGAGGAGCCTATTTAAGCCCATACAAGGACTTGATCAATTTTCAAATAAGATGTTCCTTACCAAGAACCTAAAAACCCTATGGTTGAACCATGTAGACTTCCTCCTCTATATCTTCATTCAAGAAAGCACTCTTAACATCCATTTGGTGTACCCACCAGCCAAACTGAGCAAAAATAGCAACAATCAAATGAAAATTTACCATATCTATAGTAGGAGCACAAGTCTCTTCATAATTAACCCCTTCTTCTTATGCATAACCTTTTACAACAAGTTTGGATTTGTGTTTTTCTAAATAACCATTTGATTTGAATTTTACCTTTTAAATCCATTTATAACCAATATATTTCTTTCCTGGTGGTAGATCCATGAGCTCCCAAGTCTTATTTTTCATTAAGGAATCATATTCCAATTACATGGATGATTCCCACTAATGCTTCCCTTTGGCATCTGGAAAAGAATTAGGATTAAAAACATGTGAAACAATAGTTGTTAGAGAAAAAATTTCATGCTTACCTCTATTACCAAACTGATTTCCTAATCTCAATCTTCTTCCTTCCACACCTTGTGGTAAGTCCCCCCACTTTAGTGCTTCCATAGTGGAAAAATACCACTTTCGATTCTTTGTTTTCTCTATTGAAACCTCATAATGACCTACATCAATTCCTTCCCTAGAATGTGATTCCACTAATGAACTAGAATCTTGATCAACTTTCACACCACAACTTATAATAGAATCATTAGAAGAAAATAATGACTCAATATCTAAAACTATACTAGTTTTTGTGAAGTATGAAATTTGTTCATTTACTATGACATCTCTATTTACCATAACTTTTTTAGTAGAAACATAAAGTATTATGAAGGCCTTTGATTACTCATTGTACCTAAAAAACATGTATTCTTTGCTTTTTGCATCAAGGTTACTTCTCTTTTGATTAGGAACAATTGTAAAATCTACACAACCAAAAATTTAGAGGGCACTTACATGTGGAGTTTGACTTGACCAAGCCTCTTTTGCAGTTATATTCTTCAATTTTTTTAATACTTCTATTGAGGATGTACACCACTGTATTCACTACTTCTACCCAATATCTTTATGGGAGATTTCTCCTTTAGACCATATAATGAGCCATGTCTATCACCATCCTATTTCACCTTTCCACAACTCTATTTTGTTGTAGAGTGTAAGGGGTAGTATATTGTTTATGTATGCCTTTAGTGACACAAAAATCATTGAACTATTCTAAGATGAACTCACCCCCATTATCTATTCTAAGACATTTCATTGAACTTTCTACCTATTTTTCAACCATAGATTTCCAAGTAAGGAAGTTAGAAAAATAATTAGATTTCTTCACTAGAAAGTATACCCACTTTTTCCTAGAGAAATCATCAACCAGTAATAGAAAATAATAGTCTCTAGAAGGGGTAGGTGTGTACATTAGACCATGAAAATCCACATGTATTAGATCCAATACTCACTTATCTCTTGAAGATTTACCAACATCAAATGAATGTCTAACTTACTTCACCAACTAGCATCTAGTACATACATGATGACTATCCTGAATATAAGGAATCCTCTTAACCATCTTAGTCTTACTCAATGTAATCAAATACTAGAAATTCAAATGCCCATGCCTTTCATGCTAGAGTGAACTTGTGCTATCAACTACTACAAGTGAACTTTCCTTTACTCTCTATGGATCTACAAGCTTATAAAAGCCTTTCTCTCCAATCCCAACAACAATAATCTTTTCATCTCTTATAGTTACTGAACATTGTTGTCCTTGAAACTTTATGATAAATTCAGAGTTTCTAGTGATCTCACTAATGTAAAGCAAATTTTTGTTCATGTTTGACACATACCTAACATTTTTAAATGTATACTAGATATACCATCAAATCTAATCTAAAAATTACCATATCCTTTCACAAAAAGAGTCCTACTATCTCCAAAAGATATAGATTCATTATAACCATCATTTTCAACAAAATTCACATACCAGTCCTTATGGCATGTATAATGGTGAGATGCCCTTGAATAAAAGTACCAATCTTGATCTACTATAAAATTACCACTAGAAGCCATGAAAGCAAAATCAATAAATGATTCCTCACCTTTACCTTCATCTATATTCACATGATGATCTTTCTTTCTAAGGTTAGCCATATCATGTTGTCTTTTCCTACAATCTTTCTTAAGGTGACCATGTTGTTTATAGTAAAAATATTTCCACTTAGATCTCTTATTATAACCACTTATGAAGTTTCTATTAGAGAACTAGTAGTTTTACCAAACTTCTTACCCTTTCCCTTGATGAATAATGCACTCTTTATATAAGTAGATGTAGAAAACACTATCTACTCCTTCCATCTCTCCTTCTGCAATAGAAATATGGACAAATTTTCAAAGTCCAAAGTTTGCATTACAAAAACCATGTGTAAGGACTCCATAAATGACTCAAATAAAGGTGAAAGATTTTGTATAACTAGATTAATCAAATATTACTCACCAATAGGCTTCTACATAGCCTTCAATTGATCACTGATGTCCTTGATCTATAATAAAAACTCATAAATGGAGCCATCTTCTTGCATTTTATTGGAAAAAAAAATCTTCAAATATAATACCATACTAGCTTCAAAAGCTTGATATTTTGAAGTTAGATTTTTCCATAGATTTGATGCTATGGTCAAATTTCTAATCTTTGAGATTAGATTATTTGCTACTAACAGTTTTAACAACATAAGACCTTCTTGATGATGTTTATCATAGTCATCATAACTAGTGATAGGCCTTTGCTCTTTATCAAGCACTATTTTATCAAGGTTTCAATATTCACATATCATCAAAACCTTATGACTCCATAAACTAAAAAAAATTTCTATCAATTTTTGTGAATTTGGCAATAAGAGGTGTTGTAAACTAGCCATTTTGACCTATTTTTAAAAAAAATGCAAATACCCAAAAAAATATAATGAATTTACACAAAATTCCTCCTACCCATTGATTCAAATCATAAATGGTCAATACCTTCAATTTTCAACAAAAAACACCACATCATTTGGGAAATTTTAAATTTACCATATTTAAAAACACCTAAAAATGGACAAAAACAATTAAATCAAGAGATATAAAACTTTGATTTCAAAAATTCCTCCTCTATCAACATCTAGATCAAAAACCCAAAAAATGGTGAAATTCTCACCTTCCATAACTTTTTCAAGATCATTAGTCACCAGTAGGTCCCCAATAACCCTTATAAGCTAAAGTTTTAAATTATTTCAATTTAAAATTTAAAATTAATTGAAATAATAAAACTTTAGATTAAAATTTTCATAAAAAAAATCAGGTAATCAAAAAATTGGCCTACCTGCAAAACTTTAGATGTAGATTTTGGGAGAAATACTCAACCAAATTGAATTCTATCAATTCCTATCTTCTCCTCTCAAAAAATAGAAATTTTTAGAGCCCTCACTTGCCAAAAATAGTGCCTTAATGAAAATCTAGTCTCTTCCCCAAATTGTACAAAAATGACCAACTAGAAAACTTTAAATGCAATTTTTGGACAAAATACTTAGCAAAATTTAATTCCATCTAATCTAGCAGATGAATTTTGAGCCAGAGAATTTTATAGAAACAAGAATAATCAAAAATAGTGCTCAAATAATTTTTTGGGATTTTCCTCCAAGTTAAATTACTGGTCACAAGAAAAAATAAATAAATTTCTTCCTCTCATAGCTCTCCATCGAGCACTTCACGCTCCTCCCTGAAAATATTATCCTCTATTATTTCATAAGATTCCTCCCAAGCTTCCTAAACCACAAGCTCTGATTACCATATTAGATAAAACATAGAGAGTGAGAAAGAACCAGGTTGTATTTAGAGCATACATTCTATATCTAAACAATATAAGAAGGCTTATTAAATAGGCAAAAAAATGAGCCAGCCATGAAATATGTGAAAAGGGTGGGTAAAATAACTAGCATCAACTAGCATGAAATAACTAAGCTCGTTAAGAAAACTAACATCTTAACCCAAGTGGTTAAGGAAACTAACCAAAACCAAATTAGCTCAGTCAATTATCTAAGGTAAATACATAATTATGCTAATATTTATCTCATGAGAAGTCTATAGTATTTTATATGTCATTAGAATCATTGTATATTATTTATCAAAGTCATTTAGTTAAGATTTTTTTAATTAGTGTTCATATGTCAAAAAGTTAAAGTCATTTAGCCTTAAAGTCATTGTTAAAAAATCTTAGTGTCTTTTTAAATAGCCATTTTGTCATTGATTCAATGTCAAATAAAATTAAATGTATAAAGGATGTATTATCTCTTGTATGTGACATCCAAACTATGGGGGGGTTTCCCCCAAAAAATTCATGCACTAGAGCTCCATCGACACATGCCAATGTCATCAACTAAGTAAGAAGTATCCCATGATAGAGGTTGGAGGATATATGGAAGAATAAGGTATTTTAGTGACCTCTCATCAATCACCAACAATGGGGCCACACCAATGATGTGGTGACATTTTGTGTGATGTGTTTTTTCATTTTCATTGTATGTTTTTTAAAATAAAAATAGAAGAATATGCCTATTCAATATATGTAATTTGTGTACAAATTCCAAACATGATTTCCTATTTTAAAAACATTATGGAAGAACAATATCACCAATGTATGTCAGTTCATGGATCTTGAAAGGGTTTGTGGTAGAGATCTAAAAAATCATAGAAGGTGAACAATGTTTTGGTGATAGTGAATGGAACAACTACTATAAAAGTCCTATGACTACCTTATTTATGGATATAACCCTCAGTGACATGTCCACTATAGTCATTTAAATTAAATTCAATATGCATTCCTTTGCATAATAGTGGTCATGTGAGTAAATATTACATTAGTAATATGCATACCTAATTTTATGCTATGACATACAATTTTGTTCATGCCAATTCTTAGAGGTAGATGGTGTTCTTGTTCATGTCAAGATTTGTGGTAAACCTATAAAACCATGGGAGGAGTGAGGCTCTCTTTATATCAAGGTCATGAGCTAAATAGGTCATTCTATAATGGGTGAGCTTACTATAGATAAGATTGTGAATATTTTTACACCATGTAAAAACTATGGGGGGAATGTTAGGAAATCTAGCTTTTACATTGTGTAAATCTGAGTATTTATCGAGAGGTAAATAGTAATAAGTTAGTTAATATTTTGTAGTGATATTATTATAAACAATATTATGATATTAGGTTAGAATATTATAGTTGTTGAGATATATTGTTAATGAGTTATAACAATATATCATTAATATGAGTTTGCATAATTATAGGAATTTGGGTGAGAATTTAGTGGAGAGATGTTCTCTATGAATATAGGAATAATGTTCCTATATATTTTTGTAATGTCTCATATATATTAATTAATTAGAACATAGTATAATATTTATGTGATTAAAATATTTATCTATGTGCATTGTTGATTTTTATGTTTAGATCTTTGAATTCATAATAGCCTCCATAGCATGTATCTAGGCTCTCCCAAGTAATAAATTATAATGTAAATGGTTTGACATGACCTGAAAGTGTGTAGATAATGTCTCTAGTCCCACTGTAATATACAATTTGATTGATCCTAATGTCTATCTAAGAATGTCGTCAAACCCTCATATGTTATTGTAAGTTTTCTAAATAAATTTTATATCAACCCCCATGGTTTGAAAAAATATGAGGTTACATGTATTGAGTTATGCACCATTATCAATGAGAACTCATTTAATGTATATGTTTTTTATTTGATCTTGAATAAAAAGTGGTAAGTTTTGATCAATGACTTATTATGAAGGTAAATCCCCATTGGAAAAAGATATCACATCCTCCACATCTTTTATAGTATTCATTATAGATGCAAAATATGGTGTCTCACTATCACAAGGAATATGCATGTGATTAAGTGTTTAAAATAGAATATCTTTGAACATTATTTATTTTTGAATTAATTTAAATATAGATATTTTACTAGTGTATTCCTCAATTGATCCATAATATCAAACTCTCTTTCCTGATCTCTGGGTGCTATTGTAGTGTGTTGTTGGTGAGGAGGTATGGTAGGATTGTAATGCCCCTGTATAGGTTGATGACGCACCTTGTTCTACTTAGTGATGGCTCAAACCACATGATCTATTATTTGATTGGGGTGAGTAGTAGAGGCAAGATGGGAGTAAAGATATTATAGTGGTCTAGGTGAAGGTGAAATAAAAAGACTCTTTTGAACCCTCTTTTATCTAGTAGTAATTGTAGGCAACTTAATGTGATTTATATATATATTATCCATAGGAAAATGGAGCTCACATTATGGTGGATCAATGTGTGAAATATGTTTATCTTGAATTGAATCCAAGATAGGAATAACATACACATGTGCCTTTCTATAAATAGTTGGAAATAAACATGCTAAGCAAAGTGTCAAACTTTGTACCATGAAATAAAAGATGGATTCTATCATGATAATCATGTTATAAAGTTATAAATTAATACTTATTAATGGTTATAAATGTGAACCCTAAGGTTATTTATGGTTAGGGTTTTTGAAGGTAGGGTTTCTTTACAATAATTTAAATTAAATGTAAAATAAATTGAAACCTTAATATAAAATGTGATTTTAATTTAGTTAGGTTGTCTAATTAAAATTTAAAAAAAATAGAAGTTTTCAAAGCTAAATATAGTTCATAAAAATATGAATTAATGTAAGCTAGGGATTGATGAAATATTCAAATTCAGACGAGTTCAAAAAATGATTTTACCTTGTAGTGTTATACACAAGTAATTCCTATGTTTGGCTAAAGGGATGAGATGACTAAGTTAGTTAAATAAATATGAAATAAGTAAGCACTAATTTGTTATAAACTTTGACTTCTTTTAACCTTATAAAACTAGTAATAAATAAAGACTTAGATTAAAACTATCTTAGATGATCTAGGTTCTAAAAGTTGAGATCTGGGTAGTAGTATGTGTTGTTAACATGATTCTGGTATTCATATATTCAATAGAGAGTAGCACCCAATGTGGATAGTAGCACCATTTGTATGTAATCAAAAATGCACCGTGTCTATAAATCAATCTTGGCATGAAGAATATAGATAATACCTACACTTTTGATTGGAATACATTTTCTAAGCAATGGCATGACCAAAATGGGTTTTTATTAGACCCATTTAGGGGATCACTTGTCAACATACACCATGCTATGAAATGTTCCAAAACCTATATTATAACATAATCATGCAACAATCCTAAAAGAGTCCTAGGTTTAATGTTCACTCTATTCAAATAAAAATAAAGTAAATCTAATTTAGTGGACACCAATTCTTGTGGCACAAAGTGAGGGTTATAAATAAAATAAACTAAACTTAACATGCATGGAAGACATATACTCATGTGAATGTATATATAATCTTAATACATGGGAAAGAAAACATAACTATAATATCTATCTACTCCTGTGATGGAGAAATAAAGTTTGGAATACTTACCTTGAAGACAAATCAACTCAAGGCTACACAATCTATATATGTATCTAAAAGACTTCTCCATAAGACAAGATCCATATATCCAATGAAAGTATAGAACCCTAAGATTTATTCCTCAAGTATAATGGTAAATAGTACATGTTTATTCACACTTATTCTTCTTGACTTTCTTATTACAAATGGTTAGAAATGAATTTGTATATATAGGTAGATATTTCCCTAAATCCTTCCAAATATATCAGTTGTATAGGGTTGACCCAATTGACCCTATCTATTTTTAGGGACAATTAACTAGGTTTGAACTAGGTTGACCAATAGCCTAACAAACTCAAAGAGTGAAAAATACCCCTAGACTATATAGGGTCGACCCAGTCGACCTAGTATAGCTGACTATCCTAAAGGGAATTAAGGAAAGAAAAGGAGGATAAATCATGGGACAATACTAAAATGTGTAAGACTAAGAATAATAATCTTAGGCTAAATTGTTTTAGGAGATGAGTGTGTAGATGACAAGTTTCGAAAGGGACAACAATATTACAAAGCACCTATGCTTTACCCACCCCTTTCTTGATGCACCCCTAAAGGTATGCACTTAGATATATTGAGACTTGATGAGTTTTTATCAGATACAAAGTATCATTAATTATTAAAAGTTTTAAAATATTATGTGTATATATATGTCCCACTCGAAGCTCATCACATGCCATGTAGGTGTAACATGGGATGGTTCTTTGGGAAATGGAACATGATAACACATAATGTTGATGCTAAGTAAAGTGCAGTAAGAAAAAAAAGATAAATGAAAGGACATAATTGAAAAAACATACCTTTACTTACCTTAGTGTTGTAGACAAAGAAGTAGACTGCAAGAGAAAGTGAAGGCATCTAATGTGAAGAACACTAGGTGAACCTATAAATATTAGTGTAAAAAATAGGTATATAATAGTGGAAAATATTCTCTACTTCATCTTGAATCAAACCTATTTGATGGTTTTTAAAATAGATGAGTAAAAAATATATATATAAGTAAAAGAAGGAATCTATAGGTAAATAATTGAAGAATTTGAGTTGCTGAAAAATGTTTTTTAATAGTGAGAAAGACAAGTCATTTGGTTATTTTGACTTTTGAAAGAGAAGAAAAAGATCTCTGGAGACCAAAAAAGATAGGATGGTGAGGACATGATAGGCTAGAAGAGGAGGAGACCCAAGAGTGGTAATCAGTGCACTACAGGTATACAACTATGAATTTTAAGCCAATTTTTGAGCATTTTGTTAAATTTAGTGAATTTTTAGAAAAATGTAATTTTTAGCATTTATAGATGTCAGAATGGAACAAAATTAGATTGTATAGGTATTAAATTAAAAAAATGGGAAATGGGTTTAAAAGAATTAGGAATAAAATGGGAAAAAGGCACTCTTTTATGAAAATAGAAGGGGTCAACATCTAAAAACAACTAGGTCAACCTAGTTGACCTAGTAGGCTAAAAATAGGCAAAATCCACACTACCAACCTAGTAGGTGGGTGCTAACCCTATAAATTTTATAGACTCTCAATCTAGTACAGTTTGCCAACTGATCTAAATTTTTTGAAAATGATAACACATTATTAGGGAGGGGAAAATAAAAGGGTTAACTTAGATTTAAGTCAACAAGGCTAGAAATAGGGAAATTATGGTCAAACTAGGTTGACCAAAGAACCATAAGTGTATGAAAATGCATGCAAAAGGCCAAAAAAAGGTTAGAATGGCCTAAAATGACCAAGTACAAAAAAGACCAAGTAGGCTAAAAATAGTTAAGAATGAATGAATTAAAACACTTTAGGCTTATTTTTTGTTAAAATTATAAAAAGAATGTATTGTAATTATACATGACATGGAAGATTTAATACATATTTTGTTTTTTCTTAGTTATAGGGAATACCCTAGTTCTAGAGATTGGTAGACGTGTCCTAGATATGAGATATATTAGAGCATATAACCATAAGTGATAGAGCTAGGTTAGTATTTGTAGACCTAGGAGGGATAGTTGACATGTGTAGGATTCCACTGAGTTTGAATCTATTAGTCATGTTCCTTGGATATTGGGATTGATTGACTAATACCTTAAAATGGGAGATGGATGGGAATGAGGTATAGGTAGCTATCATGCTAGAGGATGTGCATACCATTATAGGTCTCTCAATGATAGAATCAGTAGTGACTATAGGTATACCAAACATCTTCGAGGAGAGGAAAGCCTTAACCATATGCGCTACTAACTTAGATATGATATTAAGAGGTGGACAAGCTAGTATGTTTTATGCATATTCATCACATATTTTGGATATCTATATGGTTTTGAAATAACTTGTGACATAGGGAGTGTTATATCATAAGTTGAATGGCAAGGTACCACTATTCATGGTAGCTTTGAGCAGGAAGATTCTAGAAGAGGGAGTATTATATGATCTCAACTCTATAATTTGGGTCCAAATCATACATGACTTATATAAGGTGTTATTCAAAGGTAAAAATTCTATAAGACCAATCATGTTATTGATATATTGGATCTATGAGAGGTTTCCCATGTATCATCCTGTTAGGTTACCCCATGTAGTTGATGATAGGTTGCCTTGAGTGCAGAGATGGAGAGAGGGCCAATTAGCATGGATCATGCCCCACATGCTAGTGATATATACTATGAGATGTTTAGACATAGTGTGGTAACCATATGGGGACATATCAACTACATGGCCAAATAGGTAAATAATTACACCAACTACAATGAGGATAGAGGTGATTAGAATATATAATTAATAGAGAGATCCACATCTGATGGCATGGGTGGTAGGATAGATACAATTACCTCATCTAGTAGTACCACTATTGATGCTCAAACAATGGGCTCAACATGTGAGAGAACCATGGCGAAGGAGGGGAATAGGGCCACTAGTGATGAGGTTGATGCTTAGACCATGTCATGAGCAGCCATGGAATGGATGAGCATGAATAGGGAGTAGAGCAAGAGGAGAGAGATGTAGAGGTAGTGGCACCAAAGATACCACCACTAGATCTATAGTGAGATGAGTTATGACCATTGAGGACATGACATTGATGGAAGTAGGAGGAGAGAGTGGAGATTATCACCATCCTTAAAGACCTATCAAGTGAGCTAGATGAGAGATGAATGATAGAGGGGCCACTAAGGAATAGGCTAAGGTAGATGTGAGTCATGATAACTAGATTGGAGATAAGGAGGCAACCAATTAAGGAGGTGTTAGGAGGCCACATAGATAGAGATACTGTGCTAAGAAGCCATGCAAAAGGAAAGACTATAGTGGATGAGACATCAGTAGGTAATAAAGATGATTAAATTACTTCATAAGTTTTTATTTTGAATAGAGACTAGAGATAGATAGATATTTTGAGATATTATAGTGATCTAATATCTATCTGGGTATGATTTTTTAGGAATTATTGAGGATGATGAGGAATCAAGTGATAATAAGAATCAAGTGCCACATCTATGATTCTAATTGATATTAATGATGATCAAGTTATTTTCACAATTAAATGATTAGAATCACCATTAATATCCAACATAGATTTTATTGCACTATATGTTTTAGCCACTACACATAGTTTTATAACTCCAAAATGGTTCAATGATATCTATAACTTTTTGAAAAAATCTATTACACTAGACACTTTTTCATGAAATGACAAATTCAAGTTACACCAAAAATCACTCTATTATGTAATCATTGGTAGAGACCTTTCTAAATAATCCTTCAGTAGAAAATTACATCAATGTTTAACTTTAGCAAAAGCCAAAATTTATCTTACATAGATACATGATAGTGAGTGTGGTCACTTCAGTTTAAAATCCATGTCACACAAATTGCTTTGATAAGGGTACTACTATCCCTCCATGGATGATGAATGTTTACAATATGTAAAACTATGTGATAAATGTTAGTGACACAGTAACTTACAACATGCACCATCACAATAATAATAGCCTATTATCTCTCCATATCCATTCATGTTATAGGGATTTGATCTTATTGGAAAAATTAACTTTGAATCTATGGATGGACATAAGTTCATAATCACAACCACAAAATAATTTACCAAATGGGTAGAATCCATTCCACTTCAATCTACTATAGGTGAGGACATTTATAGCTTTCTCATGAATCACATTATTTCACACTTTGGCTTACCTACAACCATCATTTTTGATAATGGAACATCATTCAAGAAAAAAACTATCTAGAAATTTCACATAAAATATAAGATTAAACACATTTCTCTACTTCATATTACCCAGAAGGAATGATAAAAAAATGGGAAATGGGTTTAAAATAATTAGGAATAAAATGGTAAAAAGACACTCTTTTAGGAAAATACAAGGGGTCAACATCTAAAAACAACTAGGTCGACCTAGTTGACCTAGTAGGCTAAAAATAGGCAAAATCCACACTGCCAACCTAGTAGGTGTGTGTTAACCCTATACATTTTATATAATTTCGATCTAGTATAGCTTGCCAACTGATCTAAATTTTTTGAAAATGATAACACATTATTAAGGAGGGGAAAATAAAATGGTTGACTTAGATTCAAGTCAACAAGGCTAGAAATAGGGAAATTATGGTCAAACTAGGTTGACCAAAGAACCATAAGTGTACGAAAATGCATGCAAAAGGCCAAAAGAAGGTTAGAATGGCCTAAAATGACCAAGTACAAAAAATAACAAGTAGGCTAAAAATAGTTAAGAATGAATGAATTAAAGCACTTTAGGCTTATTTTTTGTTAAAATTATAAAAAGAATGTATTGTAATTATACATGACATGGAAGATTTAATACATATTTTGTTTTTTCTTAGTTACAGGGAATACCCTAGTTATAGATATTGGTAGACGTGTCTTGGATATGAGATATATTAAAGCATATAACCATAAGTGATAGATCTAGGTTAGTATTTGTAGACCTTGGAGGGATATTTCACATGTGTAGGATTCCACTGAGTTTGAATCTATTAGTCATGTTCCTTGGATATTGGGATTGATTGACTAATACCTTAAAATGGGAGGTGGATGGGGATGAGGTATAGGTAGCTATCATGCTAGAGGATGTGCATACCATTATAGGTCTCTCGATGATAGGATCAATAGTGACTATAGGTATACCAAACATCTTCGAGGAGAGGAGAGCTATTTTTAGCCTACTAGATCAAATAGGTCAACCTAGTTGTTTTTAGATGTTGACCCCTTGTATTTTCCTAAAAGAGTGGCTTTTTCACATTTTATTCCTAATTATTTTAAACCCATTTCCCATTTTTTATTTAATACCTATAAAATCTAGTTTTGTTCCATTCTGACATTTATAAATGCTAAAAATTACATTTTTCTAAAAATTCACTAAATTCAAGAAAATGCTCAAAAATTGGCTTAAAATTCATAGTTGTATACCTGTAGTGCACTGATTAACACTCTTGGATCTCCTCCTCTTCTATCCTATCATGTCCTCACCATCCTATCTTGTTTGGTCTCGAGAGATGTTTTTTTTTCTCTTTCACAAGTCAAAATAACTAAATGACTTGTCTTTCTCACTATTAAAAAACATTTTTCAGCAATTCAAATTCTTCAATTATTTACCTATAGATTCCTTCTTTTACTTATATCTTTGTTTTTACTCATCTATTTTAAAAACCATCAAATAGGTTTGATTCATGATGAGGTAGAGAATATTTTCCACTATTATATGCCTATTTTTTACACTAACATTTATAGGTTCACCTAGTGTTCTTCACATTGGATGCCTTCACTTTCTCTTGCAGTCTACTTCTTTATCTACAACACTAAGGTAAGTAAAGGTATGTTTTTTCAATTATGTCCTTTCATTTATCTTTTTTTCTTACTACACTTTACTTAGCATCAACATTATGTGTTATCATGTTCCATTTCCCAAAGAACCATCCCATGTTACACCTACATGGCATGTGATGAGCTTTGAGTGGGACATATGTATACACATAATATTTTAAAAATTTTACTAATTATTGATACTTTTGATATGATAAGAACCCATCAAGTCTCAATATATCTAAGTGCATACCTTAAGGGTTGCATCTAGAAAGAAGTTGGCAAAGCATAAGTGCTTTGTAATATTGTTATCCCTTTAGAAACTTGTCATCTACACACTCATCTCCTAAAACAATTTACCATAAGATTATTATTCTTAGTAATACCCATTGTAGTATTTTTCCATGCTTTATCCTCATTTTGTTTCCTTAATTCCCTTTAGGATAGTCAGCTATACTAGCTCAACTGGGTCAAACCTATATAGTCTAGGGGTATTTTTCACTCTTTGAGTTTGTTAGGATATTGGTCAACCTAGTTCAAACCTAGTGAATTGTCCCTAAAAATAGATAGGGTCAACTACGTCAACCCTATACAATAGATATATATGGAAGGATTTAGGGAAATATCTACCTATATATACAAATTCATTTCTAACCATTTGTAATAAGAAAGTCAAGAAGAATAAGTGTGAATAAACCTCTACTTATTGATCATTATACTTGAGGAATAAATCTTAGGGTTCTATACTTTCATTGGATATATGGATCTTGTCTTATGGACAAGTCTTTTAGATACATATACAGATTGTGTATCCTAGAGTTGATTTTTCCTTGTTATCCTTACATACTACAACAATATCTTGCAAAGCACCTTGGCCAAGGGAGAGATTGAGGATCGGTGTGTTTGTCTTCAATGTAAGTATTCCAAACTTTATTTCTCCATCACAGGATTAGATAGATATTAAAGTTATGCTTTTTTCCCCATGTATTAAGATTCTATATACATTGACATCAGTATATGTCTTCTATGCATGTTTAGTTTAATTTATTTTATTTATAACCCTCACTTTGTGCCACAAGATTTGGTGTCCACTAAATTAGATTTACTTTATTTTTATTAGAATAGAGTGAACATTAAACTTATGACTCTTTTAGGATTGTTGCATGATTGTGTTAGACTATAGGTTTTGGAACCCTTCATAGCATGGTGTATTGTGACAAGTGATCCCATAATTGGGTCTAATAGAAACCCATTTTGGTCATGCCCATGCTTATAAAATGTTTTTCCAATCAAAAGTGTAGGCATTATCTATCTTCTTCATGCCAAGATTGATTTATAGACACGGTGCATTTTTGATTACATACAAATGGTGATACTATCCAAATTGGGTGCTACTCTCTAGTGAATATATGAATACCAGAATCATGTTAACAACACATACTACTAACCAAATCTCAACTTTTAGAACCTAGATCATCTAAGATAGTTTTAATCTAAGTCTCTATTTATTACTAGTTTTATAAGGTTAAAAGAAGTCAAAGTTTATAACAAATTAGTACTGAATTATTTCATATTTATTTAACTAATTTAGTCATCTCATCCCTTTAACCAAACATGAGAATTACTTGTGTATAACCCCACAAGGATAAATCATTTTTTGAATTCGTGTTACTTTGAATATTTCATCAATCTCTAGCTTAGATTAATTCATATTTTTGTTAACTATATTTAGGTTTGAAAACTTCTAATTTTTTTTATTTTAATTAGACAACCTAACTAAATTAAAATCACATTTTATATTAGGGTTTCAATTTATTTTACATCTAATTTAAATTATTTTAAAGAAACCCTACCTTCTAAAACCCTAACCCTAAATAACCTTAGGGTTCACATTTATAACCATTAATAAGTATTAATTTATAACTTTATACCATGATTATCATGATAGAATCCATCTTTTATTTCATGATATAAAGTTTAACACTTTGCTTATCATGTTTATTTCCAACTATTTATAGAAAGGTACATGTGTATGTTACTCCTATCTTGGATTCAGTTCAAGATAAACATATTTCACACATTGATCCACCATAATGTGAGCTCCATTTTCCTAAGGATAATTTCTATATAAATCACTTTAAGTTGCGTACAATTACTCCTATATAATAGAGGGTTCAAAAGAGTCTTTTTATTTCACCTTCACCTAGACCACTATAATATCTTTACTCCCATCTTGCCTCTACTACTCACCCCAATCAAATAATAGATCATGTGGTTTGAGCCATCACTAAGTAGAACAAGGTGCCTCATCACCCTATACAGGGGCATTGCAATCCTACCATACCTCCTCACCAACAACACACTACAATAGCACCCAGAGATCAGGAAAGAGAGTTTGATATTATGGATCAATTGAGGAATACACTAGTAAAATATCTATATTTAAATTACTTCAAAAATAAATAATGTTCAAAGATATTCTATTTTAAACACTTAATCACATGCATATTCCTTGTGATAGTGAGACACCATATTTTGCATCTATAATGAATACTATAAAAGATGTGGAGGATGTGATATCTTTTTCCAGTGAGGATTTACATTCATAATAAGTCATTGATCAAAACTTACCACTTTTTATTCAAGATCAAATAAAAAACATATATATTAAATGAGTTCTCATTGATAATGGTGCATACCTCAATACATGTAACCTCATATTTTTTCAAACCATGGGGGTTGATATAAAATTTAGTTAGAAAACATACAATACCATATGAGGGTTTGATGACATTCTTAGATAGACATTAGGATCAATAAAATTGTATATTAAAGTGGGACTAGAGACATTATCTACACACTTTCAGGGCATGGCAAACCATTTACATTATAATTTATTACTTGGGAGAGCCTAGATACATGTTATGGAGGATATTATGAATTCAAAGATCCAAACATAAAAATTTACAATGCACATAGACAATTATTTTAATCACATAAATATTATACTATGTTATAATTAATTAATTAATTAATATGATACATTACAAAAATTTATAAGAACATTATTCCTATCTTTATAGAGAACTTCTCTCCACTAAATTCTCACCCAAATTCCTCTAATTATGCAAACTCATATTAATGATATATTGCTATATCTCAGTAATAATATATATCAACAACTATAATATTCTAACCTAATATCATAATATTTTTTATTATAATATTACTACCAAATATAAACTAACTTATTACTATTTACCTCTTGATAAATACTCAGATTTACACAATGTAAAAGCTAGATTTCCTAACATTCCCCCCATAGATTTTACATGGTGTAAAAATATTCACAATCTTATCTACAGTATGCTCACCCATTATATAATGCCCTATTTAGCTCATGACCTTGATATAAAGAGAGCCCCACTCCTCCCATGTTTTTATAATTTTACCACAAATCTTGACATGAACAAGAACACCATCTACCTCTAAGAATTGGCATGAACAAAATTGTATGTCATACCATAATATTAGGTATGCATATTATTAATGTAATATTTCTTCACATGACGACTATTATGTAAAGGAATGCATCTTTAATTTAATTTAAATGACTATAGTGGACATGACGCTAAGGGTTATATCCATAAATAAGGCAGTCATAGGACTTTTATAGTAGTTGTTCTCTTCACTATCACCAAAACATTGTTCACGTTCTATGATTTTTTAGATCTCTACCACAAACCCTTTCAAGATCCATGAATTGACTTACATTAGTGATATTGTCATTTCATAATGTTTTTACAATAGGAAATCATGTTTGGAATTTGCACACAAATTACATATATTGAATAGTCATATTCTTCTATTTTTATTTTAAAAAACATACAATGAAAATGAAAAAACACATCACACAAAATGTCACCACATCATTGGCATGGTCCCATTATTGGTGATTGATGAGAGGTCACTAAAATACCTCATTCTTCTATATATCCTCCAACCTCTAGCTTGGGATACTACTTACTCAGTTGATGACATTGGCATGTGTCGATGGAGCTCTAGTGCATCAATTTTTTGAGGGAAACCCCCCCCATAGTTTGGATGTCACATAAAAGAGATAATACATCCTTTATACATTTAATTTAATTTGACATTGACTCAATGACAAAATGGCTATTTAAAAAGACACTAAGATTTTTTAAAAATGACTTTAAGGCTAAATGACTTTAACTTTTTGACATATGAACACTAATTAAAAAATGCTTAACTAAATGACTTTGATAAATAATATACAATGATTCCAATGACACATAAAATACTGTAGACTTCTCATGAGATAAATATTAGTATAATTATGTATTTACCTTAGATAAAATGACTCTTTAAAAAGACACTGATATGGTTTGACATATTTTTGACAATGGCTATAATCGTAAATGACTTTAACGTTTTTGACATATGGACACTAACTAAAAAACTCTTAACTAAATGACTTTGATGAATATTTTACAATGATTCTAATGACACATAAAATAATATATACTTATTATGACATAAAAGACAAATATAATAAAATATTAACATAGATGGAAACTCTATTAAAAAATAATGGCTCTAATAACATTAATCTTAAAAAATTAGATGAAAATGGGAACTAAACTTAAATTAAAAAAATACTAATTCTTTTTGACCATTCAAGCTTCTAAAATTATTTAGTAAACCCAAAATTTTATTAAATGACATAACTAGTCTAAAAATAGTTATCTCTTCCTAAGGAGTATGACTATCATATGGTGTTGATAGTTGATTCAGTTATATGATAGAAAGGACCTTATATTGCCTTCCATGCATGGGATACAAAAATAAATAGATGGTGATCTACAATATGAATGATTCATGAAAAAAAAATTGAGGTCAAAATAAAACCATGCATGGGCTTTAGTAGGTAAGATAAGTTGATACTTAGAGCTGGAATAAATATCGAGACTTCGGTGCATGTCATAGTAAAGTAGGTGAATGTAGCTCATAAATCATGCAATGTGATTTAGCAATGTTGGGAATATTGGTATATTTTTGTAATTTAGCTAAAGGGTCTAAGTAATAAAATCAATAAATAAATATGCAATATTTAATCCACTAATTTGTATAAATTTTATAGTGATTTTTACTTTTTTAAAAATAGTAATAAGGTGTAGAAAATAAGACTTAGCTAGAAATTAACTGAGATGGCTAAGATAGAGTATGAACATCACTATGCAAGACTGGGACACTGTCTCAAATCAGGATCTAGCCATCATTTTATGATTGGATACGAGTGTCAAAATAGGACATTAGTGGCACCGACACTATAGTCCACTTCTACTATTGTCCAAGAGACTGGAGCTTTTTAGGTTTTGATAATTATGTTTGTGTGACCTTGCCTATGACATTTCAACTATTGGATGTCCATGGAACTCCTTATAAAGATGATTTTACCTTTAAACCCTAGAACCCTTTGTAATTTAACCAAATTTGATAAAGATGGGGGGGGGTATTGTGTGTAGGATTCATTGAAAATGTATCTACACCACTTGTGTGGGTATGCTACCTATATACCAATACTTTGAAGAGATATCAAGCCATATGTTGTTCTCCCACTTGATGTGCTTTATGCAATAGTGTGTATGAAAATGAAACTACAAAAACTAATTGTCTTTTAGGTGGATAGGGATTGGTGTACGCAGTTGAATAATATCATAATAATATTGGCTATTTGTATGCAAAGAATAGAGATGATTGCCTGAGTAGTCTTACTTATATTATTTCTTGCTTAGTGATATTTTCCAACCCCTTCCAAATGATCTTTGAATGGGATTTTATAGGTATTTATTGGTCATGGGTTGAATGTGCTCACATTAGACTGATAAGGAGAAGCATGGGAAACTAGAAAGAACTAACTATTAGTGATAAAAAAGCACTTAGATAGGAGCACCAAAATAAGACACTAGTGGCTCTAGCAATGTAGTCTAAGTTGGGCACTATTATCCTTAGCTGATGGGGCCTTAAGAGGATGGATTTGTCATGGAAAGATTAGTATAGTTGATCTAGGATTTTGTCTAGAATGCTACATATGATTGAGAATTAGTGAAAATATGCTCGAGGTTCATGAAAGAAAGCAAGAGGGCCTATGCATTGGGTGTCATTAGCCACACTCAAGTTACCAATTTTCACATTTTATATGACTATATTTGCCCCCCCTTTATTCTAGTGATGGAACAAATCAAAATAATAGCATAAAAGAAAAATAGAAATCATACCTAAACTTAATTGTAAGGGTGAAGCTCATGAAGTTGTGTGATTATAGGTGTGCATAGAGAGAACATATTGTGAAGTGTAAATCTACAAGAGAAAATAAAGATTAAATCAATTCTTATTAGATATGTTATATCTAAAATAATAACATACAAAATCTAAGAAAGAGAGAGGAAGAAAAAGGAATCAATACACCCCACAAGGTACATATACCAAAAAAATCCTATTGTAATGTTGAGTGATGTTAGATGTCTGTTGAACCAAGAGTAATATCATGAATGGAGTTGAGTGCTCAATTCCCTAGAAGTGGCTCAAGAATACAAAGGCTATCCCTTTGGCTCCATCATCACCCACTAAGTGAATCTAAGTGGCCATACATGTGTTGATCAATGTTTGGATTATGTGTCCAATCCCTTTGAATAGATGTTTTAAAAATACAAAGGCTAGTTAGTCCTTTGGCTCCATCATTGCCCCATAAAGTGAAGCTATGAACTGATATCAATATGAAATGTGTGTTGTATGAGATGGATCCTGAAGCCCATGAATAATTTATAATCTAAAAATGTGGCATGGATAAATAAATATATGATAGAATCTAAGCCACTCTTGGCCACTCTAAAAGGTGGAGATTAGACTTGTATGAAAGCCACTCCAAAACTGGTACATTAGGGTTATATGAAAGTCACTCTAAAATGTGGATGTTAATCTTGTATGAAATCCAAAACAAAATGATGCCAACCACTTTAAAATGGAATAAGGCATGTAATTGTTGCAAATGACTATATAATACTAAACTCAAAAAGAAAATAAATGTGTCATGCACATTGTCCCCAATCACTAGTGTCTAAAACATGGATTCTAATCTAAAAGTTATATAAACTATCATATCTAAAACTATAAGTGAGGGCCATTATGTCATGCATGATTCCCACTATATCTATATTCTCTAAGAAAAAGTGTACTAAAAACTACTAATTTTAAACTAATCTGATAGTGCAAAATTGTAGTTAAACCTACATGGCATTGTAAATAATTGAAAAATAAATAAATAAACAATCATACAAGGAAAGAAACAAGAAGCATACAAAAGTGGCCAAGGGGCGAAGTAAACAAGGGACATAAGCACATGTCAATCAAAATTGGAAATTAATCATATACAGCATGTTCAAATGTCACATACACATATAATTGGGACAATCAAGGTTGGTGTGAAAGCCACAATCACATAGAAGAGTACAAGAAAAGGACATTGGCAAATGTCCTAAGACACACACAAGAATAGAAGCAAAGGACAGTGACAAATGTCCTAAGGCACATACAAAAGATAATAAAAAATTGAGAAATGCAATCACATAGAGCTATGAAAAGAAAGAAAGGAAAGCATGTAAGAAGTAGAAATACAATTGCATCTAACTAATCAAAGAAAGAAGTGAAAGTATGCAAGACATTTTATTATAAGACTAGGTATATGCTAAGAAATACATAAGTTTTATATACTAGTGGAATGCCGATAGAGTAATCTATGTAATCATAGTAAGTAATGTACATCAACATGATAACTAGAGTGTGTGGTTCAGGAATGACATAACTTGGATGTTGTAGTCATGTAGAAAATTCCCCCAGTAGGTATGTATATTGATGTGTGTCTCGAATGTAGAAATAAGATGCCCCCTCAATGGGTAGAGTGAAGCAATCAAGGATTCAGATTTCAATGCACACACTCAAAAAAGATTGAGTGAATCATGGTAACGTAGATAAATTTAAAACCAATAGCATAAAACAACAAATGTAAGTCTAGCATTATAATAGAAATGTAAATCATGGATAATACATACAAATTAAATGTTTTTGGTGTTTTTGGATTATTTTCATGTTTTTGTATTTTGAAATATTTGAATGTTTTTAAATTTTTATTATTTTGTATTTTTTTTGAATTTTTGATATTTTATATTATTTTTGAATTTTTGAGATTTGAGATATGTACAATCAATCACAAGAAGATTATGTACAAGATATTTAGAAGGAACTATGTACAAGTAGGCAAAAATAAACTATGTACAAGTAATTTTGAAAAATTATGTATAATAAAATGTGTGAAATGAAATGTTAGACATCGAATCTACATAGATGCATAATATTAATTAGATTTTTGAATTTACTTCATTCAATTAAGGCTAGAAAATACACTTTAGGTCTAAGATTTTTAGTAATAATGTATAGACCTAGCCAATTTGGTTTGAATTTTCCCTTGATTTCTTCTTTGGCATTGACATTGTGAAGATTTTATTTGAGAATGAGATCATTAACTTCTAATTCTCTAGTGTGAAATCATTTGTTTTAGGATCATTATATACATTGCTGGTAGATTCTAAGATGTTCTATTTCTTGAATACATGTATGGTCTAACTGTTCAAGTTGGTGTAGACACTTTTCACAATACTACTCATTAGAGAGAATACCTTAAAGAGAGACATGAAGAGATGGGATTTCTAATTCCAATGGTAAAAATTCTTCTATTCCATAAACAAGTGAATAAGGAGTGGCTCCTATGGGCATGTGAATACTTTTATGATAGGACCATAATGAAAACACTAGTTTATTATGTGAATCATCTCTAAATTTGGTCACTATTTTACTCAAAATGTTATTGATTATCTTATTTGTACCCTCTACTTGATCATTTCCTTGTGGGTAGTATGAATTAGAGAATATGTGTTAAATCTTATATTTTATTAAAAATTTCTTTATAGTTTTTTCCTTGAATGATTTTCCATTATTAAAAATGTGGCACTTGATTCTTACTATCACTTGATTCCTCTTCATCCTCAATAATTCCTTAAAAATCATACCTAGATAGATATTAGATCACTATAATATCTCAAAATATCTATCTACCTCTAGTCTCTATTTCAAAATAAAAACATATGAAGTAATTTAATCATCTTTATTACCTACTTATGTCTCATCGACTATAGTCTTTCCATCTGCATGGCTTCCTAGCACACTATCTCTATCTATGTGGCCTCCTAACACCTCCTTAATAGGTTGCCTCCTTATCTCAAATCTAGCTATCATGACTCACATCTACCTTAGCCTATACCTAAGTGGCCCCTCTATCATTCATCTCTCATATAGCTCACTTCATAGGTCCTTAAGGATGGTGATAATCTCCACTCTCTCCTCCTACCTCCATCAATGTCATATCTAAGCATCAACCTCATCACTAATGGCCCTATTCCCTTCCTTCCCCATGGTTCTCTCACATGTTGATCCCGTTGTTTGAGCATCAATAGTGGTACTACTAGATGAGTTAATCCCATCTATCCTACCACCCATGCCATCAGATGTGGATCTCTCTATTAATTATATTTTCTAATCACCTCTATCCTCATTGTAGTTGGTGTAATTATTTACTTGTTTGGCCATTTAGTCGATATGTCCTGATATGGTTACCACACTATGTCTAAACATCTCACAGTATATATCACTAGCATGTGGGGCATGATCCATGCTAATTAGCCCTCTCTCCATCTTTGCACTCAAGGCAACCTATCATCAACTACATGGAGCACCTCTCATATATCCAATATATCAATAATATGATTGGTCTTATAGACTTTTTCCCTTTGACCAACACCTTATATAAATCATGTATGATTTGGACCCAAATTATAGAGTTGAGATCATATAGTACTCTTTCTTCTAGAATCTTCCAGCTCAAAGCTACCATGAATGGTGGTACCTTGCCATTCAAATTATGATATAACACTCCCTATGTCACATGTTATTTCACAACCATATAGATATCCAAAATATGTGATGCATATGCATAAAACATACTAGCTTGTCCACCTCTTAATATCATATCTAAGCTAGTAGCCCATATGGTTAAGACTGTTTAGATGTTTAACAATAAATTTATATTCCTTAAAGTCTCTATCCATTTTAGCATCATATATATTGAATTGATCTACATAGTCCTTCATATGTAACTTCAAATTATTGGTATTCATCTTCTCAATCTTCATTTCTTCAAGGGCATTCATCAACAAGTCTCATAATCCTCCTTGTCTTCTTCATTATCTGTATCACTCCAAGTAGACTCCTTTTGATATGATCAACCTCCTTCCTCATCCATGTAGAGGAATTCATCTTCAAAAAGACCATCATCTTCATTATAAAACTCATATTCACTATATTCACTCTCATCTAATGAGCTACAATATCCATTGGTGTAGATAATCTTCTTGTCATTATACTTCTTGAATCCTTTCTTCCTCTTATCAGACCTGAATGTCTTATTTCCTTCATCTTGGTCTTCATAATGATCTTAATCATCATACTTCTTATGCTTATGAGGGAACTTATTGGCAAAGTGTCCTACCTCTCTACAATTAAATAATTTGAAGGGTAGTTTACACTTATAATTTACTAAACTTGTTTCTTATTTCTTTGTAAACAAATTAATTAGTTTATCTTCATCAATATCATCATACCTAACTTCATTACCTTGGGTTCTCTTCTTCTTTGGATTGATTTATTTCTTAAATTATGCTTCCTTCTTTTGTGGTTTGTCATCATTGACTCTCATCTCATAGGCTATGAGATTACCATTTAGTTCATCCATCTTCATTTTTGTGATATTAGACTCTCTTTTATGGTAGAAACCTTTGAATAAAATTTAGGGTAAGATACCTTAATACCTTTTTAAAAATAGTAGCTTATTTAAGATTCTATTTTAAACCTCTGATGATGTTCACAATCTCATCATCTCTTTTCAAAAATGATGTCATTAAATATTCTTCCTTCATCTTGAGACTCTCAAATTGTCTTCAGTGAGTCCATAACTTGGCCATCTTGACCTTTGAATCCCATTCATAAATGATTTACAATTTATATGATATTTATTTGGTAGATTTACAATGCATTACCTTGGTGTACCCAATCTCTAAAAGACCACAAGTGATGGAATCAATTGCCTTAGAATTATTCTCACATAGCTTCTTATTAGTTGCACTAGTTGGAGGGGTTGAGGGGGTTGAATATCCATCCTCAAAAAATTTCCAAATGTCAAACCCTATTTACATGATGTAGGTCTTCATCCTTACACTCCAAAAATCATAGCTATACCCATTGAACATTGATGAATGCTTAGTTGAAAATCCTCCTTACATTTGATGACTTCCCATATTGTAACATAGATCACCCTCAAGTGGTTAAACTTGCACAGAAGGTCCTAATCTAATAATAATTTTTGGGAGGTACAATCACTAAGAGGGGGATGAATTAATTATATAATATATTTCAAACTTAAATTGTAATTTAAAAAAAAATCTAAATCAGTGACAATAAGCATTAATAAAGCATACAAGATTCTCATAATAATGAATAAAAAATATGATGGAAGATCACACACATAACACAAGATCTATGTGAGAAACCCTCTTGGGGAATAAAACCCACTCTCAAGCCTAAAAAAACATGGACTACTTGTCCTATAAGATGATAAAATACATGAGACCTTTTAGTGCAGCATCTAATTCACAAGGAGCATCCACCCATAAGTATGAACAAGTACCCAATTATTATATATGTTGAGCACCCACACAAAACCTTATGAAATCAACCACTCTAGCACTTTGATTGTATTTCAATCTGATTGGAGAAATAATGTATAACACCTCTATTTCAACTCATCACACACACTCAAACTTGTTCATACAAGCAATGTATCCAAACACCCATTTTAGATCACTATAGGCTTCTTCACTCATCCTCAATCTAATTTTTACTTTATTTCATCCAATGATCACACTCCCTCTGATCTCTTTCCTTCATTTTTATCTTTTACTCTCTCAACACTTCCTTTTCAAGTCTAGAAACCATTACCTTGGTCTTCATTCTTTATAGAGTCATCATGATTATCAACTTCTAGGTCAGCCATAATACTTTTAATAACACTTAAGGCACATATAATACTAATAAATAGCTTAAATTCATTATCATAGGTTGGCCATAGCATCCATGGGTCACACTTAAGTAGTTATGCCTTTTAGTTAGGCCTTAGTAGCCCTTATAGGTCTCATGGAGACCTATTACCCCTTTATCACTTCATCAAGCAAAACAAGAACACAAAATCACTTTAAAATACATGGGTATACTCCATATTACCTCTATGATATATTTAGGTGATTACTCCCACCAAAACACTCTTCTACTAAAGCACAATTTACTCAAACATTATTCTATACTATGAATGAGTAAATAATCAAATTTCAACTATAGTAAATGTATTTATATGGATATTAAAACCTCAAAACTAAATGTTCTAGATGGTATTAACCCTTTATCACTTCATAAAGAAAAATAAGAACAAAATATCACTTTTAAATACATAGTTCTACTCCATATGACTTTTATGACATCTTTAAGTGATTACTCCCACCAAAACCCTCTTCTACTAAATCATAATTTACTCAAACATTGTTCTATACTATGAATAAATAAACAATCAAATTTAAACTATATTAAATGTATTTATATGTATATTAAAACTATAAACGAATTTTTATAGATGGCCCTTGAAATTATCTACATCTTTTCCTTTTACACCACCATCAAATTTTGTCATATGCTCAAGATATAGATAAAAAACCCATCACTGGTTTTCTTTAACAAATTTGAATATTTAAATTCCAATGATCACTATGTAAAGTAGAATGATTTAGACACATGTATTTATCTCATGTCCCTTATAAAATTTGAACAAATACACTCCATCTATCTACTCATGAGCTTCCTATCTTTAACTCTTTAATACTTCCCATTGATCTTTGATCCTCACAACCGAGATTGAGACACTTGGCAGCCCCGTATGTCTTCTATGGACCCTAATTATTATACTCAATGTACTTATACCACTTGTTATTCCCGAATTCATTATTATTACCCTAGTTAATTATTTAATTAATACACACCATTGATCTTTTGTCCTTGATTTTGAGATCATGCCACTTGGCATCCCTGCGTGTCTTTTGAGTATCTTTTAGCATATTAACTTCATGCACATTGTTCATCTCTATATACATGATCATATGATCACTATTGGATATTAATATATCATATTATATTATTACCATTACGTATATTGAACAATTTGCATTAGATATCCTCTTGCAAATTTGGCTAAGTATATAAACCATTGCAATCTGCATGGAAGGCCAACTTTACACCATAATAACTTTTGCTACACTCAACCTTATGACCTGAAATTTTGATCACATGATCAAATTTCATAGGGTAATCCATTGATGTATCAAATTACTCTTAAAAAATTTACATGTGAAATATAACATCATCAAATTGCTTACTCAGTCTTATTTGTCAATATGACTACTTAAACCTAGACCTTCATATGACTACTATGATGAATTCCTTTCACTTCCATAAGCACTCTAAGCATTCATAACACCCAATAATATATATAAAACATGTAAATACCATAAATAACATCCACCATCCACCTATCCAATATAGAAACTAAATAATTATGCAATAACACTGAAGAACTTTGAATCACACTTTGTCATTATCATTCTAGCATGCATGACACCTCATCAAAATCCTGTCACCTTGGAGACATCATTGAAAAACCTCAAAAACTTATAAATACATGTATTTTTATGGTTATTATCTTATTATAATTGATTTGAGATGATTTTTATGACATATACTAGTATGGAATAGTGATATTGGTGATTAGGTATACATGGTGTGACAGTTGTGTTTTCTTATTCTATACATTAAGGATGTATATTTGTTAGTTTTTCATCATTGGTTGATATATATGATGAGTCAAACTAACTACCTAACTATTGTGAGGTATATGTAGGATATATCTTACCCTCAAAGCTTAATGAGGGAGAGTATCATTAGATAGGATGGGCTAGATGGGATGAATAGGTGATGACAGAGAAATTACCAGTGACCCTAGACACATGCACATTAGATTTAAAATGTTGTATGCATAAAATTTTTTAGATGGTAGTGAATAATTAATAAAATATTATATGTTATTATATTAGTATGTAAATTTAGTTCTTAATATGCATTAGTTCCTTTAATTTAATTATCTTGATTTTTGAGAATAAATCAAGAAAATAGATATTTAATTACGATATATGAATAGTGAATAATTACCTTTATTTAATTACTTTAAAGATTTTAAATTGTATTAGAGTACTAACCATGAGTTATGGAAATATAAATTTTACCTTGAAATGCATGCATGAAATTACATAAAAGTTAGGAAAATAAATATAATTATCTAATGATTCAACCTAAAATTATGCTAAGATGACTTATAGAACTAAGGATTAGCATTTTAAATAAATAATTTAAATGTTTTAAATATTAATGATGAAAGTGGAGTCAATAAAGAGTATAGCCTTGGAGGTGAGTTATCTTCAACTAGTAAAATGAAAATAAGGCCATGCATGGATAAGTAAGTGAGAAAAAAATATAGGAAGTGATTTGCATGTAATGGGATGAAAAGATTAAGATTTATTATAACTTTAGGATAAGGGAAATTCGTAAAATTATAGAAGAACAGGGAGAAAAATAAAAGGGAAAAGATAGGTAGTAGAAGATAAGAGAGGGGTAAAATTTGGAGAGAAGTAAAAAAGAGATAGCAAACTTATTTTTCCAAAAAATTTCATACGAGGTATGTTTTGTAAAATTATAATTCTATGTAATATTTTATTATGGATGCAAACCATAATCCATTCTAGCAACCTATCAAAATATTAATTGGCTATGTTATAGATAATTAAACAATAAAGCATCCTATGGAAATAAATGTTAAAATATTATTAGAGAAATAATCTATTTTAAACCAAAATTCAATGTGTTTATGCCTCTATATTAATTTAATAGGCGTGTATTTAGTTTATTTAAGCCTATATTGAATAATACTCCACATCCATACATTTTGATCTCATAATGACTATGTTTAGCTCTATTCTTGTAATCCCTACATATGGATTTCATTATGGCTTGTGTTTCAATTGGTAAACCTATGTTATACTTTTCTAGCCATCATTTCTTTCTTTTAGGATGAATTGCATATAATAGGCCTACATCTCATATTTTCTAGACTATGTTTTTAACAAAATAATATACAAAGCTTTTGGTTTAAGTCTCAAACTGAGCAACACTTTACTTTTACCCAAGTAGTGCTTCATTATAGGAGCAGTGATTTTCTTTAAGGGAAAATTAGAATGTATCCTAATTAGATTTAGCCAACATTTCATATTTAATATGTTCTACATTTGATTATATCCTTTTGTAGAATTTTTATCAACTCTACATCTTATTATATAGCCCTACATTATCATTGATATGGATTGCATTCTAAACAAAATGTTGAGTGTCCAAGTAAAATGTTGAGCATAAATGGAAAATAATGGGTCTTTAGGTAAACACTGAGTCTTTGAATTAGAAAACCAAATCTTACAACTAAAATGCTATGTTAGTAAACATGTCAAATGAGTCATTCATATGTATAAATGAGTCAAATGTTGAGTCTTCAATTAGAAATGTAGAGTCTTTAAAAATTTGAAAATACCATGCATCAAATTAAATCACCCAGTCTTAATGATCAAATTTTGAGCGTATGTAATGATTTATTATGTATAAATATGAAAATTATTGTGTTTTAAATAAATATAAGGCTGAGTTTTAAATTATAACACCGAGTCACCATATGGTAGCACTAGGTAAATCATTGTAGCATTGAGTATATTAATATAACATTTAGCCAATAGTTAAAATGCCAAGCTAATAGTTTGAAAGATGAAGTCGATAAATTTAAATGTTAAAGTCTTTAAAGAGTCACATATTAAATAATTAAATATTTAACACTATGTAAGTTATTGAAATCATTGAGTTAATAATATATTGATCATTGATTTAATTATGTATTAATCATTGAATTAATAATTATATTGATCATGGATTTAATAAAATATATTAATTACTGAGTTAATTGTATATAAATTACTGAATTAACAATTATATTAATCACTAAGTCAATAATTATTATAAGTAGAATGCCTTGTATATTTTGGTGATAGTAAATGATTGATTGAAACTATGTTCCCTCCTTCATGAAAGATCAAATATTGGGTGGAACTTTAGTCTTACCTTAGATTTACATAAGTAGTTGAACTGAATTACACCACAATTCTAAGATGTGTAATGAAACTGAGTTGCATTTAAAAGAAGATGAGCATAATTATCATGGTATCCTTTTGATAAAATTGAATGTTTATGTTATGAATAATTAATGTTAATAATTTATTTTAAACATACACTTAGGTAGTGCATGTTATGCATGGTGAGTGATAAAACTTAGAAAGTGTATAAATTATCTAACATCTATTATAATCTTATATGATGTATCAAATAGTTACACATCTAAAAGTAGTTACCATGGTATTTCCAATTTTATATATTTTAAATATGAGCTATGATTTAGGGGTATAATTACAACAATTGGCTCATTATTGTAAGATAACATAGAATCCTTAAATGACTTGCATAATACACGTTTGGTAGATTTACTATCTTATCATAGATATTAGTTGTGAAATAAATCAATAAATGTGGTTTATTCATGATTTAATGGCTAATTCATGTTAGTAGCTAGTACAAAATATTGTGTGTTTGATCTAGTTTGTAGAATTAAATGTATGAACCTGGATTGTGGAGAGTTTAGACACTTAAAAATAGTTGGTGAAAACCTTTATACAATACACATTGTGAAAGTATTTATATGTAAGAGTAATTAGACTATTATAGCATAAAATAGTGCATTGTGATGTGTGCCTAGAGATATGTTTCTATCTAATTATTATTATGCAATTTAATCTAGGATATACCCAAGTGGTATAATCCTATATTTTCTTGTTTAATAATTATAGTGTAAGATTGTTTGTTCATGTTTAGTAGGGTTTTTTTAATGTAGAATGAGTTATGACATTATGTGATATCATAGAATACATCATCTTAAATGTATATGACTAGCTGGTATATATTGTAGTTATATGTCTAGACTCTCACCTATGTTGACTAATTAAATGTATGTGTTGGTTATTCTTGAAAAATATGGTTTGTAACAGTTATTAGATATCATGTATGTGTTGGTTATTCTTGAAAAATATGGTTTGTAACAGTTATTAGATATCATGTATGTGTGCATCCAACCTTGATAGTTTAAATGAATGTTAGGTTATATTTTTATGTGTTGGTATGAATTCATTTGTTATATGTTTAAGCTTCATTAAAGTGTATGTTCTATATTTTTTTATTACTTAGTATGACTAATTGTGGGAAAACTAGTAGTTATGCCTTAAAACACTAGAATGTGATAATATTGGATATCATGGGGTTTACTTGTTTGGATATTATATATTATTTGATAATCTATAGTTTAATGTGAATTTTACATAGGTGTATAAACTTTAGGTATTATTTCTAGTATGATATAGATGATAATTTAAGATTTATTCATATGTTGATGGAATAAATGAATACTTTGCTTACTCCTATGTATGGTATGTGATATGATATTATTTCTAGGAGGATTTAATTATTATGAGTCTTGTGGTTAAATAATGTATATTGGGACATTATCTTTGGCATGTATGATTTACATGTGTGTGATATATTGTAATAGAATAAGCTTTCTATGATACACTGTATGTTTAATTTTATAATACACACATGGGTACTAGCTTGTTCTCTCAATTCCCATACCACTATATATACCTATACATAAAGGGGGGCCATTTCCCTGATAAGGGATCATGTAGGGGATTTTTAGTCCATGGTTGGTATGGAAAAGTGCTTGGATGATGCTCTTCTTCACCACATTAGTACTACTTACCTAGAGACTACACTTGAGATACAAAGATACACGAGTTGGTTCAAGTCAAGATATAGAGGGCTTGGTATCTATTTCTTAATATTAAGTTTGAGGGCCAAATGTAAATGTAATTTTATTTCAGTGGCTTATACTTGAAATATAATTGTTATATTATGGGACTAGCCATAACTATGTCTTAATGCATTTATTTTTCTTGGAGTTGTAATAAGACATATTATTTTTGGTATTTGATTTTATAAGTTATTTTGTTTTGAGTTATTTGGTTATGTGTTAAGTATGTTTAATTGGAATGAATGTTAAGTAATTAATCTTTAAAAGCACATTAATACATTATTATAAGTACAACTTGAGGGGTTGTAATAATAATAGTCATGTGTAAGTATATATGTAAGCTCAAACATGATAGTGTATAATGATCATCAAATCATATAACCTGTGTGTATCAAGATCATAGAAGATGGATGCCCCTAATGTCCTAGTTATGTGAGTAAGAGGAAGGTCCAACACCTATAAGTTTATCATGTATTTGTGTATGAATGTGTCTTTGTATGTAGGAGTAAATGATATGTTAGTCATAAATATATAACTAATACATAGATTCCAAGGCCTAATAGAACATTTAGGTGCTAAAAGTGCTTTTGGTTTTTTGAATTTTTTTTATTTTTGATTTTTTTGTGATTTTCATGGTATTTTTAAAGTTTTCATAGTTCTAATCAAGGAATTAATCATCATCAAAAGGTATGGGACCATTTTTAAAAACATTATTTAATTGTTATAATGATGGATTTCTTCTTCAATATACTTTTCTAATGGCTTCCCTCAAAGTAATGGTATAGGTAGATAATCTTATCCATCATGTAGTATAGAAATATCTATGCCAATATCAAGAAAGGTAACATACATATTTATGGTATCTAACTTAGCATGTCATTCATTTAGCCAATTTTTTTCCAAGCTTTAATTGAAAATAGGGGTCATGGTCAAGTATCCATATAGTTTTGGTCACCACATGTGTACCACAAGAAATAGGTAACTGAATATATCCACAAGATTATAACATTAATGAAGAGTATATAAGTTCATTATTAGTATGTAACAAGTATTAGAGGAATGTAGTTGCATAATTTATATCACACTTATTCATATCAAACTAGAGATGGTGGAAATATACCCCATCAATATAAGTAGTAATAGTAAACTCTTCATGTTTTGGTCTCTTTGAAAGATAGTAATTATGTGTATCTATGTGCACCTTAAAATGTGGTACCTTATTTGTATTTTTATATGGAATATCCATTGTACTTGACTCACCTATTTAATAACTATGTATGTGATTAAGATCAATGCATTATTTAGGTGTACCACTATAGAAATGCCTTCAATTTTAGATTATATCATTTTAAAATTTTTGAAAGGTTAAAAATTGGTGGTCATTGTTAATAAAGTCCCATCATGTATGAATTTTACACATCTTTAAAGTGTATATGAGCTAACTTCCATTGAATGTATCCAAGGTCTACCCAAAAGCACATTTTAATGCAATGATTGAGACATTATTTGAAAAGTAGATGGAATATTTTTTGGTCTTAATATCTCATCCAATGTAATTTGACCAACTAAAGTACTATGTGAATTATCAAACCATTGGATATACATAATAAAAATTTGAATCGAATTGGTGCTAATGCACATGGTGGCAAAGAAATTGATACTAAAAATGTTTAGAACCAATCCATTATCAATGAGCACCATTTTGATTCCCTTATTTTTTATTGTCACTTGTATGAACAAAGGTAACTCTTGATCAATAATATCTTTGTATGATAATTCAATTAGATCAAAGGTAATAAGTGTTGTAAAATTAAACTTGCACCTAAGGAAGGTATTCAAGATTCCTCACCCAATTGACATAATGTGATTACTCTCAGGTTGTGGGTGTCTTATAATGGAAGTAAACCTCCAAAGAGGGATGGTTCCCTTGATAAATCACCATGATCCTTACCTAAACTACTTATTGATAATGAAAAGAGAAAGAGATTCTTATACTTATATATCTAAGTATGGGGTGATGCACCAAACTTGAATACCTCAACTTTCTTAGACATAGATAGAATGAGATAAAAGAGAACTCACACATACACAACTCATAACTTAAAACTCACCAATGAATCTTGGGCATAAGTGTTTTGTAGAAAGGATTCAACTTATAACAGTACTTAGAAGGATGACCACTTATATTAGGAATCTCAAATAGCATTCATCACAACTATAAATTTCATAAGATCTCAAAGACACAAACTATAATCTACACAAGATCAAGTTTATTTCATAAAGGTGCAAAAAATTGGACATAAATTAGGGATAGGATGTAATTATCACAAGATTACATGAACAATTCAATAATTTCACACAATAACCAACATGTGAGAATGTAAAATCAGTTCCTTTATTACTCAAGAAGGTGTTTATAAGTTTGAAATTTGGTAGGGATGAACCACAACTAGATAGAGGTATATATCTGGTTACTTGAAAAAAAAAGTACACATAGTGAAAGGAGTCCTTAGTGATGATACAAGCATGTAAACTTGTTACCAAGACCCTCATTAAAGATTAAAAATAAAACATGTATGAAGTTAAATTTCAATTGACATATTCTTCCTTGTCTAATGCATCATTACTTGATTTTAAGTCTCCAAGTTGTGAGGGGGCTGTGAAGGTCCTTTTTGGAGGCTTGAGGTTGTTGAAGATCAAGTTTCATAATGAAACTCCAATTTATCTTCAACCAACTCCAATCTTGCATGATGAAACTCCACTTTGAGAAGTCCTTGTTTGATTTGAATTTTTTTCCTTGATTTTGGTGTAGAGGGAAGATATGATCTTGAGATTTTTGAGGTCTTCTTTTTCATGGAAATTATGATGGTGCATTGATGATCCATAATGTCAGCTCATCATTTGATGAATTTTTGACCACGTTCACATTATTATTTTGCAGTAAATGTTCTATGAGCTTGATTCAATACCTAAATAAATTCAAGTAAAGGTTAAATTAGGAGACATATACCTAATATAAGTTATTTTGATGCCTCCCATATTGTCCTTCATGGCTCTTGATGATGACTTAGTTTAAACTTTAAGTGTGAGCTCCATTAGCGATTGAATTTTTTTGAAAGAGAGATATATCTTTTTCAATTCCTTCATTAATGGATTAAAAAGGTTTAAAACATATTTATTTCATTTATATAACCTTGTAACACCTATTTAAAGAGTTTCAGTGCATTTGGATCAATAAAACTTTAGTTTTTGTAATTTTGTGCTTCTTGAAAATTGGTTTTCAACATTTTTGCATGAACATGCATGTAATTTTAAATTTTATCTCTCTTAATGTATATTAAAGACATGACACCACAATAATAATTTCATAAATATTTCCCTCCACCTTTATTTAAAATTTAATTGGTTTTAGATCAATATAACTCAAGTTATGCTCTTTTTTGTGTTTTTAGGTTCTCTAAGAGTAGTAAACATGTAAGTTTGGTAATTTTTTATATTTTGAGATATCAATGGTATTTGTATACACATAATATTTTCAATATTTTATCAATTACTGATGCTTTACATCTTGTAAGAACCTATCGAGACTCAATCTCTCTTAGTGCACGCCTTAAGGGGTGCACCAAGAAAGGGGTGGGCAGACCTTTGGTGATTCGTAGGATTGTTGTCCCTTTTTACCACATTATTACCAATCCAACTAGTTCCTAAAACCTTTACCTAATCTATTTCTCCTCCCTTGCATAGTGTTCTAATATTTTTCCTCTTTTCATCCTTTATTTCCTTACTTAACACCCTTTTGACCTATTTAGCATAATAGTTTGACTTGGTCAACCTAGTACATTTTAGGGACCCTTTTCTCTCTTTTGGTTTGTTAGCCTTCCAACCAACCTAGCATAGACCTAGTGAATTAGCCTAAAAACATGCTAGGTCAACCAGTTTGACCTAGCATAATCAACATATCTAAATGATTTTAGGGTAAGTTATACCTATAAATATAAGGTAATTTTGGTCATTATTAATATATACAATCAAGATTTATTATTTGCTTGTGATTATTCACAACCTACTCTTCCACCATTCCACTTGAGGAAAATTAGCTTAGGTTTCTTATTTTGGAGAATCTAATATTATAAATAAGTCTTGGATGCTTTGGCATAACAAAGTAATCCTTATGAACCACAACAACCTATTATGAAGCCCCATTAGCCAAAGGAGAGATTGAATCTTGATGGGTTCACATTTAGGTAATTATATTCTAACTTTATTCTCCTCACTTTTAGTAGATAGAAGTATCATAAGTGTTGGGTCAAATAATATTACTCTTCATATTCTATGTATTAGGGTGTTAGTCATACTTACTTTATTTGAAGTTCCATATACATTTTTTGTTTGCTTTGATTTACTAACCCCCACTTTGTGCCACAAGCTTTGGTGCACACTAGATTAGATTTACTTTTCTTAGTATTAGATTAGTGAAATATTAAATCGTATGACTCTTTTATGGTTGTTGTGAAATTGTGTTAGGTTTTAGGCTTTAGAACCATACCACACATAGTGTGTTGTGAAAATTGATCCCGTAATTAGTTCTAGTGGATCCTTACATTGTTCATGCTTCCTCTTAACAATTTTATGATCCCTAATTGGAAGTGTACGTGTGCTCTATCCCATCCGATCTAAGATTGATTTATGGACATGATGAATTTATGATTACATACATTCTAGTGAACCTAATGTGAATTAAACCCTTGCAAGATTTATTTCACTAATCTAATTTATATTTGTCATTATTTTTATCATATCTTTACTGTTATATATTGACCCTATCGAACTAGTTATTTGTGTCTATGCACAAGTTTATAGGAATAGGCAACTAGATCGACCATCTCAACCCAATATAGGTTTTTAGAACTTGTAGAATTTTTTTTAGTTAATTAGATCAACTAGCTCAACCTAATAATATATTTTCATGTTTCTAGACTTCTAGTCCAACCTACTAGGTTGACCAGGTTGACCAAGTGCATTTTCAACACTTTTCCAGCAGGTTCTTATGTAGCTTGATCAACCAAATTGACCCAATTTATAGGTTTTTGACAATTTTCTCCAAGATCTTAGATCAATAATCTTCTCCTTTTCATATCTGATCTACCAAGGTTAGTTTCTATTCCTTTGTATTTTTTTTCTATACTTTCCTTTCAAGTTTTTAGTCTTCAAAATTGCCTTTGCACAGTCAACTAGGTCAACCCTATGGACCTAGTTTTATGTTTTGTGTTTTCTAAAATAACTAGGTCGACCTGACCAACCTAGTTCACTTTCAAACTTTAATTCCATAGTATAGGTTCAAACCTATCAAACTTATTCTATATGATTGTCCATATAGTTTCTCAACTATATCTTGTTTCAAAGTTGGAATTAACCATATATGTTAATCACATCTTTATTATAAAGTTGTTTGCATGCTTAGAATAGTTAACATAGTCTAATTAGGGTATTTTCAATCAATCACTTAGTTTCACTATTTATATTCTTTTTACACACATGGCCAAACCACATAAACATCAAATAATCATTTAAACATTTGACTACCTAGGTCTACCTACTTGGATTTCATCACCAAAGGGGAAGCCAACTTGATGATCTAGTCATGTATAAAATGTGTTTAACAATATATTTTGGATAAGCACTCATTACCCTTATTATTGTGGTGTGTTAAGTGAGGGGGTATGCCCCAATACCAAACATGTATCATTACCACTATAGTCCCTTTCATCCTAAACTTAACTAAAACTATTCAAATATTATTATCTAGTACCTTGCTTATAGCCACTCTCCCTTTACATTTAAAATCATTATTAATAATCTAATCAACATTCTAGGTTGACCAAGTAGCTATCTTTAATTTCAAGTTGTTTGCTTTCACTTTGATCAATTATGTGTGTAAAATCTTGCATTAGCTAGTGTTAGTGAAATATTTTTCTTTGTGTGCATCAATTGGATTGGCCAACACCAATTCAATTGATTATGTGTTTCCTTTCTATACTTACTTTCCTAGATTAGCTTAAAATTGTCTTGTTTCATTTCAAATCTTGTTATCAATATTTTCATCTTCCTTTTTCACTATAATCAATCAACCTGGTTGACCCTATACTTTCTCTATCTTTTGTACACTACACTGGATCAACCTAGTTGACATAGTATAGTTTGTAGGCCTTGTTTCTTGTACTAGGTCAATCTGGTTAACCTAGTATTGTTTCTTTATTTTCTTATTTTTCAATCTAGTTTCCCATTTCTCCAATTTTGCATCTTATTCATCTCTCTTCAATTACAATGAGGTATCCTATCAAAATATTTTTGGACAACCTAAATCTATTTAGATACTATATGGGATGTTCATTCCTTCCTCTCTTTTCCTCCCAAGAGAACCATCATTCTTGGGGTACCTCTTCTCCTCCTTCATCTATGAATTATAACATGGTGAAAATAACACCTCAAGATGAATTCGATAGATCTAATAATTTCCATACTTATCAAGACACTTTGACAAATCTCCAAACCAATGTGGGAGTGATTAATATAAATCTATTTAATAATCCCACTAATAACCCTTATTCTAATAATACTCCCCCTAACACTCATTTAGGGAGTGCTCAAACCAACACTAACTCAGTTTCCAATACAACCCAAATCTTAGCTCAAGTTATTCAACAAATTAACATCATGAAAAACTCTAATACCAACCAAATGATACAACTTCAACAAGATTTAATCAATTTGACTAATCAACCTCCAACCATTCATCCTCAAGGTAATCTTAATTATATTCCTCCACCTCTTATATATACCTTAGGTAATGTTATTCCTAAACCCATAATGAATAAAAATATGATTCAAACTACTCAGAATGAGATTTTAGCTCCCTTCATTATTTCTATTGATATTGGTAACATATCTCCAACTATCAAATATGATGGAAATGAATACCCTGCTTCATTCCTCAAAGCCTTTGGCAACCTTTACAAATAGTGGATCCAAAATAATACATTTTCCAAAACTAAATTATTAGCCAAAATTTTCACCAGTGATGTATTAGAATGGTATAATCAACTTCCTCAACATTCTATATGGCAACTTGAAGATTTCGTTAAAGAGTTTCAACATAATGATCTTCCTAAAATTTGTCTTAGTTACCTCATAAATGCTAAACAATCTCATAATGAATCATCTCATGAATTTATTAAAATATTTAAATATTTAGTTCATAAAGTTGATCATAATATGATTGATGATAATTTATTTAAAATATTTAATACTGATTTTACTCCCACTCTTCAATACAAGGTTTGAATCTTTGCTCCTAAAACTCTTAATGAAGCTCTTGACCAAGCTAAGTGTCAAGACTTTCTTATGAAGCAAATCAAACCCAATCGTAAACTTCTTAAAGGATCATTTCAAACATCTAATGCTATCACTAGTAATACTCCCCAAACCAAACATGGAGTTACCAAATATGATGTTCCTTTACCATCTCAGATACCTCTTTTAGTTTAGCAAATGAAACAATTTTTACTACCCTCAAAACCTTTCTTTTATCCCAATGATCCTCCTAAGTGGTATGATCCCCATCTATTTTTCTAGTTATATGTTGATATTGGAAATTCTCATGAATCTTGTATAGGGATTATTAAATGTGTTATTTCTTATATGCTTGGTGACTCATTCAACCATGAGGCTATGATCAAAGTTTGTCACCAAGATTATGTTTTTGTATGTCAATAATGAAAAACATTTAAATATTTTACTTCTAATAATAAAACATCTTCTTAAAACAATAATCAATCAAATTTCAAGGATGTTTATGCCATTAATGCTAATTATGACATATATTATAACAAATATCAATATTTCAACATTACTAAGGTTAATTACCATCATAAACTAGCTCACAAAGATCATGTTACCAAACCTAAGAAACCATCTTTAGAAGAACAATTACTTAAAGATACCTCTACAACTCATGATTATTTAGAAGCATTTGAGGAACAAGTTCCTCCTTCTAATCCTCCCACCACATATATACCTCCCAAATCTAATTTTCCTTCTAAACCTTGTGTTGGTTTTTCTAAATCACATTGGAATTTTATTAAAGAACTCAACTCTATGCCTTGCATGATTCCTCTTATGGATTTGGTTCACACTTCACCCTATCATCATAAATTTCTTATGTAATAAATTCAATAAATTAAATATCCATCTTTTATAGATGAAGAAACACTTTTTATTGATTCTCAACCAGCTAATGCCAATATCATTAAGACTATGTGTCCTTCCAAACCTTCCATTGAATTTCTTGAGAGGACAAGATAAATAATGAAATTATTTTTCATGTCGATGATCCACCTCTCTTTATCAAAGTAGCCATTAATACCACCCTTATCCAAAATGATCTGCTTGATGAAGGTTATATTATTAATGTCACATCATTATGGTACATTTAACAACATGGTTATAGAAAATATCATCTTAAACAAACCCATCATACTTGTCATGGCTTTGACAAGACTAATCAAAAGCCACTTGGTTGAATTTTAATTCTATTAACCATTGGACCTAAGACTATTAAAATGAAGCTGATGGTCCTTGATCTTCCTTTATCTTATAACATTCTTCTTGGTCATCCATGGACTCATTAGATTAAGGTCATCACCTTTTCTGGTAGTCAGTGTATTAAATTATTACATAACAAAAAACATTACAAACATGAAGCTGATCCCAACCCATGGAACATCTAACTTCCTAATCTAAAGCCTTAATATTGAATCCGTACAATTTTAAAAATCAATAGTTATCCTTTACCTGATTTCATCAACATGAATCTTGATCTTCAAGTTACTCTTACAAATTTTGATGATGATGAGCCGAATGAGTTATAGCACACTTTTAATACTAAGAAGATACCTCCATATATTTTGGATTGGCTTCCTCCTTCTCTCCTACCTAGAGATCATATTATTTTTATCATGGATGAGATTACCAATTTTCCCCTCCATGCAATTCTTAGGAGCCATATTCACCTAAAGATGCCTTCATGTGCAATGATTTTGGAGTGGATAAATTATTCTAGGATCATTTCACCATGTCCCCTCATACATTTATCAACATTGGGATTTTAACTTCTGAAACTCACCCCTAATTCTCAAGCATGTATAATTTCTTCAACATATGATGACAATTATATCATGACCCAAGCTCACTCTACAGACTTGGATGTCCAAAACTATCAAAATATTTTATCCCAAATTCATGCCTTCAATCATGATGTGCATACCATATCTACACATCATGACTTATATCCTGAGGGTCATGTACCTCCCACCAATTCTCCACTTATCAATACTCCTTAGGTGGCAGAATAAATTACACCTTTCAAACCTATAGACACTCCTAAATATTGTATACCTCATATGGATACTATCATTTCTTCAAATTATTCTCCCATAATTGAATCTATCAACACTCCTATCTCTTCAAATCCATCCTCTTTATCTACTTCCAAAATTACACTAGATGTCAAGGCAACCAATGTCTGCCAGATTCATTCTGAATATGATAGCCATGGAAATCAAATTGTAGACCTTAAAGTAGATGTTGAATATTATTATTCTCTTCCTACCTTTCCTAGTGATGAATATATTATAGAGTTACTTCATGCCTGAGATCCTCAACTTCCTCATTAGCATCATAAACTTGGAAATTTCAAGAATAAACCTATTTGCTTTATGAACTTTTCTGCTAGCATTAATCCTAAAAAATTCCAATTTCAGCCTTGCCTAATGCAGCTTACGATTTTGAAGATGGAAGTGCCATGATTATCAAAGAAATAAAACATACCAAATATGTTACCCCATCTTATCTTCAACCAATCATGGTTTCTCAAGAACTCCCACCATCTGAGCATGACAAATTTAGCTTATTCTTTGATAAATATCAAGAGGCATTCACTTGGTCCTACCAAGACATACCTCGTATTGACCCTAGTATTGTTTTTCATAACATCATCACTTATCCTAATGCTAAACTAGTGCATCAAAAGCAATTAAAATTCCTACCTAAATTCACTAATCTATGTCATAAGGAAATCATTAAACTACTAGATGCTAAATTTATTAAACTAGTGGATTATTTTGAATGGGTCTCTAACATTGTTCCCATTTAGAAGGTCACCATGGTCATCTGTATTTTTATTGATTACTACAACCTTAATATTTATTTTCCTAAGGATAATTACCCCTTACCTTTAATAGATGACATCATTGATTCCATAACTAGTTATGAAATGTTGTCTCTTATAGATGGCTTCTCAAGATACAATCAGATTCACATCGCTCCTGAGGACAAACATAATACTACTTTCACTACATAATGGGGCACCTATTATTACATAAAAATTCCCTTCAACCTTAAAAATGCTAAATATACCTACCAACATGATATGACTCACATTTTTCATGATCTCATCCATAAAATTATTTAAACTTATTGTGGATGATATAATTACTAAATACAAACATTGTAAGAACCATATTTTTGATCTTGATATCATCTTTAACCATATCCTTAAATACAAAGTTATACTTAATCATTTTAAATGTGTTTTTGGAGTCACATCCAAAAAAAAAAATCGTATTTTTATTCTCTCTCCATAGCATTGATGTTGACCTAGCCAAAATTAGTGCTATTGTTAACATACCCATTCCTTGATTTATTCCTAATATTATTATTTATTTATGAAAACTTGGGGTAATTAGATGATTTTTACATAAAATGTCTTATCACATTTACTCCATCAATTCCTTTCTCAATAAAGGTGTAACTTTAGAATGGATGGATCCATGTCAAAATTCCTTTGATAATATGAAAGAATCGTTACTTCATCCACCTTGTAATGATAAACCATTAATTATCTATACTTATTCCACACCTATTTTAGTTTGGTAAATACTTACCCAACAAGATGATATAAGAAGAGAGTATGATATGTATTACATTATCTGAGACCTCATTGATTATGAGACATGTTATACCAAAGTTGAGCATGATTGCCTCACTATCTATTTTGTGACTAAAAAGCTTCATCATTATATGATATACCAAACTACTCATGTCATCATTCACTCTGACCCCCTTAATTATTTATTCTCCAAATCCTTTCTTCTTAAAGATAGAATTTTCAAATGGATGGTCTTACTTATGGAATTCAATCTCCACATCATACACTAAAGGTCCAATCATAGTTGACAAACTTGCTACAACTCCTATTTTAGCCACTTCTTCACTTAAATATGATCTTCCCAATGAAAATATACTTTAAATTTAAGGTCGTAATAAATATATATCCCTTAAATACTATTTTCATAGCTTTACTACTGATCTTGAAGCCAATAATATTGAATAATACTCCCCTCCCTGTGGTACTCCTAAACCAAAAGTAGTTATCAAGGAGCTCCTTGAAATTAATGTTGACTTTCATGAGGATAATTGGAACCTCCACTTTGATGGTGATAAATACCTTCAAGGACCTAGGTCAGGTTGCATTCTCACTAGTAATCTTGGTAATATTATTCTTTTATCCTTTCATCTAACTTTTGATGTCACCAACAATATGGTTGAGTAAAAATCTCTTACCTTAGGCATGAGATCTTCTCTTGATCTATAAAATAAATACCTTCAAGATTTAGGTGATTCTCAACTTATTTTCCATCAAGCTAATGGTGATTTTCAATGTAAAATTGAGAACCTCATTACATATAATAAAATTACAACCACTCTTTGAGACCAAAATTTTATTGTTGATTATCTTCCCTCTTCAACTTCTCTCTTTCATCCTCATCAAGTTCTTTATAATCCTTATTTTATTATATAAATAAAAAAATATCCTTCACCTACCCAACCACCTAATTTACTTATCTATCACATTGAGGTTGCGACTATTCAACAAATCCCATAGTAACAAGATATCAGTCAATACTTAGAACATCAAACTTATCCTCTTGATCTAGATTCTCATAAAAAGACACATATTCATAAACAAGAGTTCAAGTATGTATTTTGACATAACATCTTTTACTATCATAATTTCCAAAGGTACCTTACTCTGTTATGTTATTCAAGATGAGGTTCTTCCTTTACTCGAGCAAGCACATGGGGGAATTTACAGTGGTCACTATAGTGGATATGCTACATCACACAAATGCCTATGTATGGGTTAATTTTGGCCTACTATTGAAAAGGATTCAATTTAATATGCTAATAAGTGTAATCCTTGTCAATTTCACAATGAATCTTATCCATTCACCTTCTATCTAGCTTCAAACTATCAAATCTCCCTAGCCATTTTCCACATGGGCATTTGATCATTTTGGTAAACTTCTTTGCTCCCAAGATGGGCATGTTTTTATCATCACTGTTATTGATTAGTTTACCAAATGGGTAAAACCCATAGAAATTTTTACTGTTAATAGTCATACCATATCCAATTTCATTATTAACCAAATTATTTTTTGTTTTAGCATTCCTCATATCATCATTTCAGATAATGGTGGTAATTTCAAAAATGAAAATGTTAAACAACTTTGAACCAAATTCAAGATAAATCATAAGTTTTCCAGGCCTTACCATCCATAATGACATGGTCTAGCTAAGGTTACCAATAAAATTATCCATAAGATAATTCATGAAACCCACATAGATTGGTATATTCATCTTTACCCTACACTTTGGGCCTATCAGACTAGTATACGTGCTACCAGTGGGGCAACTCCATTTTCGTTAGTCTATGGCTCTAAGTCATTTCTTCCATTATAAATTTATATTTTCTCTCTTCATATAACTCTTCATGTCATTATTCATGATGAATAATTATGTGAATTTTGCCTTCATGCCCTTGATCTTCTTTATAAACATCATCTTTTTGTATTACAACATAACTACCAATACAAGACTCACATCGCTTGAAAACATAACAAATGTGTTAAACTCTACACATTTAATTTTGGTGATCTTATACTTAAATTAGATTAAACCCATGATAAAGAAGGTAAATATGCCAAAAAATGATGGGGCCCATATTTAGTTAAAGACATTCTTGGTCCAATCACTTATAATCTTCAAACTAATGAAGTCCATATTTTTAAAGATCCCACCAATTCTTAATTCCTTAAAAATTACTTTTCCTAAACATTTCCTTCTTATCATGTTTACTATCTATATCTTTCTAAGATATTTTTACATGTTACTTAAGCATGGGTATCTCTTTTCACAGTAGTGCACTCTTTTCACAAACCTTTAGTCCTCCTTTTTGGTCTTTTGCTTTCTTGATGTACCATAATCTTCCTTATTTTCTTATATTTTATCTTCTTTTTCTCACCCTCATGGATTTTTATTTTGTGAGTTGCTTCATAATACCACAGATAGGACATATAACCCCTCATAAAACCACCATCTTTTAATCATTTCTTTCTCTTTTTTGTTGCTTGCCAGTGATGTTTTGGCATCCTTAGGGATTTTATTTTATGAGGTTCTTTGTAAGAAGGCTCCCTCACTTTGATTTTCTCATACTTATCGACACCCTCATGGGTTTCTATTTTATTAGTTGCTTTGTAAGACCATGGATAAGACTTATCCCTCCTCATAAAATTACCATTCTTTTCATTTTATTGATCCTTGATTTCAAATTTATATTTTTATTCTTTTGCTAGATTAAATTTGTATAACAATCTATGTTAGCATGTTTTCCTCCATTTCCCTCTTTCCTATGATAAATAATCACACTTTTATGTCATTATATCCCTCTTTGTCCTCTATCACATTTTCTACAATTTGAAGTAATTCAAAGTATTCCATGTGTCATTCCTCTTGATTTCCCCTTTTTTAATCTCTAAATAAGATAAAACAAGGTCGAAGTCAAGATAGCACTTTTATTTCACCTAGATTTATGAGAATCTTAGAACCCATTCTCTTTTGAAGTTTTCATTCTTAGAAACCTTATCCCAATTTTCAAATGAAATTCATATTTATAACCAATGTTTGGTTTTCCAAATTTATATGGAGGAGGAATAGAAAAATCCATCAATAAAATTAAAAGCCAAATCATTTGTAAAAAAGGGAATGATATAGAAAAGGAAAAATATAAATATCATAAGTTAAATTCACACCAAAATATGTGATTACAATCACATATCCTATCTCCAATCAAAGCTCAAACTCCATAGTCAGCTTCACATAGAGCCAAAATCCTTTCAAGTATGGTAGGCTAGTAAATTGGAATAGGGGATTTCAAAAAAACTCTTTGGTGCTACCTACTTTCTCATGCAAGTACCCAATCTTTGTAATAGATAGATAGATCTATAAGGGGTCCTAAAGAATGGGAAACACATCATGGGGAGGTAGGTCCATCATGCATATAACTTTCATGGGATGATCTATATACTCTATTTGTTTACCCAAGACTTGTGTTACTAAGAGAAGTTCTTCATAGTTCTTAAAGTTGAAAGTCCTCTTGTTTTGACAAACCTTATTTGAGTGTATTTACTTTGATAAAGAGTTCCTCTACCTTAGTTTTTTATTCATTTTCCCCTCTTGATAGATCAATTATGATTCTAAATCTATATTCCCTTCTTCTTTAATTCCTTCTTCTTCACCTCTTAAAAGTATGCTAACATTACTTTTTTTTAGTTTTATCTATCCTTAGAGACAAACAACATTTTTGAGAGATTATGGATCACTTTATTTACACATCATTTACATTTACTAAACTTACTTTACTTTCCTTTTCCAATTTAGCATAATTTTTTTGTCTTGTTATTACAAACACCTGAGTTTGTACCCTTTTTCCATTATTCAATGAGATGTGGAATGTTCCTGCTCACTCATCAATGTTGTTTTCCCTTTTATGCATTCTTTTTCCATTATTGAGTGAGATGTGGATTGTTACTACTCACTCATCAATGTTGTTTTACCATTTTATTTCTTTTTTTACCATTTTGTTTTTATTTTATCATCCTATTGTATATGTATTCTTAGTTTAATTTGGTAACTTTTCCTTTCTTACTTAAGGATAGATTTTTTGGTCTTTAGTAGCCTTGGCTTTTTGGTTACCTGATTTACTCTTGTTGTTTGACTTGGTGATTTGGTCTAACATAGCACCTATCACCCTATCTTTCTAAATTTCCCAAGTACATCCCATCCTCATAGCACTAACTATCTTGGCTTTTCTTAAATTTGTTTGTTTTTGCTCTTTAGTTTTGTATTCTTGGGCTTGTCAAAATTAGTCTCTACATCTTATACAATCAAAAATAATAACATAGAAAACACCCATCCCATGATAAAGGTAAGTCAAAGTATGTATTATATTTACTTTTTAGTTATTTAATTTTTAGATATTTACTCTTTTATATTAGTTTCCCTTTTAATCATTTACGTTCATTATTTTATGCTTTTAAAATACTACAATTTTTTTTAACATCAACATTGTGTATGTCTTTATGTTTTTTCTTGTAGCACCATCCCCTATTACTCATTGACACGTGATGAGATTCAAGTGGGGCATATGTATAAATATAATATTTTTAACCTTTTATCAATTACTGATGCTTTACATCTTGCAATAACTCATTGAGACTCAATATCTCTAAGTGTACACCTTAGGGGGTGCATCGAGAAAGCGGTGGGAAGACCTTTGGTGCTTCATAGGATTTTTTTCCCTTTTTCCCACATTATTACTAATCCAACTAGTTCCTACAACCTTTCCCTATAATATTTCTCCTCCCTTGCATATTATTCTAATGTTTTCCCTCTTTTCATCCTTCATTTCCTTACTCAGCACCCTTTTGACCTATTCAACATACTAGGTCAACTTGGTTGACCTAGTACAATTTAGGGACCTTTTCTCTCTTTTGGTTTGTTAGCCTTCTAATTAACTTAACACAGACCTAGTGAGTTATCCCAAAAATGTGCTAGGTCAATCGGGTCAGCCTAACATAGCCAACATATCTAAATGATTTTAGGGTAAGTTCCACTTATAAATACAAGGTCATTTTTGTCATTATTTATATATAAAATCAATATTTATTATTCATTCATGCTTCACAATATTCTCTTCCACCATTCTACTTAAAGAGATAGCTTAGGTTTCTTATTTTGGAGAATCTAGTCTTGTGGATAGGTCTTGGATGCTTTGGCTTTAAAAGGTGATCCTTACAAACCAAAACAACCTATTATGAAGCCCCATTGGCCAAGGGATATATTGAGTCTGGGTTCACATTCAAGTAAGTATATTCTAACTTTTTTCTCCTCTTTTAGTAGATAGAAGTAGCATAAGTATTGGCTCAATTAATATTACTCTTCATATTCTATATATTAGGGTGTTACTCATACTTAATTTATTTTAATTTCCATATACATGTTTTGATTGCTTTACTTCACTAACCCCTACTTTGTGCCAAAAGCTTTAGTGTGCACTAGATTATATTTACTTTCTTTATTATTAGATTAGTGAAATGTTAAATCATAGGACTCTTTTAGGGTTGTTGTGTGATTGTGTTAAGCTGTAGGCTTTGGTTGGAACCCTACCTCACATAGTGTTTTCTGACAAGTGATCTACTAATAAATTATAGTTAATCCTCACATTGGTCATGATCCTGCTTAACAATTGTGTACTCCCCAATTAGACATGTAGGTGTGTTATATCCCATCTAATCTAGAATTAATTTATGGACATGATGCATTTCTAATTGCATACAATATTAATAGCTCATTATTATTTTAAAATTACTATATGGACCACTCTACATCTTCTAATCATTTAAATTTCATTTTTAATTTCAAAAACACTACAAAAACACACTTTTAGGTCTATAAGCCTATGTTACTCATTTCTCATGCTTGCTTGTCATCTAGGTCCATTTTCTAGCTATAAAACATTAATTAATTCTTGTAACTTGGTATAATGTGTCTTTATATCATTGATATGAAACAAAAATTATTCATCATGTCTTATAAATCTTAAAAACACTTTAAAAGATCAAATTTGTAAAGTTCATGTTCTCTAGATAGGGTATTGAAGGGTTTTGGAGTAATCTTATTTCTTAAATTTTTTTTATAAATATCCAAACTTATTTATGATATTAAAAACCATGATATGGGAGTAAAACACCCTATCCAACCCTCTTATTTACCATTCAAATCCATTTAACATCTTTACCAAGATATCACATTGGTTTTGGGGTAATTTTAAGCTTAAAAATCAATTTTAAGAAATATTTGAGGTATTTTAGATTAATAAAAGAATAGTTAGAGTTATTAAACACTATAAAATGTCTGATAAATAAATATTAAGTTGATAAATCCATTCATAATCCTTTACTAACATGGAAATCAATAAAATTCCAATTTTTTGCCTTTGAAAATGCATGAAAACTACCCCTACATCCTTACATATGAGTTGGAGAACCAAAAGATCTTCACAACTATTGTAGATGCATGCATGGCATATTTAAGTAATTTATTTAAGTATTTAATATTATTACTCACCTTAAAATATGTGTGATCCTTCTTTTATTTACAAATTTTCCTTTAATTTCCTTCACCCATGCCTTGGCATGCTTTCAAAGCTTGAGATGGTCAAATAAGAAGTGGTTATGAATCCCAAAACTTAGATAAGAATATATATGTATTACATGCATGGGATATATTAAAATAAAATTAACCTTAATTTTTTCAAAATACCTTAACTTTTTCAAAATATTATTATAACATAGTAAAAGGGCACAATATATGCTTAATTCTTGCAAGTAGCCTCGTAGAGTAAGGGAAAATCTCAATATGACCTAAATATGATCTAAATATGACTTTATCAAGCATATTGTAACCAATGAGAGGATGCTATTTATGAATAAATACATTTTTAACTTAAACATACTCAATGATAGAAACAACGGTGACTAAAAAGGTCAACATTCTTGGTGAACTCTACAAATTTGCTTACCTACCATGTAAAAGACTAGTTGCCTTAAGAAGCCCATTGGGCATGGATTCCTAAAAATCATCATCAAATATGATTTGAACATGATAAACACTAATTTACCTATTTTAACATGGAATTGAAACCTTGTAGAGGATTTATTTAGGCTTCCACACTCTTAATCACAATATTGGGACAACCTCAAGCTATTGGTATCCTATGGTGAGGTTGAACCTCTAGAGAAGGCTAAATTCCTTTTGATATATCACCTAAACTAATGATTCTACTTGGAAAAGGATTATAAAGTGTAAATAATATTACTAAGGAAGATAAAAAGGTGATGCACCAAATTTAAATGAGAACTCATATAAGCATGAAACATACACTGAAGAAGCATAAGACAATGTTAGCTCACACAATCTTATAAACTAGCTAGTTACATAAATGTTTCATGAACTAGGCTTAAGAATCAATTAATGAATCAAGGAGTAATTCTAATAATCACAATAATCTTACACTAATAGTAGAAAGAATATAATTTTAGACCTGTAACTAACTTGAAAACACCTAAAAATAGGTAAGAAATAAGAACAATGGACATGGAAGATTCTCCTTCACAATGCCATCATGAACAAGCTTACTAAATACAATTTAGAGTCAAGAGATATGTAAATAAAATACTTTATTACTTCAAGAGTAATTCTATACAAATTTTGATATGGTATAGCCTTATCAAATAAGAGTCTCTTACTCTTCCAAAATTAGTAAATCCTTATGAGAGTCAAAAATATGAGAGAGAGAGAGAGAGAGAGAGAGAGAGAGAGAGAGAGAGAGAGAGAGAGAGAGAGAGAGAGAGAGAGAGTTATAATGGGAAATAAAAGGGAAGATATAGAGAAATGGAGAAGAGAGAGAGAGGGAGAACACCATTAGAGAGAAATAAATCAACTACTAATAATCTTCAATGAATGATCAACCACATTTTGATCCTATCAGGTCTAATCCATAATTAGTATAATAACCTTCCCTTGTCCCAATATCCTTTAAGCTTTCTCATTGGTTGAGAAACATACTAGAAGACAAGAATCAGTTTGAGGATGATGAGTCATGTTTATGTTATGAATAAAAAGACCCTAAAATTTTATTAAATACTCCTACTACATTCTCTAACCACAAGATCTCCTTCTTAGAACTCTACACAATCTTCCATTTGACTTCATAAAAAGGAAAAAATCCTCATATCTTTTGATTTGATAGAGCCATGACTAGATATATTTTGAGTGGTTTTAGGTACCTATTTGCTGGGGATATAACTATGTTGAAGGTTGAGACACTTTTCCATAATCACACATCTACCCCTACTTCACTATCTGAGTATAAGTCTTATTTCTTAAGCATGAAATATACTGAGAGGGGGGAGTGAATAAATATATTATATATCTTTTACTTAATCTGATTTCTTTTCTTTAATCTAATTAATCACACATTCAATATATGTAATAAAACTAAAACAATAATATGCACAACACAAGAGAGAAAGAGAGACATCAAATTTATACATGGAAACCCAAAGTGGGAAAAACCACAAAGAACAATCTCAAGTATATAAATGAGTACCAACTCAAATTACAAAGTTTTCAAGTACCAACTTTCAAGAGAACCAACCGCTATGCTGAGTACCAACAAAACAACTATTTGTGAGCACCAACTCACAAGAGCACCAAACCCTTACAAATATTTGAGAGCACCAACCCATAGGAGCACCAACCCCTCTTGTGTATAAAACATAACTATCTCTCAATCTTACTTACTCAAGAAATGATATAACTCTACAAAATCTCCTTCTTTTCTCTCCTCTTTTCTTATATAAAATAATTACAAAACTATGCACTCTCTTGCATATTACAAATAGCTTCTCAAGCCTTTATTTATATCTTTCCAAATGGCCTTTGACATTCACCCTTTGTGACCCTTAAATCCTCATGTAAAATAGTGCCAAACTTGTATGACCCTTCATATCCTTTCATTTGAAAATTCACATGGTGACCCTTCATAAGCAGTGTCATTTCCTCTTTTGTCTTTGTCTTGATGACTTTTCATATTCCTCAAAGTGTCCCTTCATGGAAAAATGTGCCATACCCTCTTTTGTCTTCACATGGTGACTCTTGGAATTCCTTAAGGTGACTCTTCATGATAAAATGCATCCCATTCCTCTTTTTTCTTTACCCTATGACTCTTTGACTTCTTTATGGGCCCTATTTTGACTTATATGCAACCAAAAATATATTTGTTAATATTAAATAAATATTAACACACATTATATAAGATATGAATATTAAAAACACCATTAAATGCTATGAGAACTTTATCACCAATGCTAGGCCTTTGACATCAATGATAATATTTCTAACAATCTCCCCCTTTGTCATTGATTACAACTTCAAATTTAAACTGCCACATCCTAAAATATATACTACACATGTCAACCTGCACATACTACCATCTAAAAAACATATAGTAATTCCCCCTTACTATAGTAACCTATACCTATTTTTGTACCTATACCTATACCTATTTCTATTCTTCTCCCCCTTTGACATCAATGTCAAAGGGCCTATCCTGGACTTAACACTTAACTCCCCCTTAATTGATGATAATTCTCAATGGTAGGAAGTAAAATAAATCACTCCCAACTTCTCCTGCAAATACTCAAATGTGTATTTTGGTAGTACCTTTGTGAAAATATCTATAATATGTTCCTTAGTACTGATATATTCCATCTTAACTTATTTATTTGTAACCTACTCTCTCAAGAAGTGATATTTGATGGGAATATGTTTTGTTCTTGAATGCATCACTAGATTCTTTAAAATATTAATAGCACTTGTATTGTCACAAAAAATAGAAATACTTTCATCATATTTTACCTTGATATCTTCCAAATTTTGCTTCATCCAAAGCACTTGAGTATAACAAAATACTACTACAATATATTATGTTTCAGTTATAGAAAGTGATACCAAGTTTTGATTCTTGCTTAGCCATGATACTAAGCTATCACCAAGGAAGAAATCTCCTCTACTTGTACTCTTTTTGTCATCCAAACAACCTACCCATTCTAAATTTGTATAAGCAACCAAAGTGAAATCTCTACCTATGGGATACCATAATCCATAATCCAATGTCCCCTTGATATATCTAAATATTCTCTTCACCAACTAAACATGACTATCTTTTGGATTTGAGTGATATTTTGCAACCATACCTACTACATGCATGATGTTTGGCCTTGATGTTGTCAAATATGAAAGACTACCAATCATAGATCTATATAAATATTGATATACAATACGTGAATCTTCATCCTTGCTCACCTTATTTCCTATAGTCATTAGTGTGCCAACTGGTGTACAATCCTCAAAACCAAATTTCTTCAACATTTCTTTGGCATATTTACTTTGAGATATGAAAATTCCGTTATCTAACTAAAATATTTGTAATCCTATGAAAAATGACAATTCTCCAAGCATAGACATCTCAAATTATTTTTTAATATTATCAAAAAATCTTTTGTCATCTTTCCAATGTTTCCTCCTAAAATGATGTCAACATGTACCAAAAAAATCAATTGATTCTCACCTTTTATTTTGATGTAGATATTATTGTCAGCAAATCATCTCTTGAAACCTTGATCTTGTAGGTACTTATCAAGTCTTTCATACCAAGTTCTAGGAGCTTGTTTCAATCCATATGATGGTTTCTTCAATCTTCATACATGGCTACTAATATTTGAGAGAATAAATCTTTCAAACTGCTCAATATAGACCTCTTCTTCTAGATTCCCATTTAGGAAGGTAGATTTGACAACCATCTAAAACACTTTGAAATTTTTAAAAACTGCATATGTAAGAAACATTATAATAGCCTCTATCCTTGCCACTAGTGAATTTTTTTTCAAAATCTATTCCCTCAATCTGAGCATATCCTTTACATACTAATCTTGCTATATTCCAATTTACTTCTCCATTTTAATTCAACTTATTTCTATAAACCCAATTTGTTCCTATCACATTGTGATATTTTGGTTTAAGCACTAATTCCCAAGTATCATTCTTTTCTATTTAATTTAATTCTTCATCCATTGTCTTAACCCAATGCTTATCATGTCTAGCTTCTAAAAAAGTTCTAGGATGAATTTTGGATAATAAAGAGAAATTAACTTGCTCAAATTCACTTATCATCATTCTTCTGGCGTATATTACCTCATTTATGTCCTTGATGATGTCACTATCATTATGATTTCTCTGGACATATTTAGATGGGGGTTTGGTGTCATTTTTTTCCTTCTTCTCATCTTCATCTGATTCTTCAAAATCTTCCTCTTCAATGATTTTAGGAATGTCTATTGGATCACTGATTCTTTATGATCCATATTCTTCTATCTTGACACTTGTACTTTCAACTATTTTCTTATTTATTTTGTTATAACATTTATAAGATTTACTTTTGCAAGAATAACAAATAAATATACCTTCATCTACACTAGATTCAAACTTACCCAATTTTTCATCAGTTCTCTTTATGAATCATCTACTCCTAAAAATTCTAAAATAATCAATTGTAGCTAGTTTGTCTTTCCATAGATCATAAGTATTCTTGTCACTATTAAATCTCAATAATCCTTTATTTTTTATATGCACTATTTTACCAATTACCTCTCTGTAATTTTTATCTGATATCTTGGATTCATTTAGCATTGTCCTCACCATCTCTTGCACTATTTTATTTCTCCATTCAACTACTCCATTTTGTTGTGGAATTCTAGCTACTAAATAATATCTCTTTATTCCATGGTCTTCACAAAACTCAATAAATTTATCTGACATGAATTATCCTCCTTGATTTGATCTTAGGCACTTAATCTTAAAACCAATTTCATTCTCAGCTAATGCTTCAAATTCTTTTAAATTTCTGAAAGCTTTTAATTTTTTCTTTAAAAATATTACCCAAGTCATACATGAAAAATCATCAATAATCAACATGAAATATTTTTCACCTCGAGTACTTTGATTTCTCATAGGTCTACACAAATTAGTGTGAACAAGCTCTAACATCTGAGTGGTTAAGTATTCTTTTGTTTTGAACCACCTTCTAACCTGCTTCCCATGATGACAAGGTTCACAAAGCATGTTGGATGGATTTGTAATCTTTGAAAGATTTTTGATTGCTTACTTTTTGTTGATGTTAAAAATATTATTAAAATTTATGTGTCCCATTCTCTTATGCCATATCCAACTTTATTCAATCTAACTCAAACAACATATTTAACCTTTGATGTCTTATAACATATACAAATTATTGCCTATTCTCTGAGCATCTACAACCAACACATCTGAATCTTTTCTACTAATTTCATAACCTTATACATAAAAATTTAGAGTGTGCCCCTGATCACACATTTGAATTACACTCAAAATATTATGCTTAAGATCTTCTACATATTTTTTTTGATTTTAGTTCTATCATTATCCAAACTTAGTGTACCTTTTTTGACAATTTTGATAGTAATATTATCTTCAAATTTCACTATGCCACCATTGATCTTATTCAAGGTTATGAAATTTCTCTTGTATACTATCATATGCCTCAAACATCCACTATTAATGAACCATGGATTTTATTTGTTTTTTGCATGTAAAGCTCTCTAGATCAACATAGACTTTTTAGGTTGTTTCTTCTATTTCTTCTTGATGAATAGAGCCTTGAAAATCTGGTCTTTCTTGACTAAATCAAACATGTTTCTATAGTATTAGGTTATGTGTTTGAATTTATTTCACTTGCAACATATTATTGCCTCTTCATTAAAGCTTGATAGAGGAGAAAAGAGTTGTGGCTTCTACTTGACTTTGCATGAGTTTCTTTCTCCTTATTTCTAAAATTGTTATCCTTTTTTGGCATTCTATTTTCTTATGACCATATCCATTATAATAAAAATAATAACCATAAAAATAGGACTTGTTTTTTTATCTCTAACATGATTGCATTTTTTAGCTCTATTCTTTCCAGTCTTCTTTTTTTAAGATGTCTACTATATTTTTAAATTCTTCCCTTTTTATTTCCTCTTTTGTAAGAGCTTTATCAGAGCTCTTTCCTTTTTCTATGTTAACCTTGTATGTGAAAGTAGTGGCCTCCCCTTTCTCTTTTTCAAATATAATACCTATATTATCTGACATTGATCTTTGAATTTCTAATATCTTATTCAACATATCAGTGTTATTCTCAAATTTTGAATCATTGGCTGCTCTATCATTGATTTCTTTATTTATTTTCTCAAGATCTACTTTTAAAAAATAAATTTAAATAACATACCTTTCATATTATTCACTTACTTTTTGTAACTATAAATTTATATATTTTTCATTCTTCTTGGCTTATTCAAAGTGTGTTTTTAGATCTTCAATTATTTCCTTTGACTCCTTTTCATTTTCTCGATCTAGAGTTTCAATCTTTGATTCTTCTTCTAAAGAGCTTTTAACTCTTCTAAGGCACAAACGAGTTCTCCTTCCAGATTCACTTCAACTTCATCCTATTCTTCTTCTTGATCATCTTTACTTTTACTTATGGAGGCATCTTCATGTATGGCCATGAATATAATCTCTTCTTCTTTTGAGTCATTTAATCCACTATTCTTGATTGAGCTAGGATATTTAGAATACAAACTCTTCTTCTCGAATCCCTTCTTTAATTTTCCTTTAAAATTCTTCTTGTATGTAGACTTTCCTTCTTCATTGTCACCATTACCCTTATCTAGGCACTTAGCTATAAAATTTCCAATATTTCCATAATTAAAACATTTAAAAGGTAAATTTCCTTGATATTTACCTATGCCCTTTTTTGGCTTGCAAATGAATAAATCTCCATTGTCATCTTCATCATCGCTAGAACTGTCACTTGATTCTTGAATATTAGCCTTCTCTTTCTTTGATATTTTGAAATTAGCTTCTCTCTTTGATATTTTCTCTTGTTTTGTCTATATCTCATATGCTATAATAATAACATGTAGCTCATCCATATCTATCTTGGATAAATTCTTCACTTCTTCAATTGTCAAAACTTTTGCATCATATCTCAATGGTAGAGATCTCAAAACTTTTTTACCATGATTGATTCTTCTAAAAAATTTCCAAGAGCTTGAATATAATTAACTCTTTGATCAACCCACAAAAGGTAACTTGCTATATTTTCTTCCTCTTCCATCTTAAAACTCTCATACTATCTTTTAAAAGTCTGAAGCTTAGCTTGTTGAACCTTTCCATCACCTTTGTAAATATTCTCAAGCTTTACCAAAGTTTCATGAGTAGATTAAATTTCATAACTTTAATAAATTAAATTTCACATAAACCACAGAAAATAGAATTTAAATCTTTAACATTATTTTCATTTTCCTTCTTTTCCACTAAAGTAGTTACAAGTGTCTATGGCTATTCATATTCCTCCACCACTACTTGCCAAATGTCAAATCCAAGGGCCATCAAATAAGTCCTCATATTTATGATCTAAAAATCATAATTTGGCCCATCAAACAAAGGTACCTTATTTGTATAAAAACCTTCATGTGATCTAGCCAGCGTGCATTTCCTGATCTACCTTCAAGCTTTTAAACTTTTTGAAAAGGAACTTGATCTGATACGAATTGTTAAGCACAAAATATACTAAGAGGGGGGGTTAAATAAGTATATTATATATCTTTTACTTAATCTAATTTATTTTCTTTAATCCACTTAATCACACATTCAAGATATGCAATAAAATTGAAATAATAACATGCACCATATGTGAGAGAGAGAGAGAGAGAGAGAGAGAGAGAGAGAAGATTTTTATGTAGAAACCCAAAGTGGGAAAAACCATAGAGAACAATCTTAAGTATATGAATGATCACCAATTTGTAGGAGCACCAACCCCTATGTCGAGCACCAATATAAAAACTATTTGTGAGAACCAACCCATAGGAGCACTAACCCCTTGTAAAGATTTGTGAACACCAACCAATAGGAGCACCAACCCATCTTATATATAAAACACAACTATCTCTGAATGTTGTTTACTCAACAAATGATAGAACTCTACAATATCTCTTACTTTTCTCTCCTCTTTTATTCTATAAAATAATTACAAATCCATTCACTCTCTTGTCTATTAAAAATGGATTTTCATGCCTTTATTTATAGCTTTCCAAATGACCTTTGGCATTCACCCTTTGTCACCCTTCAATGCTCATATAAAATGGTGCCAAACTTGTATGACCCTTCATATCCTTTCATTGGAAAAGTCACATGGTAAGCCTTCATAAGCAAATGCATCCTTTACTCTTTTGTATTTATCTTGGTGAATTTTTATATTCCTCAAAGTGTCCCTTCATGTAAAAATGTTCCATATCCTCTTTTGTCTTCACATGGTGACTCTTGGAATTCTTCAAGATGACTCTTCATGAGAGAATGCATCCCATTCCTCTTCTATCTTTACCCCATGACTCTTTGACTTCTCCATGGGCCCTATTTTGACTTATATACAACCAAAAATATATTCATTAATATTAAGTAAATATTAACACACATTAGCCAAGATATGAATATTAAAAAAATGATTAAATGCTATGGATCCTTTATCACCAATGCTAGACCTTAGAAATCAATGAAAATATTTCTAACATTATTATAGATGAAAACCAATCATATTTATTAGTTTTCCTATATTCATCATATCAAAAAATATCCTATCAGGCTATATAGCCTCATTCTTAAACTATATTAGGTTTAAATAAACCTATTCTACCTCTAAACTTTGTGGAAGCTAAGAACTCATTATATGCATATATACTCTTTAAAGAATAATGATCATAGTCTCAAAATAATTATACAAACCTAAAAAGTGGGCCCTATATGTTTCAAATCTTCAACAAGAGATCCTGACTATGATTTGATGGTGGACCTTTAAAATATCTTGATCTAGCTTTACATGGTTCATATTTGATCTCCATTTGAAGTTTCTTGGTTTTTACCTTTATCATCGACCATTGATCTCGATATGAGCTTCCATATTATGACACTTTTCATATATATGCTATTTATATGGATTATATAGTTAGTCTTTATCTAATTATGGTGCTTGTGTTATGTGTTAGCCTTGTGTGCAATCTATCTCTTTGACTTTTTGACTTCATGTGCACCATCTATCTATTTTTCACAGTCTAATGCATGCCATTAATCTTGAACAACTTGATAAAATACAAACCATTTATGATTTGGTTTACCATGATCATGGAATTTGTGAATTCTACATTTGACCCTAGGGTCCTCTAACTTATTGATTTAATGCTCATCATTGATCTTTAATTGCATGATCAAATGTGTTCCATTGATCTATTTAGACACACTCGATTCATTGATTGCACATGTGCCATTAGATATTGGTTTGAGATCCTTAGATTTAGACACTTTCTATCTTTGAATTTATTATCAATATCCTTTAAAATATTTAAATTAAAATGGCTACTTCCTATGTTTTTAACTTGACATCCCTATGCACGTCCCATTCCGCTAGTTCAACTTCAAAGGCATATATCTTGAGATAGATAACTCATAAAGATACAAAAATTTTAGGGAAAATTCAAGGAATGAAACACATAATCTCAGTGTGATCATTTCACTTTGATTAACTTCATAAGCATACTTATTAAATTTCCAACCAAACTGACCTATTCATTTCTACATGACATGTCAAGACGGTCTAGTTCCTCTAGGATTGTGTGAATCATCCTTTGATATATCAAATCTTTGAAAAGTATTTGATACCTTATTAAATAATATTTCATGCCCCTTGAATTCCATGAATTCCATAGATACTTATTGGAAACCTTTCTCTTGTAATTATAGACTTGCTTCTAAGCCATTTGATCATTCACTCAATAAGAACTCTACTCAGTTTATTACTCCACACCAAGATCTCCAAAATATTTCACTACATCTAGGAAAATATTTTTATGTAGTCCAAATTTGGTCAACATATTTGGAGACTCAATATGGAAGCATGCTTACTATGCTTGAGAACCCAAATTAGTTTCCTTATCTGATCTATTGGGCATATATGGTTACAAGTCATTCTTCACCCCAAATGTGAAATTGATAGAAGACTTACCATTTCTAAAACCTCCTTTTGAATTAACAAGGACAAAAATAAATGAAACAATAAAGGCATGTGCATGCATGCACTTAGAGGAAAGAAAATAAAACTAAACCACTAGACAATGTGCACACAAGCACTTAGAGAAAAAACACTACCTACCCTAAACTAACCAATCAAAATGGTATTTAAACAAAGCCATTGACTTGTAGTACAAAATAGTTTCCATTTATTACTAATATAATAGGCTTTACATGCTTGAGGTTAACCAACCAAAGATGGATAAGGAGAGGATATTTAACATATTGGTGACACACTTCTCTAATAATAATAATAAAATAAAACTTACCTACCCAATCTAATTGATTAACATAAAAATATCTTAGAGTGGATAGGTAATCTGATCTAACTCATTTTTAGGCTCAATTTTATGCTATGAATTAAGTACAACATGAGATAGGTCCTCCTTGTTATCTTCCAACTAAGCTAGGTACCCCTGATATGGCATCTTCTCATTAATATAAATATTGAGAAATCATATTTTACCTCACTTTTTCATTATTTTGCTCCATCATTATGCTATTTAGGCACAATCAGATCATAGTCTCCATGGATAAGAACATAACTTTCTCCCAATATCTCAAACAAGTCCTCCAAGTAATTTTCACTTGTTGGTGTATTAAAGTTGATCTTGATTTGATTAGGGCATTTTTATTCTGTATAGAAGGGATGCTCATCATTGGAAGAAAGGTCTAACTCATCATGATATTAATGCTCTTCATTGGTATTCTTCTCAAATTTCATCACTTGAGCACTTGAGATGTCTCCTTCATCAACCTCACTAAAGTTTTCATCTTGTTTATCAACCATAGATGAGGGTTGATTTGACCAATTAAGGTCTAAAAAGACACATTTATCTTTTTCAATGTCTTATTTACCTTCTTCTAACTCCAATATATTAGAGATAACTTCATTTTATGCCTCATATTAAAGTGGGTCATCCTCTATTACCCAGTTTTAATCCTCTTTTTTGTCTATGTAGAATAGACAATTAGTGATCCATTCAAGGTATCCTCCATGTTCAGTTTGAGGATTGTCTTCTTCTTTTTCTAATGCATTAGTGTCAAAACCATTCTAATAATATTGATCCAAAATTGATTTTTTATCCTCTAAAAAATTTTGTCTACCTTTCATTATCTCTTCATAATAAAAACTTGAATTTTACTCTTCATGCTCACATGTGACTACAAACTCCTCCTCTATCCTTTGTAGAACAGGTTCTTTCTCTAAGAGGGAGATGTTGTGAGGGTGAAAAATTTCACCTTAAGAGAGTGTCTTTCCAACTAGGGACTTTGAAGGATATTTTTGGTGGTTCTTGAGGGAGGGAGAAAGAGACATGGAACTCTTATAGGGAAAGATCATTGAGCTGAACTAACACTCTTTTTCATCAACTAGTTCATGGACTAACACAACTAACACTTCCTCTTTCTTCTTTACACCTTTCTGAACTAATTTCCATGATGTAAATGTATAAGATGCAACCACCTTTTCTTCCTCTTGAATGGGTATAGGAGAGGGTGGTTTCACAAGGGAGGGTATGATATTAGTTAGGGTCATTATCATAAGAGAAGATCCATGATGAGGTAGCTTCATGTTCTTTAGTTGAATGGTCTTTACTTATTTTATTGACTCTTAATAAAGAATTATTTTGACAAGGTGAGATAAGGGGATGTGTTTTAGTATAATTAGAAGTAGGAGATGGTAATTAGGGTCTAGGGTTGGCTGCTCTCATTCTAAAGATCAACTAATAGTCATTTTTATTTATAGCTTGGTCTTGCCTAACCAAACACTTTTCTTATAACCTCATCTCTTACTTTTGAACAAAATCCTGGTGTTTAAGAGTTTCATGTTACCTATAACATTATTCCATCCTATCAATCTCTCTAAATTATTTTTTGAGATCAAACCTTATCTCCCTAAAACTCTTTTTTTGTTGACTAGAGAGAGACAAACTCTGACAAGGTTGATACATTGAATCTTGAGAGCCACCTGGGGAGAAGCCATAAACATTAATAATATGATATAAAGGATGATAAGGTAGAGAATAAGCATACTGATCAAAATATGTTTAATTATACATACCAGATAATTATGACTATACACTTGGGCTACTTAAACTAGCTGATAACTACTTAGAGTTGCCATTTATGTTTACACACATGCCTCTAAAGGTTTATTGGATAAAAAGAACACCAAAACTTTTCACTCAATGAATAATGTTATCCTATTGAGTATGTTAAAAACTATTTTAACATGGAATTTCACCCTTATAAAGGAGTTCTTTAGGCTCCCCCACTCCTAGTAAAAATATTGGGATAACCTCAGGCTATGGGTATCCTATGGTGAGGTTGATCTTCTAGAGAAGGTTGACTTCCTTTTGATGGATAACCTAAACTAATGATTCTACTTATAAAAGTGTTATAAATGGGGAATAGGGTTACCAAGGAAGATAAAAAGGTGATGCACCAAATTTAAATGAGAACTCACATAAACATGAAATATACACTAAAGAAGCATAAGACAATGCTAGCTCACACAATCTCATAAACTAACTAATTTCATAAGTGTTTCATGAACTAGGCTCAGGAAGTAATAAATGAAGTAAGGATGAATTCTAATACTCATAGCGAGCTTACACTAATCATAGAAAGAAAAAAATTTTAAACTTGAAACTAACTTAAAAACTTGATAAAAATTAGGAAAAAATAAGGACAATGGATATGGAATATTCTCCTTCACAATGACATCATGTACAAGATTACTGAACACAATTCAAAGGTAAGAGATAGGTAAAAAGGTCTTTATTACTTCAAGAGGTCTTCTATACAAATTTTGATAAGGTCTAGCCTTATCAAATGAGAGTCTCTTACTCTTCTAAAATTAGATAATCCTTGTGAAAATTAAAAATGAGAGAGAGAGAGAGAGAGAGAGAGAGAGAGAGAGAGAGAGAGAGAGAGAGAGAGAGAGAGAGAGAGAGAGAGAGAGAGAGAGAGAGAGAGAGAGAGAGATCATGCCATCAAAGAGAAATAAATGAGTTACCACTAATCTTTAATGAATGTTAAACCACATTTTGATCCTATCAAGATTAATCCATCATCAGTAGAATAACCTTCCCTTATCCCAATATCTTTTAAGATTTCTCATTAGTTGAGAAACATACTAGAAGACAAGAATCAATTTGAGTATGATGATTCATGCTCCTACTACGAAGGGAAAGAGCCTAAAAATATATGAAATACTTCAACTACATTTTCCAACCACAAGATCTCCTTATAACTCTATGCCATCTTCCACTTGACTTCATCAAAAGGAAAAAATCCTCATATCTTTTGATGTGATAAATCCATGACTGTATCTATTTTGAGTGGTTATAGGTACCTATTTATTGAGGATATAACTATGTTGAAGGATGAGACACTTCTCCATAATCACACATCTCCTACTTCACTATATGAGCATAGGTCTTACTATAGATGAAAACCAATCCCATTTATTGGTTTTCCTATAGTCATCATATCAATGAAAAGCCTATTAGGATGCATAGCCTCATTCTTGAACTATATTGGGTTTAAATAAAACTATTCTACCTCTAAACCTTATGGAATCTAATAACTCATTATATACACAAATATTATTTAAAGAATAATGATCACAGTTTTGAAATAACACTACAACCCAAAATTTTGGGTCATGTATGTTTAAAATCTTTGAACAGAGGTTATGACCGAGATTTAATGGAGGCCCTTTTAAATATCTTATCTTATATTTACCTAGATCATATTTGATCTCCATTTGAAGTTTCCTGGCTCTGACCTTTATCATCAACCATTGATCTCAATCTGGGCTTCCATATTATGACACTTACCATATTTGCATTTTTTATATGGATTATGTAGTCAATATTTATCTAGTTATCATGCTTGTTCTATGTGGTGGCCTTTAGTACAATCTAGTTCTTTCACTTCTTAATTTCATGCACACCATTGATTTATTTTACATGATCAAAGACATGTTGTTGATCTTGACTAGATTGATAAAGCATGCACCATTGATCCTTTATTTTACCATGATCATGAAACTTGTTAATTTTTCATTTGAACCCAAGGTCCTCTAATATATTTACTTGATGCTCATCATTGATCTTCGATTTCATGATCAAATGTGCTCCATTGATCTATCTAGACCCACTAGATTTATTGATCAACTACATGCCATTAGATTTTGATTTGAGATCCTAATATTTAGAAACTTGTTAACTCCATGTTTATTCTTAGGATACTTTGAAATATTTAAATTAAAATGGCTACTTCCCATGGTTTTAACTTGATGTTCTTGTGCATGTCCCACTCTGGTAGTCTAACTTTGAAGGCTTATATCTTGAGATATACAACTCATCAAGATACCAAACTTGTAAGGAATATTAAAGGCATGAAAATAATCATCTCCATGTAATAATTTGACTTTTATTAACTTCCCAAGTGTGCTTATTAAATTTTCAACCAAAATAACTTGTTCATTTCTGAATGACATGTCAAGATGGTCTAGTTCCTCTTGGCTTGTGCTAGTCATCCTTTGATCTATCAAAGGTTTGAAAAATATTTGAAACCTTGTTCAAGCATATTCATACACATATAATTACATTAAAACCATGAATACTTTTATAACTTTATCTTTTAATTATAGACCTACTTCTAAGTTATTTGATCATTCACTCAACAATAACTCTGCTCAATTTTTAACTCCACACTAGGACCTCCATAATAATACACTACATCTAGGTAAATTTTTGTATGTAGGAAAAATTTGACAATATTACCTTCCTTATGGAAAACTTAAATTTATAAATGAGTCCTAAAAGTAATAACAAAACTTGTGCAAGAACACTTAGGGGACTGAAGACTACTACAACTACCAACTGAACATGTGCATAAAAACACTTGGAGAAAAGTGAAATGTAACACCACTATATACCATTTAAAATTTCACATCAATAAAAATTCTTGAGAAACATATCATTAACTAATATTTTCAGCTCATACCCATTTAATTTTAACAACTAAAAAACATTATGTGATTTGTATCTAGAAATAACATAAGGACCACTCCATATTATGTCAAACTTAGTGTGCTTACCTGGTTTGGCTCTATCCTCATCCCATTTGAGGAAAATGTTTCATTATTAAAATTTTATTTCTATTAATTTATTTTTAAAATACCTTTTTACTTGTGTTTGATGAATTTCCATTATGTGCATGGTTTGGTCTCTTATCTCATCTAACTCCATTAGATCTACATATCTTGCTTTTATGGCTCCATATTCTATCATATCATGCTATTTTATGAGCTCCAAGGTTATTAATTAAATGTATATTAGTAATATTACCTCTTACCATAGACAATCTTAGAATTTGAGATGTCACTAGACGTTTTGGGAGTAATCCTATCAGCCCATAAGGCTAATTTCAACTTTATGTGCCATGCCCTCTGATTCTCCTCTAAATCTCTTCTGATGATTTTTATAAGGTTTTTTCTTGTAGATTAGAAAATTACATTACCTTTAGGGTATTAAATTAAAGATTTAATCAAGTTAATTCCATTTATTATATCCCATTTAGTTATTTTGATGCCAAGAAATGCCAAGACATTATCTGATATGATGGTAGAAGAGACTCCAAACCTAGTTATAATCCATTTATAAAAGTCAATAATATTGGCCTCATTTTCTTCTTTTAAACTAATTGCCTCAATCCACTTGGTAAAATAATTTATTGTAATCAGTATCTATTTGTGTCCCAATTTTGATGGTGGATTGATTACTCCTATGAAGTCCAATCCCCATTGCATGAATGGATGCTCAACTAAAATGGGGTGAAAAGGGAGGGTTGCAAGTTTCTCTTTTCCCATAAATAAGGAACACTTATTACATTTATTAACCCATGTATAGAAATCCTTGAAGATACTAGGCCAATAGTATACCCCTTTCATGATTTTCAGATCTATAATTCTTAAAGCTTAATGCCCTCCTAAAAACCTATCATAAAACTCTTCTAGTAATATATCAATCTAATTTGTCTCTACACTCCTTAGAATAACACCATTAATGTTTATTTTGAGTAACACACCATCAATAAAAACAAATGGAATATATTATAGCTTGAAATACCTTCTTTTTGTCTTATGTAAACTTTTAGGGAATATACTAGTATGCAATTAATGGATCATCTCTTATGTTCAACTTATAGGAGATGAAGATGTAGGTACATATGGACCATCTTGGAGTGGTAGGAGAGCTTCCTTATTGTCTTCTAAATTTGAATATAAGTGTTCACATATCCCCTTACATTTTAATCACTTGGTTACCTTGAAGGCCATGTCATATTCCATCCCTTTTGTGATCTAACCAACCCTCTTCTCATTTAAATCTATGATCAACAAGAAGTCTTTGATACTTGGGTAAGACACCATAACATGAATCTTGTTTTTTGAAATCATATTTATAATTTTTTTAAGAATTATAATAAATAAAAGTACTTTGTTTTCAAAAAAATTATACCTCACCTCATAGTCTTAAAAACATTGGATAAATAAGGCAATTTGTTACTCTAACTTTTCATCATTTTGTTGGGTAAACATAGCTAAAATAGTCTCCAAACTTGAAAATGCATAAAATATAAAATATTTTGAGAAATTCAGATTTTCAAGTGTAGGTTCTTAGGCCATGTATTTATTTATGGCCTCAAATCTATTTTTACCTTCTTTTGTCTAATAAAAATCTAATTTTTCTTCAACATGGCTGTTAGTGGCTTAGATAAACTTGATAAATTAGAAATGAACCTTCTTAAAAATTTTATTTTACCCAAAAATATTTTTAGTCCCTTCTTGTGTTGAATCAAAGATAAGGATAAGATGGAGTTTACCCTTTTAGGATCAATTGTCAATCATTTATTTGAAACAACATGGCCTAAGAGTTAGCCTTCATGGACTGAAAAAATACATTTCTTTTGATTGAGAGATAACCAAAATTTCCCACACCTTTCAAAAATCTTCCTAAGATGACTCAAATGATCATTAACATTCTTTGAAAACATTTTTGTGGCATCTAGATGTACCAAAACTATCTCATTTAACAAACCTTGAAAATTCATGCCCATGGCTTTTTGAAATGTAGTACCTACATTTGATAATACAAATGGCATTCTCCTATAATAATTTGTTACCCATTTAGTGGTGAAATTTGTTTTTAATTGGTCTTCCTCTCTTAATAAAATATGATTATACATACTATAGCTATCAAGAAGAGAAAAATGCTTAGAACCTACTACAATTTGTAGATTTTGATTTACAGATGGCAAAGTGTAGTGATCCTTCAAGGAAGCCTTATTCAAATCTCGAAAATCCACACACAACCTTATTTATCCATTATTTTTTCTCATATTCACAAGTTTTTCAACCCATATGTAATTTTTGATGGGAAAGATGATTCTTGACTCAATCAACTTGGTCAACTTTTTTATCATCAAAGATTCCATCTTTGGATTAATAGGCCTTTGCCTTTGTCTTACTGATTTAGCATTAGATTTTAACTCTATCATATGTTATACCAATCTTGGATCAAAACCATTGAGGTCACTATATTCCCAATAAAAAGCATCAATAAACTCTTTGCATAACACAATAAATTATTCTCTTTGGTTTTTTGAACATACCTTTCCATGTTTAAAAAGCTTATCTTTTAATATGTCAATGCCTTCAGAGTTTTCTTCCTTTGTAGACATCCTCACTTTATCTTTCCTTATTGGGTCATCACTAAGTGTGACAAGTCCTTGGGGTATCTTTTTTGTCTTCAATAGCATAATCTAATCTTCATACTATTATTGCAGTTTATTTTTATTTCTATAAGATAATTCAAATTCTTCTTGAAGAAGACACTCTATTCTTTTGTCATCTTCAAACACTTACCAGCTCAAAACATTATCTAGGATGGAGGTCCTTACCACTATCTTGATTTGATATTTACATTTCTCATTTTTTATATCGTTAAGAATGTAAAATTGAGCTATTATGGATGTTAACTAATCAACATGATTATTTTAGTCTCTTGGGATAACCTGTATGTTGAAAGATTCAAAGTATTCTATGATATCCCACATCCTATTTTTATATGAATTTGATATAAACTTTTTATCAAAACTATGACCTCTAACTTGATGTATAACCATCTCACTATCACCCAAAACTTGTAGAATTTTTTCTCTTACCTTTATTTCCCATTGGAGACCATGTATGAGTACCTCATTCTCAATTACATTTTAAGTACATCCAAACTAAAATCTAATTTAAGTGTAATACCTTTGATTTGATGGATAAATCAACATCATTCTAGCCCCCACTCCATTTTTATTTCTTGAGCCATCAAATAAAAGCTTCCATAATCCTTTACTAGACTCACTTGGCTTGGTAAGAGTTGGTATAGACATTGCTTATTCATGCAAACAATAAATTCCTAAATCTTATTCTCTAATCTTCTTGTAAGTATCATACTCATGGTTTTCACTTGCCCACTCATCAAGGAAAATATTAGGAATGCTTTAGAGAGGAGTGGTTATATCTTGATCATTTGGATGTTACTTCACATAAATTATAGTACAATTCACATTGATAGTGCTTGGCATATAAGGTTCTATATGAAATTTGGAAATAGGTTCTAATTTTATAGTAACCATAATACCATACCTTGTTTTAAAAGAAAATATGACCAATCTAAAGATATGTATCCTCTAATATTTGGTTTGAAGTCTCTTAACAAGCATAATACAAAATGCGATGGAAAATAAACTACCTTAACATAATTAAGAATATAAAAAATGGGAAATCATTCAAAGTCAACTATAAACCTTTAAATAATACCACTATCTTGATATCTATACCATATAATTTTAGCACTCCTTTTGTGTTTGCGTCATATATCAATCCAAGCTTATCAGTTATCTATTCTGGTAGAATTATGATGATAGCACCACTATCAACCATACAATTATGAACTATATTATCACCAATGATCAAGGAAATGTATAATGGATGAGTATTATTGTATTTACTTAGATGTAATTCAATAATGGTTTTACCTTCTCTTTAATAGGTTGTACCTCTTTTTTAATTGGTTGACCAGAATTAATAAGAACCACACTTTATTTCCTTATTGATCTAGCTAAGATGAAGAGGTTAGAGAGATATTCATGGATAAAATCCTTTTTTATTTGAATAATTAAAGTATCCCACATTGATATTCTCACATTTTCCTTCTTCATTTGATCTATGATGTTAAGAGGAGTGCCACTAACCCTTGGTTTCCCCTTTATAATATCATTTCTCTCTCAAGCATGAGAAGTTTGAGACATTACATTACTTCCAACAACATGATTTTCTAAGTTTCCTACATGTTTAGGGATGTAATAGGTTCATTAGTATTTTTATAATATTAATAATATAAATCAAAATTTTTTGGTACCTCTTGTGCATTATATATTTCTCTCCTCTTAGCTCTTGTGATAACTGTTATTAAGCTAATCACCTTATTTATATATATTTGTTGATTCATGGAATAATTATATCCTTCTTACCAATTCATAAATGTAACATTAGATTATCCATGCCCATAATGCATCTCTCTTTGAGATGTCATTTTAGCTTTTTATAGTTGAGGCATTATTGTACCTTGCACAACTAGATCTTGATTCAATACTCAATTTGGTAAAGAGGCTTCATTATGGGGTTGATTACATGGAGTAAACCATTATTTATCTTGGATGAGGTTATTTTGAGTATGAAAAATAAAATTTTAAGAGGATTGAGTACTTGGATCAATAGTGGTATATGGATTAGATTGTGTAATGGATCATTATCCTTTGTAGGGATGTTTATTCAAATGGTAGTTTTGAAATGGAGGCCTAGTAGGCTAATATTATTATTGATAAAGAGGCTGATATTTTTTGTTAGGCTGAGTTAATTGCCTCTTTATGTCCACTATTTCATTCTTAAATGATTACATAAGACCCTTTAGTTCACTTAGCTCACTAGATTGGCTAAGAAGAGTTGTAACTTGATTAGATAAATCCATAATAGGGGATAATGTGGGCACTTAAAAAGGTGTAATGGGATGAATTTTTTTAAAAATGGGCATAGTAGGACTTGGTAGAAATTTTCCAGCTTCTATAATTCTATTTTATTCCTTTATGGCCACCTCAAATGTGTTTGGTAGTATCCTTCTACCCATTTACTATATCATCACCGATATGTAACTATTTAGATCTCTCAAAAAATAAAATAATGCATATTAAAGAGATGGAATAATCATAGGAGTGATCATATCCAATGTATTTTGGATTCTAAGATTGAAATCAACCATGAATTCATGGTGAGCTCTCTTAATGGTAGTTAATTTATCAACTAGAGATAGGTGGTCTAATTTATCCCTAAATTCTTTGCAAAAGGCTACTCCTAACTCATCCCTTGTTGTAATAAAATTAGGATGAATTTTATATACTAATTAAGAAAATTTACCTTGAAATATGCACCAATCAACCTAATATATACATTTTCTTGGATTACATGATGCATAGAACATAGGTTATCCACATCTTTAATGTGCTATATAAGAGTGGTTTGATATTCTCTAGTGAAAAAGGTAAAAAATTAAATTCTAATGATATAATATCATTGTATTAGGTAATATTAAAAGTCCTTCCACCATCAAAAGTAATAAAACTTGGTTTCCAGGGATAGCCATACTAAAATTTAGTCTTTATATAGGGTTATTTTGAGGTAAGTTATGATGTATTGAAGCAGAGAGATGTTTGGTGTATAACTTATATTTAAAGAACCACTTTATTTTTGATGAATTCAAAGGTAATTAAATAAAATAAATTGTAATATCTTTTATATTAGATTTTGTTATGAATTTTGGCATTAAAATTGCACTAATCTACCACTAGGATGTTTGTATCCTTATGAAATTGATAGATTTTGAGTACCTAAGTAATGTCTCTATTGAAAATTGATAAAAATATCACCAATATTTAGCAATATTATAAGTTATGATCCTACCAAGCATGCCAAAAACTATTTTCAAAATGATCTTGCACCCTTGAAGAAGGTCATTAGGCTTCCTCACTTAATTCACACAATAGGATCACTTTCAAGTTTTAGGTGTTCTATAATGGAATTAAACCTCTAAATAGGGCAAGTTACATTGATGAATCACATTTTTCCTCACCTAAACTAATTATTTACAATGAAAATAGAGAGGGATTCCTATAATTATTTGACTAACTCTGGGATGATGAACTAAAATTGAATACCTCAAGTTGCTTGGACACACATAGAATGAGCTCAAAGAGAATGTTGTGGCATAAAATTGCACTCTTATGGGAGATTTATTTATGATCTCCCACTCCCATAAAAAATATTGGAATAAACCTAGGATGTGTGTATCCTATAGTGGGGTTGAACCTTTGAAAAAGGTCAGCTTCCTCTTCGTGGATCACCTATACTAATGTTTATGCTTGGAAAAGGGATATAAAGGGGGAATAGGGTTACTAATAAATCTAAAAAAGTGACAAACCAAATTTAAATGAGACTCACATATTATTTAATCCAACATAATATAATATTAGCTCACACAATCTCACAAACTAGCTAATTTACATAAGTGTTTCATAGAGTAAGCTCATGAAACAATGAATGGAGAAAAGAGGGATTTTAAGACTCACACCAAGAATAAATTAATGGAAGAAATATCACAATTTTAAACCTAAAACTATATTGAAAATGACATAAAAGAGGCAAGAAATAAAGATAATGGATATGGAAGAATCTCTTTCACAAAGCTATTGTGCACAAGCTTACTAAACAATAGTCAAAGGCAAGAGATAGGTAAAAAAATAATCTTATTGCATCAAGAGGAAATTATCAAAAAATATTAATAGGTTATTTCCATTTAAAATGAAAGTCTCATACTCTTTAAGAGTCTCAATGAGAATATCCTACAATGGGGAAGAAAATGGGAGATATAAGAGAAAGGGGAGGATAGAGGAGAAGCATGGAATCATCATCAATAAATGAGATGCCACCACCTTCTAAATGAATTCCCAAAAAAAAATTAATCATTTATAACTAATCCTTATTAACAATTTTAACCTTAATTATATCCAATAGCCTTCTATCCTTCTCATTGGCTGAGAAATACACTAGAAGACAAAAATTTGTCGAGGATTATGAGTCATGATCTTACCAAGAAGGGGAAAACTTTAAAGGCACTAAAAAAGAATTTAATTATCCACCTGTACTCTCCAATATCAAAATATCTTTCTTGGAAACTTTTAACCATTCTCCACTTTCCTTTTTCATAAATACAAAATACTCATATCTATGGACCTAACTGAGCCATGGCTATGTTTTCTTTAAATGGTTGTAGGTACCTATTTGTCAAGGATATGACAATGTCAAAAGATAAGAAAATATTTTGATAATCACAACTCTACCCCTTCTTAAAAATATAAAAATAGGTCCAATATAGATGAAAACCAATCTCATTTATTGGTTTTCATATAGTCATATATCAATGAAAATCCACAGGCTTAGTCTCATTCCAATAGCTTAGTCTCATTCCAATAGCTAGTAGCCCACTTTTGATCACTATTAGGTTTAAATAAACCTATATTGGCTTTGAGAATAATATAATCCAATGACTCATTTTACACATGAATTCCCTTAAAATAATGATGAACAAAATCATGAAAAAACATTAAAACCTTAGAAAATAATTCCTGTGGGTTTTACATTTTCAAACCAAAAGTCTAAACTATGTTTTAATGGCATCCCTCAAACTTGAGATATCTACTCTGGGTCAACTTGAATTATTTTTGGATCACATATCTATGAATTTACATAGCTTGTTCCATGAAATCTTTTGATTCAACATGTTTTCCTATATGTCATCCCTACCATGATCTTTATCATATTTAAAAATATGGTTGCTGTTACTTCCAACATGTGTCACCATCTTATGCCTCATAGAACTTGATTGAATTTACTTTGTCAGTATTTGAATTGGGTTTCCTAAATCATGACACTTGGAAAAACCACATTCAATCCATGGACCTTGATGTTATACATCCATCTAGTTAACAATCTTGAACCATGTGGTGGCTTCATGTTCAATCTGGGCTCATTGACCTTTTGACCTAATATGCACCATTGATCTCTTTTACATGATTTAACATGCTTTGTTGATCTTAGAATTATAAGACCAAACATGCACCATTAATAATTTGATTCATTTTTATCATGCCACTTTTCATCCTTGCATTCAATCTTAGGATCCTCAAACTTTTTAACCCTATGCTCTCTATTGATCTTGGTTTGCATTTTAACTCATGCCTTTGATCTTGATGGTCCCATTGACTCAAGTTATTATCCATGTGTCATTGATATATACTTTTATAAAGTTATATTTTGACATTTGGTAGCATTTCATTCACTCTCAAGGTCCTTTCAATAGTTTTGAATATAAATGGTTATTTTTTGAGTCTTTAACTTAACATCCCCAATCCCATCCCATCTTGCAAGACCATTTTGAAAGCTTGTATCTTGAGATATAAAATACATCAAGAAACAAAATTTATAAGAAATGACCTTGGTTAAAAATACATCATCTTCATGTGATCCTTTGGCTTTGAGAGGCTTCCTAAGTACATTTATTAAATGCACCACTAGACTGACATATTCCTTCCTTCATGATGTGCTATGATGGTATGGATTTTGTAGGCTTATCCTTATCATATTTGGACCTATCAAGGATTTGATAAAACTTTGAGACTTTTATAAAACCTAATTAATTCCCCTTGGATGCCATAAACACCATGGAAACCTGATGGATCCTTTCAGTTACAATTCTAGACATGTTTCCAAACTTGCTTCCCAAAAATCATCAAATTACACTTTAAGCTTGTTTAAAGTGTTTCAAAAGCCTGAAAGTGACATGTGATATTATTATTCCCCCATTTGATCATCCACTGAATATGAAATCTACTTGGATTTTCTCACCATAGCTAAGAGCTCTCAAAAATACTACATTGCATCTATCCAAGCCAAAGCTTCATATGTAGGCCAATTTTGGCTAAGATTTATAACAACCTCTTGGGATTGTATGCATACTATGCAATAAATTAGTTGCTTTGTCTAGTCCATTGTGTATATATATTCAAAAATGTTTCCTCTCAACTGATATGAAATTGATACAAGGTTGTCCCTTTCTAAAACCTTCTCTTGAATCAAAAAGGATAATAAGAACAAAATAAACACTATGCCTAAAGCACTTATGGAAGGGAAGCACACAATTAAAAATAAATGTACATAAAGAACTTAGAGGAAAACATGAAAAAATACTCTCATATATATACAATGGATATAAAATCTCTTAATAATAAGGCTTTAAATGAGTGCCATTAAATGGGATGGGTAATACCTCTCCATCCAACTGAGCAAGATGAAAAGCATTATGTTGTTTGAATTCATGGATCAAATAAGGACCACTCCAAAAGATATCAAACTTGGTATGGTTTCTTATATTGGACTTATTTAAATCCCACTTGAGGACTAAATCCCCTTCTTTAAAGTCCCTTTCTATGGCTCACTTGTCAAAGGCTTTCTTGACCTGAGTTTGATGTGACTATAATGTCTTCATTGTAAGGTCCCTAGTTTATTTAAGTTCGATGAGATATATCATCCTCATGCTCATAGGCTTAATATCCATAAAATAAATATGATGGGATAAATCCAAGGTAGGTAACTCAAGGTAGATGGGGAATTTGGCTTCCCTCCCATATATGAGGACATATGGTGAATTTCCAATTATAATTTTAGGAGTCACTCTATCAACCCATAAGGTTGTCCTTAGATTTGTGTGCCACACTATTTTATTCTCCTCCAAATTAATTTAGGGGTAGTAATTAGAGGATGTATTAAGGTATATGCCTAGATAAATTTCCCACTCACTTGTACTCATGCCAAGAAATGCTAAGGCATTATCTAAAATTATTGTTGTTGGTACACCAAACCTCATTACTATGCTATCATAGAATTCCAACACTACTATTTCATTAGCTTCTTTTAGGGAAATTTATTTCACCATCTTAGTTAAGTATTCATTAGTAGTGAGTACCAATTTTTGTCCTCTATTGGAAGGTGGATTTATCATTCCTATGGAGTCTAAACCCCACTACATGAAGGGTTTTTCCACTTGAATTGGGTTGAGAGGAAGGGATTCTAATATTTTATTATCTATAAATAGAGAACACTTTTTATACCTTTTGACCCATAAATATGCATACTTTAAAAGTCTATGCCAATAATAACCAACTCTAATCACTTTCTTTGCTACAATCTTTGGAGCAAAATGGCCTCCTGCGAGCCCATTATGGAATTGATCTAAGAACCTTGACACTTTGTTATCATCTATCCACCTTAGAAGCACTCCATTGAGGTCTTTTATAAATAATACCCCATAAACCATTGTATAAGGTATGGACTAAAGTCTAAAATACCTACTTTTTTTCCAATTCAAACATTGAAGGCACTCACCTACTAGCAAGAAATGTGTCATATCTTGGAGTCATCTAATGTGATGTAAAGGTGCATCTATTTATGAGTTATCTTGTGTCACTTATACAACTTATTTATCTTCTTGAAGGTCATCAACCATATGCTCACACAAGTATTTACCTCTCACTATATTAGTGACCTTAATCTCCATATCATACTCCATGACCTTGGTAATCTACCTAGCCCTTTTCTCATTCAAGTATTTGTTAAGAAGGAAGTCTCTCAGTCTAAGATGAGACACCATCATATAAATTTTTATATTAGAGATCATTGTTTTGAGACTTTTGAGGCTTTTCAAAGCTATAATGACTTTATTTTTTGAAAAAGTGTACCTTACCTCATATCCTTCAATCCCTTGATTGAAAAAAGTAATTAGCTACTCAAGTCCTTCAACATTATTTTGCATCGACATAGATAATATATTGTTAATAATGGAAATGGTATACAATGTGAAATCCCTTGATAAGTAAGGATTCATGAGTGAGTATGCTTATGTAATGGCTTTCTTGATAGCCTGAAAATTTTCTCTACCTTCATTTGACCAAGTGAGTACTTGGTTCTTATTTAGCATGGTAGTGATGGGTTTGACCAAGTTTACAAAACTAGGTGTAAACCTCCTTACAAAGTTTTTTTTCCCAAGGAAAATTTGAAGTCCCTTCTTATGATTGGGTCAGGATAATGACAAGATAACACTTATTCTATTAGGATCAATATCTAATCCTTTATTTGAGACAACATGTCCTAATATTTTGCCTTCATGAATATAAAACACACATTTATTGGGATTCAATGAGATCTCATACTTTATGCATCTTTCAAAGATCAATCTTAGGTGATCTAAGTGTTCTCTAGCTTTATTGGAGAAAATTGTTATCCCATCTAAGTAGACTAGAATGATATGATTCAAAAAACCTTGGAAAGTCATTTCCATGGGTCTTTGAAAAGTATCCTAAATATTTGACAAGCTAAAAGGCATCATTTTATAATCATATGTGCCCCATTTGTGGTGAAGCCAATCTTGTATTTATCTTCTTTTCTTACCAGCACTTGGTAATATCCTGAGTACCCATCCAAAAGAGAGAAATGTTATAAATAAAAAATATTTGTAGGAGTTTCTCCATGGATGGTAAGGGGTAATTATCCTTCAAAGAGACCCTATTAAAGTCTCTAAAGTCAACATATAATAGAATTTATCAATTTTTTTCCTCACAGGTACAAAGTTGGCTACCCGTGAGGAGTGCTTAATGGTAAAGATGATATTGGATTCAATAAATTTAGTCAATTATTTCCAAATAATCTATTTAATTTTGGTGTTGATAAACCTTTACTTCTATCAGATAGGCTTGGCATTAACCTCTAATTCTATAGTGTGTTAGGCTAGTTTGGGATCAAACCCTCTTAGGTCACTATATTCCTAAGCAAAGATGTCTACATATTATTTACAAATCTCAATAAAATTATGCCTTTCAACCCTATTTCTTACATTTCCAATCTTGATGATCTTGTATTTAAAGATTATAACTCTTTCATAGTTCTCCTCATCAATTAACATCATTGCCTTATCTTTCCTCATCTGGTCTCCCTCATAAAAAAACTTTCAAGGGTGACCAACACTTTAGGAAGTTTTTTAGACCTTAGTTGAATGATTTGATATTCATACTAATGTTTAAATTTATCTTGGTTCAATGAGGAAAACTTTACTTCCTACTAAAATAAACAATCAATCTACTTATCACTATTAAAGACATGTTAATGAGATTTATTGTCTAGTAGTAATGGTATTACTACCACTTTGACATGTGGTCATACTTCAAAAAAAATTAATTCATTTGTCAAGTGAAACTGAGCCCCCACAACTGCTAACATATCATCATGTTGATTTTAGTTCATTGGTACTACTTAGATGTTGAAGGCCTTAAAGTCCTTAGGAATGTACCACACTCTATGTTTGTAGGATCTCATCAATGGGTTCTTTATGATATCTTGGTCTTTGACTTGATGCACTATCAATTCACTATCCCCATAAACTTGTAACTACATGATTCCTCTCTTAATAGCCCATTGAAGAGCATGGATAAGACCCTCTTACTTAGTTGCATTGCAAGAGCAACTAAATCAGAACCTATAAGATGATAAAAAAATTATCATTAGAGGGAGACATTAGAATTACACATACACCTACCCCATGTTTGCTCCTTAAAAAATAAAATAACAACTTCCACAAACCACTAGCATCTTCTTGTGGCATAATGAGGGATGGCATAGATTAAATCTCTTCGTACAAGTAGTAGACACCCATGTCCCTCTCTTCAACACCTTTCAAAGGGTCAATTAAATAATTTTCACTCTATAGCTCATCTAAAAACATATCAGGTATCTCCTTAGGATGAGTGTTTAGTTATTGACCAACAAGATGTTCATATTCATCTAGGATAGTATAATTGATTTTTGTGTTATCATGCTCATAAGACTTAATGTGAAATTTTGTAATAGGCTCAAATTTAATGGATACCTTAGTTCCATACCTTATTCTGAAAGCCATGTAGGACCAATCCACTTCTAGGACCAATCCGCTTCTAGATAACCCCTAATTTTTGATGTGAAGTCTCTATATAAGAATAAATTGAAATGAGGAGGCACATCTAAAATCAACACATCTTGGGCCACTAAGACACTAGGACAAACATGTAGGGTCAAGTTTAAGCCCTTTATGATACCAGTTAGTTTGGTGGAAGATCCATCAAGATGTAAAAATCCTTTAGATTGGGGTGCATGCTTTAAACCAAGATGATCTATTATTAACTTTGGCATCATTGAAACAACACTAGAGGAATATGGCTTAGGCTCAGGATCCCATAGATGCATGACTTCAAAATTTGAAGCTGATAGCTAAGGATCCAGTGGCTGGTGTGGTTATGGCTAATGCTATGGGAGGGACTTCCTCTATGTGTGAGGGAAGGATGCAGATCACCCCTAATATGATTTCTTCTATGGGTGGGGGCTCTATTCTAGCCTCACATTTTGCTAATGGATCTCCAGCTCATGGTTCAGGCCTTAGTTTTAGGGGAAGGACTTTTGCTAATGTGGATGCTTTTAAAGCTAGATTACATGATGTTCTTCCTCATGCATCATTTGGGCCTTCTCATGTTTCACCTGTAAGTACTTTAAAACCTGTTAGGGTAACTCTAGATCTTGAATCAATTGAAGAAATCTTTTAATGGGTAGAAGATCTTTCCTCTTTTGTTACTATTTTTCATTTCCATGGCTTTTAGCCCTCTCTCATAGATCTACATGGCTGGCTCTCCAAGAACTAGATGCCACTTATTAAAAATAATGTGTAAATCTTCCCATGCATTAAAGGTTTTTTTATAGCAATGTTCCACAGCTCCAAGGACAGGTAGATAATTTTATGCAACAATAATTATTTTTGGCAGGATAGATATCCTCTCATGGAAAAATCATGGCATATGGATTTTAATCCTCTCTTAGAATCCTTTAATAAGTTCCCTATCTAGGTTCGGCTCCCTAATCTTCCAATACATCTTTGGCATGATTCAGTTTTTGAAACCATTGGAAATGCTATTGGGGATTTTTTATTTTTGGATGTAGATACTTCATATTTTCACCATTCGACCTACACTCACTTTTTAGTAGATGTGGATGTTTCTAAGGGTCTTCCTGAGGTGATTTTCCTGGATTCCCCAAGGGGTACTTGGACACAAATGTTGGATTTTGAGGGTATCCCTTTTTGGTGCAGAAAGTGCCACCTAATGGGTCATATTGATGCTCATTGTGTTGCTAGGAAATCTAAATCTAGATGACCACCTTCTTGGTGGTCTGAGGCTTCCTCTAAACATTACATAGTTAAACAACCCATGGAAGCTCTGGCTATGCCAGAGAATGAGGATAGTATCCACTCTGAGCCATTGATTGAGGAGGATTCTTTGGTGAAAGATTCTATGGAAGTTCCTGTAGAGGCTGGGATTAGTGATCTATCTGAGCCAGTGGTTGAGGTGGCATTGGTCTCTTCCCCTATTTTGGAGGATCCTCCTAGGAGCTAGACTTTGTCTGGTTCTCATAAGGAATTTGTTGCGACATCTGTGTTCCCTAGGTTCCATGGATCATTGTCTTCTGAGGCATGGGTTGCTGAGGTAGCAAAGTTAGAGGATGGATGGATAGAAGTTAAGAGGAAGAAGCCTAAGCCTTTGGTGCCCCCTCTAGATATGAATCTTTGGTCATGTAAAATAAAATAAAAAAACCTCATTTTAAAAGGAAAATCTAATGTTCCCTTTTGCTGACTAGTTTTTTTGGGTCAGTAAACTAGTTGCTTTACTGGTTTTCTGGTTACTGGTATGGGAGGTTTTTCAAGTTGCTGATCCAGTCTGTTAACTTTCCATTCAATTTTTTGATAGTAGTTTTATCTGGTCATTTTTTCTAGTAACAGGTCCTTGTAAAACCTGGTTTAGTTATTTTTCTAGTTATAGGTTCTTTTAAAAACCTGGTCGAGCTTAATGGTTTATCTTTCTTTTTGATGTAAAGGGTTTCAGGGCCCCTTCAAAACCTAGTTTTACCTTAATCTAAAACTTTGGCATCATTGAAGTAATTGTTTCACTATTTACCATGCAACTATGAGCCAAAGAGTTACTAATGATCACAAAAATGTAGAAAGGAAGAGGTTTAGCCACGTTCTTTGATTTTTATTGATTAGGCTCTTTGGTTGCATTAGTGAGGACTACATTTTCCTTGGTGGATTCTTAGAAACATTAATCCTTGACAAACCCTCCTAAAGGAATCCACCTGAATTGGTATAGAAATAATGTCCCACATTGGCACACTCACATTGGATTTCTTCATTTGGTCAACAATATTGATGGGCAAACCAATAACCTTTGGTAGTGATTTTGGAGCTATAATCGTACCTTGAATTTGTGAGTTTTGGGGAATAAAGGTATTCCTTTGATTCCAATTATATTGATTCATTATAACCTTTGGAGTAATTATGGGTTCACTTGGCTTTGATAGTAATGAAGTGATAGTAGGAGGCTCCTTGATTGCTTCTTGGCCATCATTCATGTTCCATATTTTTAACCTTCTATTAGCTACCATTAGAATGTATGCTTGGATAGAACTAACATGTTTATTAAGTGAATAACATTATTCTTGATCATAATTAGCCATTTTAGCACCAAACTATCTTGGTTATTCATTAGGGATTCGGCCTTATTGAGGTTCTTCTAGTTTTGTTATCATAGGTACTTCTATGTTCTAATCCATAAGATCTTGATTATATCCATAGCTAGCACCTTGATGCCATTACACATTGAAATACTTATTAAACTTGATGTTTTGGGATAATGGATTGATCAAAAGACTGATTTTAAGGCATGGTACCTTCAACTTCTTGAGCCATGTTGTTCTGAGTAGGGATCAAAGTATTAGAGGTTCATACAATATCTAGATTATAATTTTTTTTCTTAACATAGTTAGGTTGCTTCTATCCTTGGCTTTGTTAATGGCCTTATATTTGGAAATTTCCTTTGTAGGGTGGCCTATTTACTTGATAACATTGTTGTTGAGGCTGATATAGATCTTGATAAGGTCTATTAAACTGGTCTTGCTTCCTCTTCACATTCACCAACTCATTTCAAAAGGATTAAAACATGCTTGTAAGCTCTTATAAATTCTTGTTTTCCTAGAAGCCACTAGATTAACCTGTTGAAACATTTTCTTGCTTTAGTGTAGGTATGGAAACAAGTGTTGGCATAACAGGAATGGAATAAAGGTAATGAATGATGATAAGATATGGTTGAATCTTAAGAAATAAATGCATTATTGTCCTAGGTGTAAGCTTGTCAGCTTGAACTAGATAATCTTCTACTTTGATTTCCACTCATAAGCATTTGGTAGTGTGTTTCCTCCCATAGGCTGAATCATTACTACTTCATCACTATTTAGATATTTTAGATAGTAAAGGAAATCATAATTTGGAGTAGGCATGATAGAGACTAGGATATTATCCCATGTCTTCTAAAATTTGGTATTAAAATCTTGCATAACCTCATGAAGATCCATCTTGATTGTAGTTAACTATTATACAAGTGACAAGTGGTCACTCTAATCTTCAAACATTTTACATAAGGCATCTCCTAACTGATCCAATGATGTTATGGAATTAACAATAATATTTCTATAGTAGACTAAGGCTTTATCTTTGAAATAGATGGCCAGCAACTTGATGCCTACATTTTCCTCATTGATATCATGAATATTTTGGAAGTTGCCTATATCCTTGAGGTTATAATAAGGGGTTTTAGATTGGTCTCCCATGAAGTAAGGAACACTTTTGAGAGCTATCACTAGAATAGGATCATACTACTAGAGGTCTAGAGGACTATGACCATTGAAATCCACAAAAAGGAAAGCTCTAGGAGCTACCATGGTAGTGAAAGGGCCTAACAAAGATCTTCTTGTAGAGGTATATTTTGAAATTGGTTTAGGAGGAAATATTCCTTTATATGGGTATGTATTATCAAATCTTAACCTTTTTACTATGTTTAATCGTAATTGAAAAAATTTAAAAGGAATACCTCTAAAAGATAATATTGTAGTCACCTTTGGCATGAAATATATCTACTTCTTTGCACCAAAATGTTTAGTGTTGATTGGATTCAATATATATTATTGCATGAAAACTATAACTACTACAAATTGATCAAACCAACATCAAAATTGATAAATCCAATTTGAAAGTGGTCCCATTAGGCATGCTAGAAACTATTGTGACATAGAATTACACCATTGTGGGAGATTTATTTAGGCTCACCCACTCCTAGCCACAATATTGGAATAAGCATAGGATAAGGGTATTATATAGTGGGGTTGAACCTCCAAATAAGGCCAAATTCATCTTGGTAGATCACCTAGACTAATGATTATGCTTATAAAAGTGTTAGAAAATGGGAATAGGGTTATTAATAAATTTAAAAAAATGATTCACCAAATTTAAATGAGACTCAAATATTCTTGAAGCAAACACTAATTCAACATAAGACAATATTGGATCACACAATCTCACAAACTAGCTAATTTGCATAAGTGTTTCATAAACTAGGTTCAAGAAGTAATGAATGGAGTAAAGAAGAATTCTAATACTCACACTAAACATCCATTAATTATAGAATGAGAACAATTTCAAACCTATAGATATCTTAAAAACACCTTAAAATAGGAAATAAATAAGGACAATGGATATGGAAGAATCTCCTTCACAAAGCCATCATGCACAAGCTTACTAAACACTAGTTAAAGGCAAGAGATAGGTAAAAAATCATCTTATTACATCAAGAGGTACTACTCAAAAAGTTTTGATAGGGTCTTACCTTGTGAAATTCTCTTCATGAGTCTAAATGAGTATATATTATAATAGGGAATAAAATGGGAGATATAGAAGAAATGGGAGGAGAGAGGAGAAGCATGCAATCACCATCAATAAATGAGCTTCTACCACCTTCTCAATGAATTCTCAACCACTTTTTGATTAATTATAACCAATCCTTCTTGAAAATTCTAACCTTCATTAGCTCCAATAGCCTTCTATCCTTCTCATTAGCTAATAAATACATTAGAAGACAAGAATTTATCGAGGATGATGAGACATGATCTTACGAAGAAGGGGAAAACTTTAATGTCTCTGAAAAAGAATTGAATGCTCCAACTTAACTTTCCAATCCCCAAATATCTTTTTTGTAACTTTTATTCCATTATCCACTTGCATATATCATAAAGATAAAATCATCATATCTATGGACCTAACTAAGACATGACTATGTCTATTTTAAGTGGTTGTAGGTGCCTATTTCTCAAGGATATGACTATGTCAAAAGTTAAGACACTCTTTTCATAATAACAACTCTACCCCTACTTTGAACCCTGAACATAGGTCCACTTTAGATGAAAAACAATCCCATTTATTTGTTTTCATATAATCATATATCAATGAAAATCCATAGGCTTAGTCTCATTCCAATAGTTAGTAGCCCACTTTTGATCTCTATTAGGTTTAAATAAACCTAACCTAGCTTTGAGCATAATAGAATCTAAGAAATCATTATACACATGTATTTCCTTTAATGAAATATGAAAATAGTTGTGAAATAACATTCTAACCTTAGAAAAAAAGTCTTACAGGTTCTACATTTTCAAACCAAAATTCTAAACTAAGTGTTAATTACGGCCCTTGAACTTAAAATATCTTATCTAGGTTAACCTAAATTATATTTAGATCTTGGATCTATGCATTTACCTAACTTATACCATGGAATCCTTTGATTCAATTTGGTTGCCTATGTTGCATCCCTACCATGCTCTTTATCATATTTAAAAATATGATTGCTACTAGTTCTGATATGTTTCACCATCTTGTGCCTCCTAGAACTTGATTGAATTTGCTTCATCAGTTTTTGATTTAGGTTTCCCAAATAGTGACACTTAGAAACCCCATATTCAATCCATGTACTTTGATATTATATGTATATCTGGTTAACACTCTTAAACCACATGGTAACCTCATGTTCAATCCAAGCTCATTAACCTTTTAACATAATTTTTACTATCGACCTTTTTTTTGCATAGTTAAATGTGCTCCATCGATCTTCAATTTATAAGATCAAATATGCACCATTGATCTTTTTATTCATTATGATCATGCCATTTGTTATCCCCTTATTTAATCCTAGGATATTTTGAATTGTTGACCTTGTACTTATCATTGATCTTGATTTACATGATTTAACTCATGCCATTGATCTTGATGGTCCCACTAATTCGAGATATTATCCATGTGTCATTGATCTATACTCCAATCAAGTGATTATTGATTTTCCCCCCATTTGATCATCCACTTAACAAGAAATTTCCTCATCTTTTATCACCACAACTAGGACCTATCTAAAATATTTCATTGCATTTATCTAGGCCAAAACTTCATATGTAGGCCAATTTTGTCCAATAGATCACTCACACATACATAACTCACAACTCACCAATGAATCTTAGTCATAAGCATTTTGTAAAAAAGATTCAACTTATAACAATCTTATAAGGATGAATACTTATCTTATGAAGCTTAAATAACATTCATCACAACTATGAATTGCACAAACTCTTAGAGACAAACTAAAACCTACATAAGATCAAGTTTTCTACATAAAGGGGTACTAACTGGACATAAATTAATGATAAGTTATAATTTTCATAAGATTACATCAAAAATTCATTAATTTAACAAAATAACTAGAATGTGAAAAGGTAAAATTATTTCTTTTATTACTTAATAAGATGTTTACAAGTCTAATTTTTGGTAGGGCTAAGCCATAACTACCTAGAGGTATATATCCAATTACATGGAAATAAACAAGTACATATAGTGAAAGGAGTCCTTAATGATGGGAAAATCATGAAAACTTGTCATCAACACCCTCATTAAGGCTTTTTATCAACCAAATTTACACCCTTTATAAGGTAGTTCAAGCCTTCCAATTTTTTAATAACATGGAAATAATCCTAGGCTATGGGTTGCCTAAACTTGGATTGAATATCTAGGTTAAAGGGATAGCTCCCCTTGATGAATAAATTAGGCTTATTCACTACTATACCAGCTTGATAAGAAAAGAGAGATAAACCTAATATAATGGAGGTTATGCATCAAATATATTTAACCACTACTAACCTACAATAAATTTAATTCAAACATGAGACTAACCTACAATAAAGACTACTCCTAATCTACCTCTCTATATCATCATTTCACATAAAGGTTATGAAAAATGTTTGGTCTAAGATGACTATTAAAGAAGTCATACAATGACACTAGTGAATAGATAACTCACTAAACCAATAATACTTCATGTTAGCACTTCATAAGACTTTCAAAGAAGTTTTAAACTGAACATGAATGCAAAAAAAGGATAAACATGCCAAGGAAGTAAAGCCAATGACTTGACAAGATATAATACTCATGCACACATATTTAAACAAGTCAAAGAATGAGGTAAAAATAGACTTTTCTAATCGATCAAAGGCTTGTAAATGGCTAGGTCTTCACCATACCTAGGTGGAGGATATAAACATAGCCTATCAAGGCTCAATTTATAGAAGAAAGTCAAAGAGAGAAAAGATAGGTAAGTTAGAGAGGAGAGAAGGAAACATGTCACTCTTCAAGAGTAAATTTACAAAAATATAGGTGTTATAAATAGTCCTAATAACTTTCCCAACATGTGTCACTTCATCTAATCATGATCTCTAAGAGATTTGGCATAAGAAAGGTTTATTTACACTTGATTGTCCTAGTAACTCATCAATCTCCTTTAAAACTACCCTCATGATTACCTAGAGGTGACAAGTGGGGTAATTAATCATAAAATTCACATTGATATAATTTATAACCTTGATTTTTGACACCTTATATCTATTGTAGGTTCCCATGTTGATGTTACATAATTATCTCAAGTGTTTTTATTAAGTGTCCTAAAGCTTTTGATGAAATCGGTTCATAGATGTGTTTAGGTATCATGAAACCTCTTTATGATGTATTATAAGAATCATAAAACATCTATTCAATTCTCTCTCTCTCTCTCTCTATATATATATATATCCATGTGACCCTACTAGGCCTTACCTAATTCAAATCTGAGAGAAAACTTCTTAAACTACCCTTTCTAGGCCCATAGTAATCACTTCTAGGCCTAATATGTACATCATGTACCTTGAACATGTCAAATAGTAGCTTGTCTTGTTTCCCATGAGATATTTTAAGGTCACCCTTACCATTTCCTAGATAAAAAATTCCATTTTAAGTCATTTAAAATTTATTTCCTTCCATTGGGTCATTATGTAGGTTTTAAGTAGGTTTCAAGGAGCATAGTCTCTTAGCGATTGTTCATATCCTTGAGGACTTTGATAAAAGAATCAATGACAATAAATTAAATTATTCAACCTATTTCAACATTTCCTAATATATATTAACTCCATGCACTTAGTCAGAGATTTTCACATGTGATAAAGGTGTCTCTTGGGCTAAAAGAACTATAATTATGAGGTTGAGAAAGAGAATTTGAGTGTAGAGTTTTTGAAATTGATTAAGATTGGATTTAAAAACATATATGAGACCTATAAAAACTATAATAACATACTATAATGGCTTGTATTCTTTTATAACTCTTCAACATGTCTACAAACCTCTCATATACATGTCTAGGGTTTATATGCCACTAAACTAGTTTGACCCTAGAGGTTTGGTACTTAAGATTTATTCTCAATTTATTGAGTTAAAAAATAATGGACCTATCTTGAAACATTTTAAATCACTTCTATAATTCTTAAAATCCTCAAAATTTTCCAAAAATCAATTTGTCTTCAAATTCCATGCACAGGCTTATGTATGCCCATTTAGTCCTACTAGGCCTAATAGCCTATTAAGGTCTTCACAAATTTAGAGAACCTGATAAATCAAATGAAAATAACATGAAACCTTTTAAATAAATTCAATATACATCCACTTAACTCTTTCACCTCTCATTCATGCATATTTCAATACTTAATTTCATTCTTCTCCATGACCCTACTTATAGGATCTACCTAGATTGTAAGTGTGTATCTTCTACTTTTTTTGACACTTTGAGGTTTCATTGAATAGTTAAATAATTATTTATATAATCCTAATTATTTATAAAACCTTTTATTCCCTTATCAAATTCATTCATAACTTGACTTCCCTATATTTTCATAACTGGTCTATAGGTGGCAATTCTAGGTTATTGGCTGTGAATAAAGGTGAGCTTCTCCTTCATGACGACTTTCTCAAAAATTACCAATGTTTATAATTTTTTTTATGAAATTTTCAACCTTAATTCCATTTATAAACCTTCAAATCACCCTTAAAATAGGATTTTTTTGATCAGGTTATCCTCCATATATAATCAAGCCTATTGATGATTTTGAGGTGTCTTGATTGCCTATCACTTTAAGTGATTTGATCCTCATTGACCCTTGATCCTTAAATATAAAATACTTATTCATGATACTCATGAATCATATGTTATTAAACACCTATATATTACCTTCCTCAAACAACTTTTATTCATCATTTTATAGATAGACCTATTTGTGATGGGTTTAAGTCTTCTAAGCTTGAGTAGGGTGTTGTCTTCAATCATCCATATAGATTTGAGGTTATTCAAGATGTTCTTAGGTTTGAATTGGTTTTAACTATATTTAATGTCATATAAATTCAAAAATAAATTAAACCATTTCCTTCTCACTTTCATACACTTACACAAGCTTGTATGTCACCCCTTAGTCTTATTAAGCTTGAATGGTTTTTCAAACTTGAAACAATCTTCATTAACTGAGTCTAAAATTCATGAAGGTTTATACATATATTTTATGAATTTATCTCAAACACCATACAAAACATTAAATATTTATATAGGACACTTTAAGTTAATTTGAACCTCTTAGTAAACCTAACTGTAGGTATATAGACTATAGGCATCATGTATGATAGGTTGGATTTCAAGGGTGAGTATCTAACTCACTTTTCTCTTTCAATTCAACCTAAAAATATTATCTAAATTTTTTAAAATATTTATATGATTCATTAACCATTATAAAAATACTTACAAATCATAATTTTCCATCAATTTGGTTGAGTTATGTGTTCAGTAGGCCTATACACAGTCCTTAGGCATAAGACTAATCTTTGTTGTTTGGAGCTAGTGTAAAGGAAGTCAATAATGTAGAGAGTTTTTAATAAAAAAGAGATGATGTGAGTAATTTTAGGATAAAATAAGGTATTATGAACCTTCCATGTGATTTTTGAAATTTAGAGTTAGACGTTTCAAACCATTATTGTAAGCAACATCAGAAACATAGTCTTCAAATTAAAAACATGAATGGAATTATGAAAGCTAGTAAAAAATGATTAGTATTTGTTAGATAAACATGAATTTAATGGGATAATGGTTAAAACATCAAACCATATATTATATTTATTAACATATATCAACTCCCCAAAGAATTTAAAATGCAAACTATGACATGTCACTCATTAAGGATTTTCATATAGCACCTATTGTTCACACATGCAAATCTAATGTAAATAGTTGTATAATGGTGTTTCATACATATAAATACCTCATAAAATACCCAACATTATTTAATGATTCCATTTGTGTAATAAAATTTACCCAAAACTAAGCTAGTGGGGATTTAAAGAAGTTTTTGACCCCTTAAGATCTTAATGATTGTTCATAGAGATGGGGCCTTAAATATTAAAAACAATGATATGTATTTTAATTACACTAGGACCCATATCTATGATCAATATCTCATACCTTGACTCTACCTATACGGCATATACCATCCATTTTAAATCTAACTTTGTGAGCTTGTAAGGAGATTGATAAGAGAGAGAATGAATTTTTTGCCTTCTTGAGACCTGTGTAAGCTTCCTATACTTTGGGATGAACTATATAATGTGAATATATACTTTAAAATCATCTTCACATGAAAATGAGTTCTTAAAGTCCATACAAGTGCCTTAAAATGTCTATTTGGAGTTATAAATAAAGTAATTAACATGTTCTAACATGAAAACTGATACTTTGACTTTATCCTAACATTAAATTTAGATATATTTTTGAAATTTTTGTAATTTGATAAATTCTATATATTACCTCATATTTAGCCCAAAAGGTGACTTAAATGACTTTAGAGTGCATGATATGCATGGTGGAATACTAGCGCATGGTTAGATGACTCGTAGAGCTTTGTAAAGCCAAATTTAACTTTAAATGACCTCTTCACCATTTTATTTAATGTTAAATTCATTTATATTACCTTGATAAGGATTAAATTGGTCATAATTGAAACTTAGTTTTCTCTAAAAACCTTAAAAAATGTTAAAATACCTTACTATCTTCAAAAAAAATTACCAAGATTTAAACCAAGTGACCAAGTTAAAGGACTTGAATTTATAGATCATATACCATATTGAAACATCATGACATACTCCTAGGACCCACTAGACTGACCTTGAAAGCATTAGAATGCATAAAAAGGATAATACCTTAAATAATGATAACAAGACTAATGAATCTTAATTTCAAGACCTCATAAGGCATGTGATGGGTTAGGAATAAGGCATAGAATCATGAAAATAATTTTTTCACTTATAGGGGTTGACCTTTTGACCTTGGTTGTCAAAATTGGTCAACAAGGATTAAAATTGAAACATAGTTGAAGTTAAATTTTAATTGACATATTCTTCCTTGTCCATTGTATCACTACTTGATTGTAAGTCTTCAAGTTGTGAGTGGGGTGTGAATGTCCTTATTGGAGGCTTGAGGTTGTTGAAGATCAAGTTGTATGATGAAACTTCACTTTATCTTCAACCAACTCCTTAAATATTGCATGATGAACCTCCACTTTAAGAAGTCCTTATTTAATTTGAATTATTCTCCTTGACTTTGGTGTAAATGGAAAATATTATCTTCTTGAGGTTTTTGAGGTATTATTTTTCATGGTAATTATGATGGTTCATTGATGATGTTCAACTTCAGCTCCTAATTTGTTGACTTTTTGACCATGTTCACATTCTTATTTTGCATTAAAAGTTTTATGAACATGCTTCAAGTCCTAAAAAACTTCAATTAAAGGTTAAATCATGAAACATATGCCTACTATAAGATATTTTTAGGTATCTCATAATGTCATTTATGGCTCTTGATGATGACTTAGTTAAAATTTGCAAGTGTGAGCTCCATTATTGTTTGAGAAGTTCTTGAGAGAGATATATATCTTATTAAATTCCTTTATTAATGGATTATAAAGGTTTAAAACAAATATATTTCATTTATATAAATTTGAAACACCCACATACAAATTTTTAATGCATTTGGATCAATAAAACTTGAGTTCTCTCACTTTTGGGCTTCTTGAGAACTAGATTTCAACATTTTTGCATGCGTAGGATTGTAATGTTTAATTTTATCTCTCATAACATAAAATAAATACATGATACCATAATAATTTTTTTAAATTTTTTTCCCTCCACATTAATTTCAAATTTCATTATTTTGGTACTAATATAACTCAAGTTATGCTCCTTTTGTGTTTATAGGTTCTCTTAGGGCAACAAGCATGCCAGTTTGGTAAAAAAAAATATTTTGAGTTATAAATGGTCTCAATAGATAATTATTTTTATTAAATAACTATATTTACCCAATATATATATTAAAATAATATAAATTTCATGTTAAATTTCAATAAAAATCCAAAAGCACACTTTTATGTCTATAGGCCTATAGGTGCTCATTTATCATGCATGTTTGTCATCTAGGTCCATTTTTAAACTATAAAACATTTTTTAATTATTTCAAGTTGGTATAATGTATATTTATATCATTTATAGTGAATATAAATAATTCATCATGCCTTATAAATATTAAAAATACTTCAAAATTTCAAAATTTCAAAGTTCATGTTCTCTAGAGAGGGTTTTGAAGGGTTTTGGAGCAATCTTGCTTCTTAAAAATTGTTCATATATCTCCAAACTTATTTATTATAATAATAACCATTAAATTAAATTAATAAAACATATTAAACACTCCTATATACCATTATTATCCATGAAATATCTCCCCCAAGATATCACATTGGTTTTGGGGCAATTTTAAGCTTGAAAATCAATTTTGAGATAGATTTAAGTTATCTTAGCATAATTCAAGCATATTTTGAGTTAATAACCACTATAAAATGTATAATAAACATCCATGAATATTATAAATACTTTTATAATCATTTTTACACCTTTAAATCAATTAAAATCTAATAATTTTTCTTTTAAAATGCATGAAAATTACCCCTACATCTTTGCATATGAGTTGGAACACCAATAGATCTTCACAACTTCTATAGATGCATGTATGACATATTATATACTTTATTTAACAATTGAATACTATCAATCACTTCAAAATATGTTCCATGCTTATTTTATTTTCAAAATTTCCTTTAATTTTCTTCACCCATGCCTTGGCATGCTTTAAAAGCTTAAGATGGTCAACCAAGAAGTGGTTATGAAGACTAAAATTTAAATAAGACTCTATATGTATTAAATTAATTTGATATATTAAAAAAATTAACAATAATTTTATCAAAAATATATTAAATTTTTCAAAATCTTCTTAAAATATACTAGGAGGGCACAATAAATGCTTAGTTCTTGCAATTAGCCTCCTAAACTAAGGGAAAATCTTTGTATGACCTCAATGACTTCAATATGACTTCACCAAGAATATTGACACTAATGAAAGGATTAAAATTATTATTAAATAAATTTTTAACTTAAACATAATAAATTATAGGAACAATGGTTACTAGAATGATCAATAATAAGTTTGGAATTATTTTTTGAGATCTTTCATGATATCAACAAAATAATCAGGCTCAATATCATTCAAAAATTTCATGAAATGTCTCATATAGGATGTCCTTGGAAAAATTATATTTTTTTAATAGATTAGGTATTTAAATTTTATCATGTGTATTTATCATTGGTCAACAAGGTCATAATCCTTAGATTTTGTCAAAATTTTAGGCTTAGGAGGCACCTGATGTATATTAATAAGTGGAAGTGTAGGTTGAGTAACTTTACCTATTTGAGTAGTAATAGCATGGAATGAAAAATACAATATAATCCATGGTAAAATAATGGGTTATGGATGGTAAATATAAATATAATAAGGATTGGGTAGAATAAATGGTTGAGAGCATGCACATTGGCATCTAGGTATCAGCTCTATAGCACCTCAAGAGGACCTATGGAGAGATATCAAATGTTATTTCCATTTTAACACTATCTCATTATTTTAATTTATTTTATTAAAAAAATTTATAAGATAATTAATGTATCAAACCATATCAACTACAAGGTATTGGACCATGAAATAATTTATAGATGTGTTCAAGGAAAACATGATTGTAAGATTTATCAATTAGGGATCAACAAAAGGAAAATAAATCAGAAAACCCTAGATAGTTTAAGGTTTGATGATCAAATATTGGGTTCACCAAATGTTTAACCCTAATATGTATAATATGATATCCTAATTTTTTATAAAGGCTATAGGATATATAAATGATATGGCACAAGGTTGAATATCAGATCTACAATAGTTCAATTAAAGTGTTAAACTCACATGTACTATATGCTAAATTTATTAAATTAAGATAGGATATTAATGGAAAGTAAAACTATGCTATATTTATAAATGACATAAAATAAATTAATTATATGTCTTTTATGCTAATATATTTTTAGATTTAATACAAGTCAAAAATAGACAAGAAGATAGTTTCGGATTGATTATCAAATTTTAGATCAAGTCCCTCTAGCTCTTTGGACATTTGTGTCAACATGAGATAGTTATGTTGATGTTAGTGTCTAATCTCAATGATAATGTCATGTATTGAATATGTGATTAAATAGGATTCAAACACTTAGATGATTTTAGGTTTGGATTTACCTTCTTTTTAATGCATTCATATCTAGGTCATGGACTTTCACTCCTAGTGAAATGGAAAAACCCTAGCTTTCCATCTTCAATGTGACCTTGGGTAAAAATTGGTTGGTTCGTACATGGTGTTGATCTGACCTAAAATGACCCTAGAATAAAAAGGCACTACCTACATATCCAATATTTTAGAATAGGGCCTCAGACTCATGTAGTTCTCCCCATGCATTGGCTTATGTGTGAATCATGTAATGTGTGTAAAGCAAATACAATAGTGACCTAGCTTGTAACTTGTAAAATATAACCTTATGACTTATCCTCTATTAATTTACATGTGTATATGGGTTTTTACTTTGAATTATATCAAAATAGAGTATAATATGAAATCTCTTGTTAACATGAGTGATTTTTGGGTACTTATTAAGTGATCTTTTATTTTGATTACTAAGTATTCATAGGTGGTTAATGAATGAGGGTTTATATTATATTTACACTAGTTGTATAGTGAGATAAATCACATTAAAAAACTTATTTAGACCATTATAATAAGCTTTATTTGAAAATTAGATGACTTTAGGGCACTAGACACTTATGTTAGGTTAGGATAGCAACGTTGACACTATTGTCTATCTTAAATACTAGTGTCTAGGGAGAAGGATAGAAGGAATATGATCATAACTTATAGAGGTATAATATAATTAAATTTTAACTATTCTAAGAAATATGGGATGTTTGTGTCATCAATATAATTCTATTCAAACTAAGAGATAGGCCAAGGGGCACTAGATAGATCAAATGTGAGGTTTGCAAAAGGCATGTGTAGAACTAAGAGGAACAATGATGGTCATGATTTTTCAAAGTGTATAAGACTTAGGTTCTACATAATCACAAAATATCATCTACACCTACCTTAGTGCACTAGTCAAGAGATGACATTCAAATACATTTATGTTTCATCTTCCCATAAGAAAGGCCACTATTACACTAGAGGACATGTGGTAGATTATGAGTATGATTATTAGAGGATGAACATTATAGAAAACTATCCATTTAGGGTGACATGATTTATTATATGACTTGGTTAATGGTTTTTATATTCCCATGTAGGATGGGATAATGAACATTAACTTAATTGATACATACACATAAATTCAAATAATTGACTTACCACTAGAGGCACCCTCTCCACTATCTAATATTTATAGACAAGTAATGGTAATCATGAAATTTTTAGTGGCATCCTACTGCTTTGACAAGAGTGGTCAATTTTTTCACATGGGCCTAGGTGGGATGATTAGAGATATGCTAGATGATACCATTATTTTTGCTTGGGGGTGATTGTATTGACCTAGTTATAATATGATCTACACATGGTTGTATATCAAGGCAATCATATAATTAGTGTTTCTATGTTACTCCTATTATGGGCCTAGGGTCACATTGATATAGAGAAAATTGAGGGTTAAAAGTGAGTACTAGGTTTAGAGGATCCTATGGTAAATAGATGGGTCTAGATAGGAGATAGAAACAAAGGTTATAGAGGGGACATTTATCTTTATCACAAAGTGATATATGACATGGTAGATAGTGATTTTATATGGTGGCCTTATATACCATTTCATATTCAATGTTTGAGTGGTGGTTGGTACCATAGATTTATGACCACTAGATTCTTCATTATTGGTAGGTAGGCACACATTATTAAGGATTAAAGAATAGATTATGTACAACACTAGTTTAATATGTATCATGATGTGTTATATGGTTTGAGATATTTTGTACATGACTAGAGAGGTCAATATCCTAGAGTAGCCTACATATAAGCATATGGATATATTGATTTATGGTTGGGTTCCATAGGTGTCCTGGCCATATGGAGGGGGGAAAATGTAGGAGTGATAGAAGCCTACATGGCATGGTTAGTCTAGTTTCAACTAGAGAGATTGAATATGCCTAGGGTGTCTTAAGATAACTTATACCAATGTCAATAGTTCAGATATTGGGATAGATATAAGGTCAAGGTCAGGACCAATAACTAATGGATTTGGATTTATAGGGGAGGTCAACATCATAGATTATATTGATCATGATAGTATCCCATACCTGGGTCTAGATGTTGAGATTATAGGGAGCTCATACAAGAGTTCTTAGGAGACACAAATGGGGATGATGGATCTAGGTGAGGTGTGCCCTTCAATTAAGTAAGAGTAGGGAAAGATATAGATATTAGGATGATATTACCATGAGGGTAGTAAATATAAATGGGTTATAGGCCATGGTCACTAGCTATAGTAGTATGTGGGAGACATAGACTTATTATGTCCCTATAGTCAAAGATTGTCTTACTAAAGGTAGAGTTGGCTCAAATAGCAAGTATTTAGGCTTGAAGAGATAGGACAAAGGTATATGTATAGAGGTTATGCAAAGAGTGAGATATAATTTAATATATACTTACAGGTCAAGGTCTATCTCAAATCATCCTTGAGATCCTTTAGGATAAGGATGAAGTAACATTCTGTCATAGTTTGTATGAGGGTGGCATGCTAGTGAAGAGCATGGAACCTAAATATTAGGTCTACAAGGCATAAAGATAAGCTTTTAGGTCCACTATATTGAGGACACACCATAATTCAAGGTTAGGGTAGTTAATACATAAAGTTCCACCTCTTTCACCACCAAAGCCTAGTGGGTCACCATAGTAGCTAGGTCATGAAGATACCTATAGTCAATGCTAATTAGTATATATAATTGTATTGTTTATATCATGACTTGTGTTTATTCACAATGTCTAAGGCATTATTCTATGAGATATATGACATTCATTTTTTATCTTATTGATGTACATAGACTCTAAGATATAAACCATGATCTTTCTAATTCAATAATTTGTGATCATCTCATGATGGGTTAGATTATAAAATGTGATTGTGTTTATATTCACTTGTTTGCTTTTCATGTTGATTTATATTTGCTCACCATTATTTTGTTGTTATGATAGTATAGATATGAGTAACATATTTGATTTTATGTGATTTATAGTACTAAAATTATGCTATGTTATTAGATATGAATGTTGGAAAATGTTTATGACTTTTGTATATGTTCATTAGTTTATATGTATCATAATTATAATATAGATTAGTCTTTCAATTTATTTGATTGTGTGATAGATTGGTATACAAGGAGATTTTATTGTTGTGTCATTTCTTACAAGACCATGAATACTTGATTTTATATTTTACTTTCAACATTATACACCATAAATATTAATGAATCATGATAAAATTATATTCCATAAGCATAATAACTTGATTTAAATTCAAATGTAAACAACTTAAGATTAATATGTTAAGAATCAATACCTAAGTATAAAACATAATATAAGAAATTGAGATTAGGTTAGATGTAAATATATACAACTCAATATCAATATATAATAGATAAAATATTAAGTGAAGATTATAATGCACTAAAATTAAGGAAAATGATAAATTTAATTAAATAACACACCAATAAGCAAGCAATTAAAGACACACACACATAGAGTTGAAGAGAAATAAACAAGAAAATAATTAACCATTTGTGAGTGTGTGGACATAAGTCATTACTCATAAGTGTTTTCCTAAAGATAAGATGCACGTTAGATAATAATTTTGACAACTTTGGTATAGGGGAGATAGAATAAGAGTTAGCAAGTGGTTGAGTTGACCTAATATGCCCCATGGATCTAAGTGCTACCTACATAGTCCATGCAAACTTTAGGCTAGATTTATCTCTCCTAAGAAATGGGATAATAATAATGGTAATGTTTAAGAGATAATATTCAATTGATTGAATAAAAGGGTATGGACTCATAAAATGGTGAGAAAATTTAATGGTTATTGTAATATCTATGGCAAAATAAGTGGTTGAGTTGACCTAAGATGCCCCATATAACCAAGTGTTTCCTATATATTCCATGTGTACTTTAGGCCAAATGTATTTATCTTGGGAAACAAGATAAGATGAATGGTAATGTTTAAGAGATAAGATGTAATTGATTGAAGAAAAGGGGATGGACTCAAAAAATGGTAAGATCATTGAACGGTTAGCCTAAAAAATTGTGAGTGTGTTGAATGGATAGGGGAAGATGGATGGTAGTAAGAGTGTCCAAGATTACCCAAGATGCCTCATGCATCCAAACATTACCTACATAGTCCATGCAAACATTGAGAAAAATTTAGTTATCCTAGGAAACATGATAAGAATAATGGTGATGTTTAAGAGATAAGATTAAATTGATAAAATAAAATGGGATGGACTCAAAAAATAATGAGATCATTGGATGGTTAGCTCAAAAAATTATGAGAGTGTTAAATGGATATCTCATAAAATGGTGAGAGTTTTGAATTTCTAGGGGAATATTAAGGGAATTAAGAGTGGTCAGGCTGAGCCAAGATGCCTCATATATTCAAGTGTTACCTACATAGTCTATATGGACTTCAATCCAAATGTAGTTCTCTTATAAATGGGAGGATAATGAAAATATCATGACATGTAATGTAAATAATCATGATAACATAATAAGTTACTAACCATGAAAATAAGGCCACCCAAATTAGGACCAAGGGTGATTAGTGAATAAGATAACCCATGGTTAAACATTTTTGTGGATTTATATCTCTTGTGGAGATTTTAAACCTTTTTCTAAAATTTTCATTTATAGGATTTTTGGAAGTTTTTAATTGTATAGTGTTTTATTTTAATGTATTATGTACAATTATATTTGTAAATTAGGATGCATAAGGGGTATAAACAAATGTATGAGGGAACCATCTAACAAAGGAAAAAACAACCTTGATTAGGGGTTTAAACTACTAACTCACAAAATGGTGAGAGTGTGTCTTGAATTACTCATAAAATAGTGAAAGTGTGGCTTAAATTGATCACAAAACATGGAGACAATGGAATAATGGTGATTGACCTGACCCAAGAAACTAAGCCATGCATACATAATCCAAATGGACATTATTTCATTGTAGTTCAACTTACAATGAGAGATACTACTAATCAACAATAGGTTGAGGTAGGAGAATAATAGGGTGGTATAAATGGCATATAATTTGGTCAAAATATAAAAAATGTAATTTTAAGGACTATCATCTATAAAAACCATATTGAAATGCTCTGAGATCCTACTTTCTAGGATGTGTTTGATGATGACCAAATATGAATTGTTTGTTAAATCTTTCTCTAAATTTGCCTGTTGTATAATTTGAAAAAGGAATGAAGGGAAGATGATAAGACTTTACCTCAAGTAGGTGTCCTAATATATAATTTTAAATAAAATCAAGCATAAAATCACTTGAGATGTATAATATTCATGGGATCATCTAGCTCTTACCCATATGTGTATCCAACTTTTATTCTCTAGATCCATAGTTAGCTTTAATATTGAATGGTCCTAGCCAATTAGTCTCAATTTTACCCTTATTTTCACGTGATGAAAAGATATTTTTCTAATTATATTTCAACATAATATCACCAAGTGAAAAATCTTTGGGTTTTATGCAATTTTTATAGTTATGGAGTAACCTATTTTGATATGCTTTAAGAATATTCAAGGTGGTGATCCATTTTTCATCAAGTAGGTCTAGTTCATACAACTGAGCTACATGATACTCAATATTTTCTATGATATCCTACAATGAAATGTGCAAAGAAGGAATCTTGATTTAGATAGGGAGAATAGATTCAATGCCATAGACTATGGAATATGGTGTGGCTTGTATTGGGGTTTAGTTACTAGTATAATAGGCCCAAAGGGTGGGAAATAATTACAAGTGTCAATCACAACCAATGGAACTAACAATATTTTTAAGGATTTAGAATAGGTTATTCTTATATGCCTCAACTTGGACATTGATTTGGGTAAAATAAGGAGTAGAAAACCATTAATCTATATGGTAATATTAATATAGAAATTTGACATACTTATTTTTAAAGGATTTTCCCTTATCAAAAATGATGTTATAAGGAATGCCAAAGCATCAAATGAGGTTGTTCAAAAGAAATATATAAATTTTATTACTGGTTATGTAAGTGAGGGGAATGGCTTCAACACACCTATTAAAACACTTATTTATATTAAGGATGTGTTTATGTCCATTTGAATAAGACTAATTTTCCTTATGATATCAAGTCCTCATGTGGAAAACGACTAAGGACTAGTAATCAGATATAGTGCTCGAGATAAAACATGAAAGAGATTGGCATGCTTATAATAAGGCACACATTTATTAACATAATCACATGCATTCACTTCCATAGTGGTCCAATAATACCCTATAAATACGAGTTTATTGATAGTGACCATTCCACTAGTGTGGGCCATGTAAATCCATCATGTACTTATTTAAGAATTAATATAGATTATACCAAAGTTAAACAATTAAGTAAAGCTACATCATATCTTCTATGATAGAGTGTATCATCAAGTAAACTATAATGAGATTCATTATGAATAAAGAATTTCTATTTTTTATGGGAAAGGTTATCAATAAAAATATGGTAGTGGAGCTAGTCATGTAAGTCATTGTACCAAGGTGAGCTAGGACAAATAATATCACATACCATTTAAAATGTTGAATTTCCATGAACTAGTTTTGTAATATGTTTAATAAGGAACTAATAATCTATAAAGTGATATATGATTTATATCAATGAGCAATTATTGCCATTGTGTCTATAGTCTTATTAGTAGTCCTTGGTATCTACTCAAATTGTATATGTTCAAAGTATTGATTAATACTATCCACCATGTTTTTTTAAGGTATTTTATTTCCATATTTGGTTTAGTATTTCTCTATCACCTAGTTAATAATCAATTGGGAATCCCTATGAACATGTAATTAATTTATATTCCATGACACTACTAGGTGAACCCCTATAATGAGTACTTCATACTCTAATATATTATTGGTACAAGTGAAACTAATTTGGAAGGATTTAGGAATAATATACCCTTGTGGTGTTATGAATATAATTACATATTAAAATACACAATATATGTAGGAACTATCAATGTAGAGTTTATAGTTTTGTAATTCAAAAGAGGTTTCATCTAGAGTCAAGATGGACTCATCGGGGAAATTGAAAGTGAAGGGCTTCATATCTAATAAGGGTGATTTAAAAAGTTTATCTAAAAATAATTAACCCTTGATTAATTTATGATGTACATATTCAATCTCAAATTCACTCAATAGAATGACCCATTTATCCATGTAACCAGTCAAACCTACCTTCAAAAGTAAAATACCATGGAATAATAATGGTTTTATTATTGATCAATTTAATGCCATAACTTATGGGTTGTGAATACCATTATTGAGAAGGCATTTTAATTTAGAATATAGTTATGTTCATAGGAAATCAATGTTATGCTTAAATAATACATTTCTCATTCTTTATTTTGATCATTATGTTGTGAAATGAGTACCCCCAAGGAATATTTTATACTAGAAATAAAGAGGAGTAGTGGATTCCCAAGTTTTGGTGGAGCTAAGATAGGTGGACTTTCCAAATATTAATTAAAATTCTCAACTGCTTGTTCATAATTAGAAATATAGGAAAATGTGGTGTCTTTATTCTAAAGGTGAGTGAAAGGATGACATATATCTACCAATTATGAAATACAAGATCAGATAGATTGAATTTTAAGCTATAAATTGTATATCTAATTCAAATTAGGAGGAGGCATTTGTGTAATGGCCTTATCCTTGGATGGATCAACTTAAATACCCCTATGAGAGATAATGAAACCTATTGATTTTATATAAGTGATGGAAAATATACACTTATTAGGATTAAGATGCACATTGTATTCATGAAGCCTTTCAAATATTCTTTGTATCACTTTTAGAAGCTTTCCATAGTCTTAGATTTTCCCAAAATGTCATCGATGTAGTCTTATATAATATCTTGCATCATGTCATGGAATATGAAATTAATTACACATTGATTAAGTAGCACAAGTGTCCTTGAGACCAAATACAATCACTTGATGATAGAATGTCCCCCATGGATTGTTAAATGCTATTTGTGTTTAGCTTTAGGTTCTATTTTTATCTAATTATACCTTGAGAATCCATCCATGAGAGATAACATCCCATATCATGTTATGGAGTCCACAATAATATCAATGTTTTGAAAATGAAAATATTTTTTTGGGAATACTTTATTGATATCTATAAAATATTTACATATGTTGATTCCTTTTGGTTTGTTGTGACTGGTAAAATGTTTGATATCCATTTCAAAAAATTTATGGGATGAATACATCTTGACTCTAATAATTTTTATAATTCCTTTATTATTATTATGATAATGCGAGGATGAATTTTTATCAACCTATATTTAATCAAATATGGGTGAAAATAAAGGTGATGTACAAATAAATAAGGATCTAAGGTAGGCATATATAAATAAGACTAGGAAAAAATAGTAATAAATTCCTAAAAAAAGGTAGTAAGGATCCCATGTTCCTCTTCAATGAGGGACGCTCCTAGTTTACTCCATTTTGGATCTTTTTTGGATCCAATGTTTAATTTTATGCTATCTTCCACAAGAATGATTTGAATTGATTATATTCATCATCTTGTGCCTCAACTCATTTGTCAATATCCCCCATGCATGAAGAATCTAAATCACCAAAGGATGGTAAAGCAATTCAACAAAGGCATGTGGGAAATATTGAACCAATTATTTGAATACTTTATGATATTCTTAACTAATTTATAATTGGAATGAGGTTATAGGATTGGAGGCACCTTGGGTTTCATTTGAAATATGATGAACTTCCATGTCCGATGGAAATTAAAATAGGTTTTCACCATGGGACTCATCTGTTTCTTTACTATTTTCCTAGTCCAAAATCACCTCAAAGAGGTTTTCACTTTGGAACCTAAATGTTTCATTTTTTTTAATTTATGACAAAATAAGTTCACATGATCTCTAAAATAGGTGGTAAGGTTTAATGTAATTGATAATCCTTTCTTATGATAACTAATCAGAAGAACATCTCTAAGGCCCATGACTTTATAAATTACCTCATCATTCTAAAAATCATCTAATGTTATATGTGAATCTTATTGGTCCTAGTCAATTAAAGGGGGTGATAAAGGAAATGAGGGTACTTATAGGTGAAAAGGGTAATGGTAAAAATGCTATTAGTATTAAAAAATCTGGTATTTCTAATTCATTATAGATTCTATAATAAGAATCTATGTCACTACCAACATCTTCATTGTTACATGATAAATTGGTATCACTCTAAAAATATAAGGGGTCATCCCCAGGTGATTTATTTCTAATACCTCAAGTTCCCTTATATTTTGTAGAAAGTAATGGCTCAATAATACCTTGTTTCTTTTCCCCTAGGCCTTTTCCTTCATAAGCCTAGTTACCCATTATTTTGTTTAGAATATGATACTTTTTTATTTTATATTAAGTAAAAAAGTATTCATTTTACATCCATGATTAATTATCACCTTTGATGCATTATTAGTCTTGTGTAGTAGTTTTGACAAAATTAATAGGTCATTTTTCGATAAAATCATCATTCTTATGCCATTCCATTCTAACACTTTTCACTTTGTGATGACCATGTGATTTAGGTTGTTTAGGTAATTTTTATATATGAAAATAATTTTCAATTTGGTATTAACCATAGCCTTTGTCTATAATGGTAAATGAGAAGATATTTGAGGAGGTGGTGCAGATGAAGCAGATGTAATAACACTTAGATCCACATAATTTAACTAGAAGGTTAAACAATTAGTTCTTCATATTTTTTAGGTACATGCTCTAGGATGAGATGATGATTGTAGATTTCATACTCTATTTAAATATTTTTAAATATTGATATGGATAAAAATTGTTAGGTATGGTAACCTCTAAGCTTAAATGAAGGAATTTGATGTACTGATCTAGAGTAAAAAGTACTACATGTATTCATGTATCCAAAATCACCTAAGGATCAAGTTGTACAATAGTTATAGATCAAGGATATGTAAAATGACATCATGGGCTAGAGGACAAATGATATCATGCAATAAAATGGTGCCATGTGATTATCTCTCATTATTATCATAGGACTTTATGGTTATAATATTTGGTTGAAGGTAAACTATTTTGTAGCCTAAAGGTTTAAAAAACATCAAATTTATAATATTAAAACCTAAACCATTGTCTATGAGGACATGTTTGATATTAAGTATATAAATGACTACCTCTATATAAAGTGGGTTATTATGAAGAGGACCAAGGGGTGACATATCACTTTGGTCAAAAGTAAACTATTATCCTAGGGCCAAATGACTCACAAGAACTTGGAATTTGTTAGTAGCATTGTTACTTAGGACCTTGGATTGGCTTAGAATCTCATTCAACATGTTTTTATGGATGTTTAACATGCAAAAAAGATCTAGGATAGAAACTTTTTAGAGCATATTTTATAATTATTCTAAAATATAATATGGATTTTCATTAACAAGAGTAGTCAATTTAGATTTTTAAGGTACAGGGAATTAAATGGAATTATTAAGGAAGAAGGCATAATTATCACTTAGATTTACACCCTTTGAGGAGATATCTCAGCTCTCCTCATCCAAGTGGCACAATTGAAACACCTCTAGGCTGTGGGTAAGCCTAAGAGTGAGGTGAATCTCTAGATAGGGTTAGCTTCCTTGATGTACCACTTTGGATCACTACTACACCTAAACTTTGGGTTGGGGGGGGGGGGGAGGAAGAGAGATAAAACTAAATGAAAACTATCTGAAGCGAGGTGATACATCAAATAATTTTATGACATCCAACTAGCTACATGTTACACATGAAACCAAGAGACTAACCAAACATAAACTTATCTAATCTGCATCTTCTCACAAAAAAATTACATTATGAGGTTATGGATGAATGTTTAGGCTAGGAGGGAAAGTCAAGAGGATTTGAATGGAAATAGTGAATATAATAACTCACTCAATCTTGACACTTCCTAAAACACTTCACATACCCTACAAGAAGAAGCTTTCCAACTGCAAATAGGTAAGATAATGAAACAACCATGCTAAATAAACAAGAGTCATCACTTATGCAAGATCAAAAATTCAAGTAAAAAACAAGATTAAAATTAATTCAATATGTAAAAAAATTATTATTATTGATAAAATGGTATGAAAATTAGTAGGGATTCACCATACTCAATTGGACCATAAGTTACAATAGCCAAAAAGGCTAGTTCTTATAGAACTAGATAAATAGAGGAGAAGAGAGAAGTCTAAAGGTCAAAATGACACTTGTAAATATGATAAAACTAGTTATATGAGCATAATAAGATAATTTTAAATGAACCATGCAAGGTAAGGAATCAAAAATCTCAACTCAAGTCATGAAACTCATGAAAAGTGGCATGAAAGTTCTGATTCTAGCCTAAAAAAATACCTTCATGATTTGGACCTATTTAAACATCCAAAAATTAACTAGGGATAGGTATAATGATTGGAATTAAGGTGAATGATTTCATACATGCCTCTCCATGCATTGGTTGTAGTTCTGGTGATCTAGAATCATTTGGGAAAGAGAAATCATCATCTATAGTCTAAAGAACTCCCTTTTTTGTCACCCTTCACACTTGGATTCAAAAAAGGCATCATTTTTCCATGAAAATACATGGGATTAAGTGGAATAAACAATTAAATGCTCTCCATGTACGTATAATACTTAGGTGCACCTTTAAAGGACATCCACTTGAGGTTTTCACACTTCTCAACATCATGTTCACTATGTCAGTTTTGATTGGTTGAGATGAAGCAATTGATAAACACACTTAGAATATTTTTCAAGTAATTAAATGGACATAGGTATTTATATTAATTCATAATATTCTCTCCAAACTTAATTCCATCTTTACACAAAATAGTCAAAAGTACCATGTTTTGTATCTTATCCATATAATTTTATACAGTCTAATAGGATGGGGAGGATTTTTAGAGTATATTCTACAACATCAAATAAATTTAATGATAAAACTATGACATTAGATCATATTTCCAACTCCATTTCCTCTAACTAGTCAATAGCAAGGGTTTGTAAGGGTTTAAGCCTATTTTTGCTCTTAAGGTTTGTTCATAATGTTCTAACATTTGAACTAAAAAAAATTCACAAAATCATTTTTAAATAACCTTGATAACACCTCCAACATTATTGAATTCCCATTCACATCTTCCAAGAAGATATGATCATCTAACTTGATCTTATCGAGTTCCTTTCTCCTTTTCCTACAAGCTTAGTGTTATTTTAAGCCCAAAAATGGATTTATTTATTCTTCCCATACATACCAATGGATCATAAACCTCTTTAGTAACAATTTAAAAATTATAAAATACATTTTAGTGATCATCTAAGGCTTTACATGAAGTTGAACCCCCTTTTGGATTCTAGGCCTAGTCATGCTTAGTAGGCATGTCTACACCTTAAAGCTTAAAATGAGTTTTTTGATGGTTATCCCTACATAAAATATATTATACACATATATTATTCCCCAAAAAACCTATATTTTTCCATTGTAATCCACTCATATAGTTGGAAGTGGCATTGGTCTCTTTTTGGTCTTTAAGCCTAACCCTACCCAAGTAGGCTTGACTGTAAACTTAAGACTATAGAGCAACATATTGAAAACCATCCTTATTTACTTGATTTCACATGTTTTAATAGGTGTGTTACAGCTTCTCAAACCCTATAAATTTTTTTAAACAAGTCCTAAATCATTATTTTATCTCCTTCTACAAAATTACCAGGGTTTGTGCATGAGGGGAGTGCCCTTTATCTAAGATAAAATAGAGGTAACTTCCCCTATTTTATCAAGAAAACCAAAATTTTTAGGTGCTCATCCTAGTTTTATATACATTATACACAAAATTTCAACTTTTGGTCCCAAGACTAGATCCTCCAAAGCTTCAAATTCCTAGACAAATTTCTTGAAGGTAAAATATGGACACCTTTGAATGTGTTTTGCTTATTTAGGGTTCTTGTATGTGTTATTTACATGAATTATGAATTGTTAATAGTACATGGGTATTATTAAAAACTTAAAAGATACTTTACCAATGATTTGGATCTATTCACTCATATTTGTAGAATACCCACACTAAGAATCATCACTTTTTATGCTCACTGCCTCTCTCTGCCATCTACAGTTGGTTGTAGGTACTCATAGGTATTTAAGGAGTCTATATAAGCTTATTTTACACATATAAAAGTTAATTAATGTCATAATGGTATTAATCTATGTTCTCATAGATTTTTTTCACCATTTCAACTCTTCATATACTCCTCCATATACCCTGCTGAGATAAGACTGAGTTCTATTGGTGACTATATACCTTGATTCCTTGATTCCTATAAGTGTAATTTTCCCTTGGTTATTATTTTTAAATGTCCAAATTAAATACTTAAGTTCATATAGAACCTATCTATAATTTTATTCACTTTGTATGGTTTAAAACACCACCAAGACACTTAGTTTAGGGTTGTTGTCTGCCTGTTTTATTGTAGGTGAATATTTTCCCTTTGAAAAGGACCCTTATATGTGATAATGAGACTCAAATAGATTAATATCAACTCATATTTATGATCCTTTAGGTCACACTTGGTACTTTCAAATATTTGGAATGTTCAACTATGGTGGCAATGCCTCATTTTCAACTTTAGTTGAAAAGGGTCTCTTTTGGATTCAGACTTGGAGTTGATAATGAAGAAAATATGTGCTTAAATGAGAAACATTAAGGCCTCAAATCACCATCCTCCACTGATAATTTATCCTTAAAAATATTCAAGGTACATTTCTATTCTATATGATACAATTTATACTCATATAACTGATTTAAACCCTTTAGTATCCGTATTTCAAGATATCAACAAAACACCTCAGACCTCTATTTTCACATTTTAGGGATAAACTCCCTAAAGACTATCATCTCATGCTTTCAAGGTATCTCCACTTAAATTTTCCATCATGACACCTAAAACACACCTATCATGTTCAATAAAACATGTTAAGACTTATAATGAAGGTTTCATCATGCTACAACACTCCATATGAATACTCTAGTTCTCTGTCAATACCACTTGTAGGTGGTTATCCTCATACACAAGCAACAAAGTTGCAAGCATGGATAAGGTTCCCATTTTTTGAACTTAATTAGTTTTAAACTCTTCTAAAAACTTTAGATTATGTTTATTGTCAAGGACCCTACCTAGCTTAAATGACCATTTCTAATAACCTTGGTTTCTAATAGGACACTTGTAGGTGTAAATTCTGAGTGTATGCAGGCAGTGAGTAGAATATGGATAGTGTGTGTTGTTCATTCCTCATTAATAGACCAAGAATCTTTACCAATTTCCCAAATTATTTATAATAATTATGATAGTCTTGGAATAAACTTTAAAACATCTATTTCAATGTGATTTTCTTCCTTCATGACACCTGTACATGTTCATTAATCGTTATCTGACTAGTAAGTTGTATATGATTGCACATTCATGGAGAATTTGATTAGATAATGAGATTATAAGGTGAATATATCAATGGGATATTTAAAAAATTATAATTAAACTATCCCCACATTCTAAAACCATTACCAAAGCATGAATGCCCATCAAATAGTAGAAGCCTGCCAACAACACAGAATGGGACCAGTCTGTAAACCTAAGGTGATTGGCTCTTTAAATAAATTACAAACATGAAAAAAGGATGGATATCATGTGATATAATATTAAAATACCTTTTCAATCAATCTTATTAACTATATTATATGGACTTGATCAAACAAAGGCAAAACCTATAGGGTGCACAGATTAACAAGTAAACTAGATAATCTAACTTATTAGAAATGGTTCATAAAGCTCAGATCACCATTGCCCTATAAAAAAAATATCAAATTTAATATAATCAAGTTTATAATACACCCCAAATATAATGTTTACTAAACACTCCATTGATGATTATCCAAGTATAAACCTTAAGACTATTTTTGCTTGCCAAGCCTAGTAGAAGGAGAAATAAGAAATTTTATTCATTTCTTGGAGCTTCTAATTATACTAATCACTTGAAAAAGTTTTTATAATACCAAGGGACACTCATTAAATTTTATTAGCTATGGGTGCTCTTAAAAGTTTGTACACCTCATTAAATGCTCATGTTTTCAAGAAAACTACCTCTTTTTATGAATAACCTACCAATTTTTAGTTCTTAATAGTTAATTAAGACATAATAGGACACATGAAGAATTATATCATCCCTTGAAACCTTCAAATTTCCCTTGGAGGGCATATAACTAACTAAATGCCCCTTTTTTGACCTCAAAATGAATCCTAGGACTAAAAAGAATAAAATCACTAAGGATCAAGGATAATATAACATTAAATGACATCAATTAACCTATTATAAACATCATGACATAACATTAGACCAATAATAAACCTCTAAAGATGAATTTTTTTCCTATAGGTGTCCTAATTTGACCTATAGGGTCAAATTTGGTCAACAAATTGGTGACTCATAGGGGTAGTATGTCTGCTATACTAACTAGACTAGTAGCCTTATAAATACATAGGGCTTAGGGATTCATTTTAAGTCTTACAAAAATAACAAGACCCTTTCACTACCTCAACCACATAAAATAAATGACACACATAAAACAAAGCAAACACACTTGTGCTCAAAGTACTTAGGAAAATTAAGAAGAAAAAAAAACTATATACAACTAAAAACTAAACACACTTCCCTTTGCCACATCAAAAGTAAAGTTTATTGCATCTCCTTATTCATGAGATGAGTCATAGTTCCAAGCATGTTTCTCCTTAAATTAGATGCTTTGTAGATCAAACCTATTCCTTGGAACTTCACTTGATCTTCTCTCAAGTAAATAATCCTTAAATAGGTATCCATTGTAAATATATTACTCTTTAAATTATACACATACCTCATACTACTATCCACTCTTCATCTCAGGGTCAACTTGCATCTTCTTTGTGGCATGGCTTCAAGAGGAATGGTTTCTTATTCCTTAGAAGATTGAGACCAATAGGAGCTTGTTCTATTCTTCAAGAGTTGTTGTGTTTCTCTAAAATAATTAAGTGGATGATATCCCATCTTTATGACTTCAAAAATATCATCATGAAATGCATATTCCTCTTGAAAGGACATATTTGAAAGGTTACTTTTTCTTTGCATACTTACTTGAGTACCAAGGTTGCCTTCTCCATATTTGACTAGATCATAACATCCTTCAAGAGGAGTATATATTGATCCAATTATTGAAAAAAAAATCATCCAAAGGCTTGTGTGGATCTTGTTCTTTCACATCCATGATATCTTGCATAGTGATGGAAGAACCAATGATCATTTCTTCCTCATTGGCAAAAGGAAGACATTCTTCAATATAAACCCAATCTAAAGATTCAACACAAGATAAAACCTCTTATTTATAATTTATAACCTATTTATGGATCTCAAATTTCATCTCAACTGTCATAACCTAATTTTTCTCCTCAAGGACTACAAGATCTTCAATCTCCTTCTTTATGATTCCAAGACTAGGCATCTTGAAGTCATGTGACTTAGTGTAATGAGGCTACCAAGGAGCTAGGCTTTATTCAAAAAAGAGTTATAAGTTTTTATCAACATAATTATTTTATTTAGGTTCCCATACTGTATATCCATCAAGGCAAAGGGTTATGGGTTGAGGATAAGATGAACTATTTGGTAGAGGTCTCACATAAAACTCAAAATTATATTTAGAGTGAAATGTAGGGGATTCTTTTGGAAGCTCTTGAGGAAGGAGATGTAGACCTTTAGGTAAAATGGATTGATTTTATTCCTTCCATTTGAAAATTACTTCATTAACATATGTCTTATCTTGATCATTTTATTTATGGAGGTTAGATGAGGTGTGTTTAGGCATAGGATCTTCTTTTGGGTCTAAACCTTCCATCACACATTGACTCAACAATTTCATCCTTGACTTCAACTCTTAAATTTGCTTGGCTAGGTTCTCTTGGAAAAGTCTTTATTGAATTTCATTGCATATTAATGAGGATGAGGAATACAAGAGGGTTGACATGGAACACAAGAATCTTCTTGAGGAAGGGTGGGAGGGAATTGCATAGAATGAATATCTTTATCAACTTCACACTCCTTATCAAGTCTTTTATCCTCTTTATTTCTCCATGATTCTAAATTTGCTTGGCTAGGTTCTCTTGGAAAAGTCTTTATTGAATTTCATTTCATATTAATGAGGATGAGGAATACAAGAGGGTTGACATGGAACACAAGAATCTTCTTGAGGAAGGGTGGGAGGGAATTGCATAGAATGAAGATCTTTATCAACTTCACACTCCTTATCAAGTCTTTTATCCTCTTTATTTCTCCATGATTCCACTACCTTATTACAACTTATAATTTTGGGATTAGGAGTATTTTTTTGAGGTAGTGGTGAAACTTGAGGTGTGGATGAATTTTTTAAGAAGCTTGGGATCCTTATCTCCAACTTGGAATTGCATATATATATATATATATATGTCACTTATTAAGGTGGGGATATAATTAGAGAGGGAAATTAGGGCTTAGATTCCACTCATTTTTTATGACATGGATTTTTTCATATTCATATTATCTAACTCAATCTACCTATCATGATTTATTTCAAATACTAGGTTTCTCTTTTCAACTCTCTCTTCCAACTAATTGGGAAAAAGATGACTTTGATAAGCTTTTTTAGGTTCATGAGTGGGAATCATGCAAGAATGATAGTAATCTTAGGGAAGTGGATATGAAGACTAATAGGTTTGGTGAGGCTTCTTCTCATGAATTTTTATCTTATCTTCCAAGGATGAAACTAGGCCACTCACATCAATCATCTTAGTTATGAGCCTTTGCTAATTGGCTCTCTCAATAGATACCCACTCTCTTTTTACCAGCTCTAATGCACCTGTCACCTTATGAATGATATGCCTAGGAATCTCTAGACCATGTCCTATTTCTGTGTCAAGATCTAATGTATACCTCTCATATCCCAAGAGTGTTTGCTTGAAGCTAGAAATTGATTGACTTAAGAAGTGTCTAGGTTGACTAGGAGAAATATATGGAGAAATTTAATTATAGCGTTGATACACTTCATGAATAGGCTGATAGGTGTCATATTTGAATTGGTAGGGATTATAACAAGGCTAATATGAAATTATATAGGCTATATATACCTCATCAACCTATGTAACATAGTATTCAACACCAAGGTCAGCCATGTAACTTCATTAAGAAGCAATAACATAAGAAATGGTTATCAACAATCTTCAAAAGGAATCCCTAGGCTACTTGACTAGCTGATGTAACTTCAAAGTCACCATTGATGCTTAGATAGATGCCTCCAAAGGTTTATTATTAAAATACAACACCCAAAATATTTTAACTTCTTAGATTAAGAGTCCCACCAAGCATGCCAAAAACTATTATCACTTAGATTTGTACCCTTTGAGGATATGTCTCATCTCTCCTCATCAAAGTGGCATAATTGAAACACCTCTAGGTTGTGGGTGAGCCTAAGAAAGAGGTGAATCTCTAGATAGGGATAGTTACATTGATGTACCACTTTGGATCACTAATACACCTAAAGTTTAGGGGGGAAAGGGAAAGAGAGAAAAATTAAAGCAAACTATCATAAGGGAGGTGATACACCAAATAATTTGATGACTTCCAACTAGCTACATGTTACACATGAAACCAAGAGACTAACCAAATATACACTTCTCCCATCTACATCTTCTCACATAAATGTTAGATTATGAGGTTATGGATGAATGTTTAGTCTAGGAGTACTAGAAAAGAGGCCTATAATGGCACTAGTGAATAGACTAACTTATTTAACCTTGGCACTTCATAAAACACTTCACATTCCCTACAAGGATCTTTCTTACTGTAGATAGGCGAGAGAATGAAACAACCATGTTAAGGAAATAAGAGTCTTCACTTATGAAATATCAAACATTAGAGTCAAAAAAACTATGAAAAATCATGGAAGAGGTAAAAATTATTAGTCTTATTAATCAAATGGTATGCAAATGAGTAGGGCTTCACCATACTCAGGTGGAGCATAAGTTACAATAGCCAAAAAGGCTAGTTCTTATAGAACTCAATAGAGAGATGAGAAGAGAGAATTACAAAGGTTACAAGGACACTAATAAATATAATAAAAGGAGTTACATGAGAATATGAATGGAATTTTAAATGAACCATGCAAGGTTAGGAAGCACAAATGTCACCCCAAGTCATAAAACTCATGAAAAGTGGCATGAAAGATCTCATTCTGACTCAAAAAATTAGCTTCATGATTATGACCTATTTGAATGTCCAAAAATTTAATAGTGATATATATAATTATTTTAATGAAGGTAAAGCTTATATAAATGCCTCTCTAGGCATTGGTTATAGTCCTAATCATTTAGAATCATCTGGGAATGAGCCATCATCATCTGTAGTTTTGAAAAACCTCTTTTATATCACCCCTACACTTGGATTCAAAAAAGGCATTAGTTTTACATTAAAATCCATGGGAGGGAGTGGATGACACTTTTAATTACCCTTAATGTACTTATATTACTTAGGTGTATCTTAAAGGACATGCACTTGAGGTTTTCACACTTCTCACCATCATGCTTGCTATGCCAGTTTTGACTAGTTGAGATGAAGTATTTGATAAACATAATTAGGAGTTTTTTCAAGGCATTAAATTTACATAAGGAGTTATATTAAGTCCTAATATTTCCCCCAAACCTAATTACATATTTATACTCATTTTATAACTTACAAAACACATAAAAAGGTTAAAAGTACCCTATTGTGTGCCTTGACCATATAATTATATATAGTCCAAAAGGATTGGGAGGATCCTGATAGAGTATTATATAACCTCCAATAACTTTAATGGTCAAAATATTCCATTATATCAACTTTTCATCTCCATTTCCTCCAACTAGTCACTAGTAAGGGTTTGCAAGGGTTTAAGCCTATTTTTGCTCTTAAGGTTTATTCATAAAGTTATGACATTAGAACTACAAAAAAAAATCATAATATCACTATTAAATAACCTTTATGACACCTCCAACCTTCTTATATTCCCATGCACAACTTCTAAGAAGATAGGAAAATCTAAACTTCTCCTATCAAGCTCATTTATTCTTTTTTTGCAGGCCTAGTGTTGTTTTGAGCCCAAAAGTGGCTTTCTTTGTGTTTCCCCCACATCTCAATGGCTCATACACCTATAAAATTATTTTTTAATCATGATACAATGAATTTTAGTTATCATATAATTATATAAATGAAGCTTTCCCCCCTTTTGGATTCTAAGCCTAGTCATGATTAGTAGACCTATCTGCACCTTAAAGCATAAAATGAGTTTTTTGATGGTTATCTATCAAATATATTATACAAATATTTTGTTCCCTCATAAAATTTTATTGGTCCATTTTAATCCACTCGTAGAGATGGAAGTGGCATTAGTTTCTTATTTGGTCTTTAGGCCTAACCTTGCCCAAGTAAGCTTGACTGCAACCTTAAGAGTATAGAATACCCTGTTAAAAATACTCCTTATTTACTTTATTTCCAATGTTTTAATAAATATTTTACATCTTCTCACACATTTTAAAAATTTATAAATAGGTCATAACTCATCCTTCTATTTCCTTCTTCAAAACTACCAAGGTTTGTGTATGTGGGGAGTGTTGTCTATCTAAGACAAAACATAGGGCACTTCCCCTATTTTCTTAGGAAAAAAATGTTGGAGGTGATAATAATAGTTTTATATAAATTATAAATAAAATATCAAACTTTGGTCCCAATATTATATCCTCCAAAGCTTCAAATTCATAGATAGACTTCTTGAAGGTAGACTGTGTACACCTTTGAATGTGTTTTACTTATACAAGGATTTTAAAGGTATTCTTTTCATGAATTAGGAATAGTTCATGAATCTTATTACAACATTCCAAGATCATTTAATAATTATTTTTATATATTCACTCATGTTTGGATAGTACCTAAACTAAGAATCATCATTATTTATGCTTACTACCTCTCTCTGCCATCTTCAGTTGGTTATAGGTGCTCATAGGCCTTTCAGAAGTCTATATAAGCATATTTTACACATAAAAAACCTTATGGAGGTAATTATGGTATTAATTGAGGTTTTAATAGGTTTTTTTCACCATTTTAAATCTTCATATACTCCTTTATATACCATGATGAGACAAGACTAAGTTCTATTGTTGACTATATATCCTACTTCTTTGATTCTTGTAGGTGTAATTTTCCCTTAGTTATGATGTTTAAAGGTTCAAATTGAATAATTAAGTTAATCTATAACCTATATATAATTTTATTCAGTTTTTATGGCTTAAAACACCACCAAGACACTCAATTTAGGGTCACTATCTACTTGTTCTACTGTAGGTGAACATTTTCCCTTTGAAAAGGACCCATCTAGGTGCTAATAAGACTCAAATCATTACATATAAACTCCTATTGATTATCCTTTAGGTCACACATGTTCCTTTAAGATATTTTTAATTTTAAACTATGGTGTAAATGCCTCATTTTCAGCTTTAGTTAAAAAGGGTCTCTTTTGGATTTAAACTTGTAGATGATAATGGAGAAAATCAATGCTTAAATGAGAAACTTTAATGCCCCAAATCACCATCCTTCACTAATCCTTTTTCTTTAAAAAATTTCAAGGTAATTATATATTCTAGAGGATATAGGTTATACTCATATATATTATTCAAACCCTTTATTATCCCTATTTCAAGATATCAACAAAACACCTCAGACCTTTATTTTCACAATTTAGGGATAAACTCCCTGAACATTGTCATCTCATACTTTGAAGGTGTCTCCACTTAAATTTTCCAATTGACACCTCAAACACACCTATCATGGTCAACACAACATGTTAGGACTTTTAAGTAAGGTTTTATCATGATAAAACACTCCATATGAGTACTCTAGTTGTTTGTCAATACCACCTATAGGTGGTTATCCTCATACACATGCAGTAAAGTTGTAAGCATGGAAAATGTGCCTGCTTTGTGATATTTATGAGTTTTAAAATCTTACCAAAAATTTCAAATATATTTCTTTTATATTAAATTACCCTACCTATCTTAAATGATCCTTTTCAAAGTGCTTGGTTTCTAAGAGGACACCTATAGGTGAAAATTCTGAGTTGTATGTAGGCAGTGACTAAAATATGGACAATGTGAATTGTTTAGGCCTCATGAACATATCAAGACTCTTTAATAAATGACCAAATTGTTTCTAATAATTATTATTGTCTTGGAATCAAATTTAAAACATCTATTTCAGTGTGATTTTCTTCCTTCATGGCACTTTTACATGTTCATTAATGGTTACTTGACTAGTAAGATGCTTATGATTGCACTTGTATGCAGAATTTGCTTGGAGAATGAGATTTGAAGGTGAAATGATTTATGGTAAATTTTTAAAATTATAATGAGACTATCCACACCTTTTGAAACCATTTCTAAAGCATTAATGTCCTACAAATAGTGGAAACCTACCAACAACACAGAATGGGACCAATCTGCAAACTTGAGGTGGTTGGCTCTTCAAATAAATTTCAAACTTGAAACAAAGGATAGGTAACATGTGAGAGGAGAGTAAAAGACATTTGGAATCAACTATTAGCTATATTTTATGGACTTTCTCAAACTAAGGAAAAACCTATAGGGTGTATAAATTAGCAAGCAAACTAGATAATATAACTTCTTAAGAATGGTTCATAAATCTCAAAACACAATTCCTATGAAACTAAATATCAAATGGATTTTGACTGAGTGTAGAATACACACCCAAGAGATTTTTTCTTGAAACCTTCATTGATGACCATAACAATTACAAACTTGAAGACTGTTTTTGCATGCCAAGCCTAGTGGAAGGAGAGATAAGTAATTTTCTTCATTTCGTGGATATTCTGATCAAAATAATCACCTAAAAAAGTGTTTAAACAATCAGTGGACACTCCTAAAATGTTCTCAGCTATGGGAGGCCATACAAGTCTATACACCTCATTAAAAGCTCATGTTTTCAATAAAACTACCTCTTTTTATAAATAACCTACCAATTTTCAGTTAGTAATAGTTACTTAAGACATAAGAGGACAAATGGGGTAGGAAATTATCCCTTGAAACCTTCACATTTCCATATGATGTTGTACAACTCATTAAATTCCCCTTTTTGACCTTAAAATGACTCCTAGGACTAAAAGGATTAAAATGACTAAGGACCAAGGCTAATATAACTTTAAATGACATAAATTAACCTATAATAAACCTCATGACATAAAATTAGACCCATAATAAACCTATAAAGATGATTTTTTTTCCTATAGGGGTCCCAATTTGACCTATAGGGTCAAATTTTTTCAGTAAGTATGAAACCATATATTGTAACCTTAAAACATCAAGTTTTGATTGTAGAATCTTGAATTTCCTAGTGGTTACTATAACTAGAGTAAGGGTAATTATGGGTTTGTATGGTAACTCTTGGTTATTTAATAGTATTAATGCCATTTTAAACCAAAGGATGATTACCATTATATGGGGGAAGAGGTCCTAAAATTGATAGTGGTGGATCTCAGGTACTGTTGGTTGTTGAATTAGTATTGATCTTGGTAGTGGATATATGCCCATTAATAATGTGACATAGAAAATTATCATATTCATAGGGGAAATTATTATAAATGAATTAATTATAATGAGTGTCCTGACCTTGATTTTGATTAGTTTACTATTACTATTGATTTGGTCTTTGATTCTAATTGTTAGAGGAATATTTTGATTTGAATTATTAGATTGACATTGATTCTAATTTTGATTTTTATCATTATACTATAAAAAATGGTTTTGATAAATATCCAAATTTTTATTATACATTGAAGCAATGTTTTCCAACTCTATTTCACCATTTTATATAAAATCTTGGTTGAAGTTGTAAATCTACACACATCTATGAATGGTATGACCTTTAACCCAATGGTAATAATAAAACTCATGTTCCTTTTACTAGTTAGATATAGGTTGGCCTTCTATAAAAAAAATTAAAAACTAGCCACATGATCATATTATATGCAACTATATTTTTGAACACTACCTTGATATGTTTTCCAAGATCACTAAAAACTCTATTCTGGTATTGAACTCTTCTTTGAGGTGGTTCTTTTAAAGTAAGTGGATAAGTATGTGGGTTTACTTGGATAGGTATTGGCTTCAACATTTTAACATGTCTATATTTTGTTACCCCATTTCCTATAACATTTTGTTCCTATTGAAAAACTTAGGATTTTCATATGTACTTGATTAAGATTATGTTGGAACTGGTGTCTGTACCTTATTCTAAATTTTATTTTTAGAATAGACTTTTATTACCCATTTATCAATTACGTATTTCTCAATTTGTATTCCTTTGGTGATAATATTTTCAAATATGTTTGCATAATGAGTATGAGATTATAAGCTATGTCTAGTTTCAAATTGGTGGTAAAGATTATAGATAGTTATTTATAATGGAGATTGTTTGAGAATTAGCTAGATAATGTGTACCACCATTATAAGAAACTAGATAAAAACTCTCCTCATCTCTATTTAGTATGGCATAAGTCAATCATAATCACCTCATTTTCAATGTTATAGGAAATTTTTTGTTTAAAATTCTTAGATAAATCATCAAAGTTATCAACAATTTTTTTTTAGTAGATGGAGAAACCACTCCAAATCTTACCCAACCAAATTCTAAGGAAACAAGTGAAGAAATTAAATGCTAGTATATTCAACCTCTTTAAAATCAATGAAAAACTCTTTCAAGTGTTATTTTATATCACCCTTCCCTTTGTATTTTTGAAATTTTGGAATCTCAAAAAGATGCAAGAATGAGATCTGAAGATGGATCATATAAAATGGATAAGAGCATATATAATCCAAATTGAAAATCTTAATATGATTTCCTTCTCAAATATCAAAAACTTCATCTTTTACCTCTTAAAATTCCTAAAAATTGGGAATGGATGAGAGGGATTGGGCACATTTTATTGGGTATTTATAGGTGGATTACCTTGACTTGGATAAAGTGGTGGTATGGGATATTAGGGAATTTGTACATAGTTCATTCTACCATAAATATTCACCCTATGATTGGGGTTATATTGTTGATATGGAACTTGTTGTTGGTAAGGAACTTGCAAATGAGTGTAACACTAGTTTGGAGGGAACCATGGTCTAAATGGAGGAATGGTTTGTTGGGTATTAATGTAATTTGTTTGGTATGTAAAATAACTTGTTGTTTACTCATAGGGATATGATATATGAAAGTAACTTGTTACTAGTTAGGTGGAATATGTTATTGGTTTGAAGAGCCATGTTATTAACTATAATTATTATGTTTTTGATTAATAAGAATGCATTATTGATTAGACAATGTATGTTAGGGATTGATTACCACTTGTTAAAGTAGAGTATTAATCAAATTGGTCACCACTTGTTGAAGTGGAGGATTGGTTACCACTTGTTAAGTGGAGGATTTTTTTCCACTTTTTTATGTGGGGAATTGGTCACAGCTTATTTAATTGGAGTATTGGTCACCATTTATGGAAGTGGAAGGGTATTAATAATTTTATGTTGTGACTCAAACATGTGTGCAACCTATGTTTTCAAAGTGTTAGGAATATTGGAAGAAATGATTTATTGGTGAGTTAGAGGAATGTCTTAGATTTTGGATGACACTTGATGTGGATTGAAATGCATTAGTTTAGAATTATTAACCATGTATTGGAATAATATATGAGTAAATTAGGATTATTATTAGATAATGAATTAATTTTGGATATCAGTGTGTTAAATAAGTCTCTAACTAAGGTGTCTCTAGTAAATAGATCATTATTTGGTGTTGGATGGATTAATATCTCTAGTTGTAGTTTACTTGGTGGATTTATCTCTATAAATGGATATTTTTAAATATTAATAGTATTTATTAAGTTATATAAAGTATACATGCCCTGACTATCCTACTATATTGGAGAAATAATTAATTGTCTTTGTGATGGTGAGTCAACAAGTTGACATTTTCCTTTGCTATATGTTGTGAGGGTTGAACCAGAGGTTGGTATAAGAAATAGAATTAGGTTAAGAGGATATTTATTTTTTATTAATTTAAGGGGTGTATCTAAAGTGGTTCTAACCAAATAGTGTAAGTTTTATACTATAAATCAAGTTGAAAATTTATCATCAAGTTATAGTAGTTTGGCAAGGTTTTTGTCTTTGTTATATAAAAGGTGTCATGTAAATTGGTATTGTCTATATTCAGCACTATAAAACATGTTTGAGAATTATTTTTGGTTTTGTCCATGTTTAAAACTAGATGGTACACATGGAAGCTATTTTTGATGTTTTCCAAATTCAACATTAGACAACATGTTGTTTAGGTATTATTGCTCTTGTCCTTTGTTGGTAATTGATGGTATATTTGTGAGCTATTATTTATTTACATATTATTTAACGTAATGGTAATATCCATATATTTTTCAAATTAAATTATCATTAAAATAAGGATTTTAAATAGTTTCACTACAAGTATACCTGGACATGTTTGAGTTTAAAATCTTTGCCTTAGAATAAGTTTTAATGTTAGAATTTTTTTTGGATTTGAAATGTAGTTTTGATTGAAGTGGGATAGAAAATTTTAAAGTAAAATCCTTTGTTTGTGTCAAATTAAAAATAAAATGATGAATGATTTAATGAAATATGCATCAATGTAAGTGGTTTATCAACATAGGTATGTGAACCAAATATGTTTAGGTATGTCAAATGTTCTTAAATGTTTGTGTCTTACAAAGGTTTAAACTGATAAATATATGTATTTTTATAGTGTTTTAACTTGTATTTTATCTTGAACCATGATTATTGAGTGTATAAAATAAACTTGAATGTTTGGGAATTTTTGAACTTGGAATGTCTATGGTAGATTATTTGTTTAGTTTTCCATAATTTTTACCTTAAGTTTCAAACAAGTGTGATTTGGAATGTTGGATTGGTTTGAAGTTTCATACACTTTGGATTAAAGTGATTTTTAGACAATGTCTAACTAAAATTGAACTACGAATTGACTTTATGATAATAAGAGTTTGATAATTGAGTCTGGAAATATAAAATTTACTATGTTAGACTTTGGAATTGGAATTAGGTTTTGAGCCAAATGAACAAAATAACAGTAATGGTTTGACAATAAATTATAACTTGGTATATAAATGGATTTTAAATTATAAATTGGAATTTTATTTTAAATGTAACTTGGTTCAAATTGGATAGCCTAATTGCATGGTCTAGAAAACAAGGGTATGCATTTAGATAAGGTTTTGAAAAGACATATAGAAAGAGTAATTTATGGCTTGGAATATGGACAAAGTAATTCCTCATTATGTAGGTGGATATAAATTCATATATTAAACTTGGTTTGACTCAATAAATTTGAATGTCTTGGTTTTGAATGGGTTTGTCAAATAAAATAGGTTTGGAGATAACAAATCATGCAATTAATAGTCAAGCATCACAAGTCTTATGTGTAATAACTGACATAGGATTACATTAAAATAATTGATCCTTAAATAGAATCACCTTTGAGAGGATTAAAAATTTAATGGTTCATTAAATAAACAAATGAAATTATGGTGGTGTTTTAATACTATCCTTATCATAAAGGTCCATAAATGTTAGGTAATCTTTGGGGGTTATTACTTTTGTACCTTGTATTAATGAAAGTTATATAGCCAAAGAGGTTCCTCTAAAGGAATCCAAAATTGGGTTATTTATGGGAGAGTCTAGCCCCTTCTAACCATGACATCACGTCTCAGTGATCACATAGCCAAATTTTTGTATTACTTAAATTTTTACTTGGCTTACTAGATGGTCCCTAAAGGGCACAAAATATATCAAAGATGAGATCTAGGCATTAGTTTGTTTATATGGGGAACATCACCTTATGAATAGACCTTGAATTATTTGATGGTGATGTCTAATGTCTTAGCATTTAGATTTAACTTGTTGATATCATGAAACCCTTTATGAGGAATTATGATAGGCCTTAACAACACCTACCCATAATTTATATCCCATGTTAGATGTTTAAGGATGATATGAATGTTGAAGGATGAAATCATAGTCTCTAAACCCTAAATACCCATGAAAAGGCAATGACACCCCAACTGCATATCCTAAAATAAAAATTCAAGGCATTGCCATTCTAATTCATAGGAATCACAATAAGGGAAAGTTAATATAATAATAGGTAAATCTCTCTAAATAAAACAAGTGGTCACCTTAATGTTTATAGGTCACCCCCTTAAGGGAAGAGCACACATGTGAAAGAACCATGCAAGTACACAAGCAAAAAGAAAATGAAGAAATTATGGGAAAGGAAATGACTTATAAATAAACAAGTTTTAAACCTAGATTAAAATTATGTGTTCTTTTCAAGCCCAAATTAAAATGTTTACAAAATAAAATGTGTTTTATTTTTAGTCTAAAATCCATTTTTTCATCAGAGGCCTATAATGAAAGTGGTTATAAGTTTTCAATTTGTTTTTATTGGAAAATGAAATTGAAAGTGAATTTTTGTAAGTCTTAAATTTTTTTTAACACAGAGCAAAACATTCATTTATCTCAGTGAAATTGTTGATTCCTACAAAAGAACTAGAGAAAAGAAACTAGTGAAACTATCAATTAACAGGGGAAACCACTGATATGTATGGTGAAACCCTTGATATAAAAATAAAAACTAATAATTATCATAAAACACAAATAAAAAATGAAACCACTAAAATGCATGGTTAAACTATAATTTGTTAGGGTAAACTACCAAAAATTAAGGTAAAACCATCGAAAATAAGGAACACAGATAAAAAAAGTTATTAAACATGAATTCACTAATTTCAACTATATTTTAATTGAATAGTAGGAAAAAATCACCATTTTATTGAGCAAAACTAATAATTATGACAACCTATAAAATGATTAAAAAATAAAAAATGAAAGGCAAAACTACCAATTTGTAGGGCAAAACTGCTAATTCCACCTAGGATAGAATTTTACAAATTTTTTAGTAAATGAGATGATATAAGATAAATATTAGGCTAATTATTATAATTAGAAGAATTTATAGGGCCTAAAAGTATTCATGGGGTGTCTATGGTCTAATTGGATATGCCATTATGTATAAAAAATCAAAAGAGGGTTAGATCATTGTTAATTAATAAAACATCAAAATAATTACATGAACATAACACTCTAAGCCTATATGCTAGGATTTATCAAGGTCAAAAAATAGGTGAATAAAGTAGAAAAATAAATAAAGTATACCTTTCTTTAAGACTCCTTAACTTGTTGGTTTCAAGAGGCTTGTGTTCACCTTGTAGACTAGAGATCTTTGAATTGATAGCATTTCCCCTTATATATAATTTAATTGAATTTATAATTATGTGAATAAATTTGAAACTATATCAAAATTTTGGAGTAATAATTTTATTTCAAGAGATCTTTTATATAATGGACAAATACCCTTGAATTTATATACTTTTGGTTTGAATGTGCTCCACTGATCTAAGATCAAGATCAATGGTGGAGAGTAAGTCTTAAAATTCATGATTTCACAAGAAAGAGTGTGTAATCAAATCCATCTAAGAAAATTTTAGAGTGTGGAAGATATTTGGAAGAAGAGTGAAATCATTAGTCCTCTTGGATTATGATATAGATGAGTGTGTAAGATACCCTGTCATAGGTGTAAAAGAGTGTGTAAGTTATCATGTCATAGACCACCTTGATTTCACTCCAATCCCTATTCCATTGAATTTATAAGTGATGTCACTAATGTGAATTGATATTAAAATTTTATTTTTAGGAAATTTGTTAATTCCAAATCTATGGAATGTTGAATTAAAATAAGGTTTAGACTAATTAATCAAGGTTATTAATCGATAATTATAATAATAGGGTATTTTAAATGTTTATTTATCCAATTAAATGTTTATTTAATTTGCCTAAAATAACACTTTAAAATGATTAATTTCATTTTGGGTGCACTTGATAAAATTACTTCTATGTTACAGTGAATTTCCATAATTAGGGATGTGTGGTTGAAAATTTAGATTAAATCAATAGTTGTGTAGGTAAATTGGATCAATTTATGATTTCTGGTTAATATTACATGTGATTATGTAAATTTATTTTAATTATAGTGGTTAAAATGAATTGTCTATAAAATCTATGTCAAAATTTGAATTCATAGTTCTATGTTTTTTATGATATTGGTGTCATAAGATAAGTATAGTTCATGTATTAACTAAGTATACACAAGTGAATAAAATAAAAAAAAATGTATAAAATATATAGTGATGTGTAACTCAATTTGTATTTATTCATAACTATTAATAACAACATACATTATAATATATGATAAGTCAAGATATATTTCCCTAATTTTAATATATTACATTGAAATAATCAATAAACACATCTATTTTCTATGACTATCTATCTATGTTATTTTTTTGAGATGCCTCGAGGTGAAAATTTTACCCCAAATGACTTTTGATTTGTTGAATGTCATGATATAATCATGTGATTCTATGTGTTGCTTATATGTTTAAAACTCCAATGAAGAATCTTATCAACATCATCCCTTGACTCAACCTTTATCTCATTCTCAAGATGACCAAAATGAAGAATCAAGAAAATATTTATGCTCTTGTACCTAGACACAAAATTATTTAGTTATTTTAGAGTAACTTAACCTAAAAGGATTTAGATTTGGTGATGTATTAATTATTTTGTTGTGATTTTTATTCCAACTTAATAATCTCTCAGACTAGGGTGATGATGTTATTTGGTGGGGATTGAGCATCGATTAGGTTTTAGGAAGTATCCATATTTTTAGCCACTTGATTAATTAATTATTCTTAAACATAAATAAACATCAAAAAAATGATTTATACAAATATTCAAGAAATTAGATATATTTCTGATTAATCTACTCAAAATGGTTACAAAAGGTAGCTCAAAATGTAGTATTCATGTATAAATAGCTTAGGTTACAATATTATATATTAAGATGATATTTATCCATATTAATAATTCTAAATACGATTATATAATAAAATGATCACATCATTTATGTTTATCTATTTATTTGTATCTATGTTAGATGTCAAGAAGGGTCATATGTGTTTTATTGGTCTATAAAAATCAGTGATACTTGTCAGACAATTTAGCCTCAAAATATTTCCATTCAGTGAGGTATCCATATGCCAGCTATGTTTTTTATTCTAAAGAATATTCCATATAAATAATATGATGATGTCATTTGGTGGAGCCTAAATTTCAATCATATTATAAAATATCCATTTCTATGGTAACATGTTCCAATTTATACATAAATTTATTCATTATCCATCCAAACTCATCTAGGTTGGTGATGATGAGGTCCCATTGTTATTATTTAACACAAAATTCATTCTCCAAATATAATAATCATTTTATTTATGCTCTAATAGGTCTTTAGTGACATCATTTATGTGGTAAATTGATTCAATTATTCCCCAGAAGCATCCAAAGTTTTATTTGATGTTTGTGATGCTACCAACCATCTTAGATTGAATTCAATTTAATTATGGCATATTAAATCACATTTTAAAGGTAATAAATATGTGATTTCATTATATTTAAATGTTTATCATTTTATACTAATTTTTTTATGCTTTGTTCACACTTAAACTCTTACAATGTGGTTTCACAGATGGTTTGCTTTTCCACCTCTAAAAGTGATTGATGTTTGATCATATTTTTAAGTCTCTCTTGTAGTCATTATTATAATGGCCTTACCTTTTATATATTTTGTGTATTAATATAAATTCATCTTTAAAAAAACCACATTGGGGCATCCAATCATTACTTACACTTTATTCAAATATGGTACCAATAATTTATTTTTATTTATGATATAATTTTTTAAGATGTATGTTGGTTCCTTAAGGTGTGGATTGTGGTATACCTTAGCCCAATTACATGGTATTAATATTTTTTAATTTTTATAATATGGAATTTATTAGTGTGAGTGAGTCATGTGGGGTGAAAATTTGAGTGGTGTTAGTGGATTGAGATGTGGATGGTGTGGTTATCTATTATGGAGGGATAGATGGTGGAGTTTTTGATTCCACATAACTTGTGGCTTTGTTGATAAGGGGAGTTGAATATTGAGTGGAAAATCATGGATCAACAACCTTCTTTGTGGTCAAATGGGAGTATGAGGTGTAAAGGAAATATGAGGTGGAGAAAGAGTTGGAGAGTGAACATGTAGAGGAGATGGAATGAGAGGTCTCTTAATTTCTAAGTTCTTCTTTGATGTTGAATCATCACTACATGTTTTCTAGTTAATTTGTTTTTGTTTATGTTTTCATCATCGCCTCCATCTGTTGGTTTTATGTTTCCTCTTGTATATAAATCAACATGTTGAGGGGATGGAGAGAATGATACTTATGATTTATGGAATACACTCACTTTGTATAACTTCTTCCTATTATGTGTTAAAAAAATTTCCTCATAAACCAATTTATAGACCTGTAGAAAACAAATTTGTTTCATTCACTAAGGTTTGTTAGATATTTGATTTCATAGTTTATTATCGGTAGTGAAAGATTTATGATTATTGTTTCAAAGTTTTAAACAATCAAATCACTCTGATCATCTACAATGCCTTTAATAACCCATTCCAAGCTATATGAATTTAACTAATCTATAGTCATTCTCATCCAATCTCTTTTTCTTATATAAAATTTATTTTCATAGTCCTCCCAATAGTCTTCAATCTATAAAATGTGGTAATAACTTCATCCAAGTTCCAAATTGACTTCCACATAACCCTTGTTATCAAAAGTAGGTATATTCAAGTAAAATACATAATGATACTCCAATGTCCTTTAAATATTTTATGCATCAATTGAATTCCTACATATGTAATAGATTAGACCTATTGGAAATGGGATTCCATATTTCTTTTTCTCTTTGAATTTTGATGCAGGAGCATCTAGTACATAAACATCATTTTTAATTATTAAGGACTCATATGTTATTTAGGAGTCATAGTTGATCTATTTTGGTATGTATGTGTGTGTGAAGTATTATCTAGGGTCAATTTGTTGTGTTAGATTCATCATGAGTCATAAGGGGTGAGTTTTAATATGAACTTAGAGTTTTCCCACTAAAAGTGATGATTTGAATATTTGAATGTTAAAACACCTAGTGGGGGTTGTAAGTGGTGTTTCAAGTAGTGTAAGGATTGCAAATGAATAGGTAATGTCCTAGGGGTCATATAAAGTCTAATGGTATTTAAAAAATAGATATATGTTGTGAGGTGGTCTAACAATATGATGTATGGTAACTACATGTAAAATGCCACATCATGAGAAAAAGGTGGTGGAAGAGTCTTGATGGTAACCACCCAAAACCAATGTAGATGTTGGATGAGAATGAAATTTCTAAGGTAGGTGGAGATATTAGTTAAATATTAATGAAAGAGGAGAGATATTTGATTAGGAGAGAGGAAAAAAGGATAAGAAGTCTATATACTCTCCAAGAAGGTGGTAGAGTCCATGAATGGACTGCATATATAATGAATGATGGTTTAAGTTAATAAATAAAATATATTTGTGTGTGTTTAATATTAAATGAAAACTATTTGGATTTTTATTTATTTTATGTTTCTTTTAAAATAACTAGAGGATATGGAAATATCATTATTTTATGTTTTTAGGTTTCAGTAATGGACTATAAGTTACAATCATGAAAGATAAGGATTAAAGGATTTGATAATAGAGGGAGGAAGAAAGAATATTGTTTAAGCATAAAAAGGTATGTCCAAATCATGATAATATTTCCTATTAACAATTGATGTGTTCCAAAATAAAGGACCTAAAATAAAATCTCTTAAAGAAGAAAACTCTATGGTGGACTATGATAGTCAACACATTTATTATCCTAATGTTTCTTGAAGTATTTGTATCAAAAAAATCATTTTATTACTTAGAATGGTTTGTAGGCAAAAGCATATTTTGTTTTATGGTAGTTTATATGGTTTTAATATAAGCCAAAGGATAAACCTATAATGAATATTCCACATGTTAGAATGAACCTTGTTTACATAGTCAGAAACCCTTATTCTTACACAATCAGAAAGCAAAGCAGTGTAAGTGTTGAAAAAGTGAGTGGTTATTGAGTGGATTGAGTATTAATATGAGTGAAAGGATAATAAGTTTTGATAATATTCCATTTTTAGTTTATAAGCCTTTTTAAGTATAAATAGTCTACTAAAACTATTACATAGTCCTTCATGAGGACTCATAATTTTGAGTTTTGCTTATAAGTGATAACAAGATTCATCAAGGATTATTATCCATTAGAGAAGGTGGATAGTGTAAGTATATACCTTGGTAAGGTATTATATCTATTTTAAATGATATAAAATAAAAATTATTGATATGGTAAGGTATTATATCTATTTTAAATGATCTCAAATCAAAATTATTGCAATTTAACCCCTCTCAGCTTATATAGTCAACTAGAAAGGGTTTGGAAACAAAAACACCTATAAATTTAGTTATCACCATGGAAAATACATGAAATTTTCTAATCATGCATATTTTTATGTGAATAAAATTATTTAAGAGGTTTTGACTAGGTACAGTATGGTCTAGTATATATTTGAGGTTTGAGCAAGTGCAAGGAGGGCTAGAAGGTGTAATTGGTAAGGAACTTACAAAGGCATTAGTATATACACAAAGATTTATAATTTTAAACTTAAATTTAATAATTAATAATATATATGGTGACCAAATATGGGATTAGATCATATGGAATACTAACAAAATGTTCTAACTATACGAATTTGTGTAAAAAAAGGCTACAAGCAAGAAGGTTAATGATTGAGCTTAAGGTATGTCATTGGATGATGGAGAGTGAGAGATAAGTTCAAATTGGTTGATAAATGTGTTTTATGATCAGGAAGGATCATCCATGGTGATATATTGTGTTGACGAGATCAATAACAATATTTAGTATTTTAAGCCTTGAAAAGATTGACTAGTGTGAAGATAGTGAGTAAGCAAGTGAAATGAAATGAATAAATGAAGGGAATGAGTTAAGGTTATGATATATAGAGTTATTAAATGTATAATTTTAGATTTAATTGAATCAAATATGATTATTAAAAAGGGACATGATAAAGAATGCTAACAAGCCTAGTGAAAGATGAATGATTATTGAAGATTGTAGGTTGAGTAAAGAGCAAGGTATATACAAGATGAGATAAATGACCAAGTTCAGATCTAGGAATATTTTCATGATGATTTTATCATTAACCTTTGAATCATTTTGTATCAGATTAAGGTTATCTCTTGATTTCCTTCTATTTTGTGTTAGTTGTTAAAGATTGTTAAATTTGAGATTGTCAATAACACTATGAAGATTGCATGAGATGAAATTGTAGAGGTATTATGGGAAAAAAGTGTGTTGAATGTATGAAATATTGAGGTTAGTATATATAAATTTAATATTATTGAAGATAGAAACTAAATCCCCTAAGTCCAATGTGAAGGACTTAAAACTAGTTAAGAGAGATTTAGAGAAGGTAGAGTGAAAAGAGCACTAAAGATTAGGAAAGAGAAGAGGAAGACTCCAAGTGAGAGTTAAGGGATATAATATAAGTCCTATAAAAAGTACTATTGAAAGATAATAATATCCAAGAGATTTTTAAGAGGCAAGTAGGTAAGCTTGCTAGGAGATAGGTCTAGGCAAAGCCTAGAGAGTGAAGGAAAAGAGAGAAGATGGATGTAGAAGAACTAAAAGAGATGAGGAGAGAGTTGGGGAAATTTTTTAAGAAGATATATCTCATGGTGAATTTTTTGAAGGATAAATAAATACAATGGCTTGGTTGTAATGTGAGTAAGAAATTGAAGTGGCCAATAGAGCTACTTATGAGAGAGAAAAGGCATAGAATGAATGGCTTGGGGAAAGAGAAGAAAAAAGAGGTAAAACCCATATATGTATGAATTAGGAATATTTAACAAGATAGAAACATGATATATAATTTTATAAAATATTTCTCATTGAAGAGAAATTAAAGAGAGGAGTGACAAGATAAGCACTTCAAGGAGAAGACAAGAAAAAGAGTAGAATGTCCAAGAAAGAGATATTCGTGGAGATAATGTGGTCTCTTGTTTATTATTCTAAAATTTCATTTGAGTGTGTGTATAAAGGTGTAAATAAAATATGGATTAAATTCAAGAATAAAACCTTAAATTTTATGATAAATGGGTCAAGTACATCACCCATCAAAATGAAAAACATGACAAAGGAAAATCACAAGTTATAAAAAATAATCTGATTAAGATTGGATATTATAAACATGTTAAATATGAGATATAAGAAGAGTTTCATGATGTTTTGACAAGCATTAAATATGAAACAAGAGAGTAATATCACAAGGAAGACATTAGTGCAAACCATTAAGACATGAGAGAAGAAATAACTATGCAGCAATCCTTTAATGAGGTAAATGAATGTTTGGGACTTGAATTTGATTATGCATATGAAAAGAAAGAAACTAATTTATAGTTTGTAAAATTTAATATTAAAGTATATCCCTAAAATAAATTACAATAACATGGGTATGTAGTGCCTAAGTGGATCAAGGAAATAATTGGTGAGAAGAAGGTAAACCTCAATTAAGAGGTCATTCAATGAAAGAATTCAAGTGAAAGACAAGAGAAAGCAAGGATAAAAGAAACAAAGGGTAGCTTACATCAATTTGACATCATAGGCCATTTAGAAAAGAAGTATAAAGAAGATGAGATAAGAAGAAAATTTTAGGATAAGAATATACAAGGCAAAAAATGGGTAATGAAAATCATGAAAAGGGTACAAAAGGATAATATTGCATGTACACTCCAAGAGATCATAAGTAAAGAGTAAATTTTCAAGCCTAAAAATCAAATATAAGATATGGTGGAACCAATCAAGGACAAAAGGATGATGATGTAGATAAGTAAGAAAGATAGCAAGTGTGAAGAGGCTAACTGGTATCAAAATTTTATTTCTAATGTTATTTTTGATTATGCATATGAACATAATTCAAATAGTGAAGATGATTTGTATAAATAAACAATGACATTGATGGATAGACTTTTTAAAAGTTAAAATGAAGATGAAACACCTCATAAAGTGCTTAAAACACTTTGTATACAATATAATAAGGAGATTGATTTGACTCTCATGAGAGAGGGAGTCAAAGGATAGGTTATCGATCAAGATGCCCAAGGAGATGAAAATAAATTTTCAGGTCATGTGAGATCAAAAAATTAAAATCAAGTGATGAGCTACAACCCAAGAGATGACACAAAGTGGTATAAGATGATTCAAGTAGGACGATAAATCAAGTAAGATTGAATATGGAGTCTAATGAGTTGATTCCATCACAATTATGGGAAGCTATGGAAATAAGCAAATAATAGAGGATATGCAAACATGATTATGAAATCAAGAAGATGAGGGAGAAATAGAGTGAAGAATAATGATTTAAGGAAGCAAAGATACAAGTAAAAAAACTATAAAGCAAGTAATTGAAGAATGAGCGAGTTAAAAAGGTAATATATTCAATAGGTGAAGTTATAGATGATTTTTTTTTTGATATGCATGATGATAGAAAGATAATAAGATGCAAAATAAATTTATACCATGATGAAGGTGAACTGGTTAAGAAGTTATTTTTTCAAGATGAGCAAGGTTATGTGAAGACACATCAATAGATGGAGAAGTGTAATGAATAGGTAGCAAAAGAAAGTCTTATTGAGAAAGTGAAAACGTTTTATATTATTATGAGACCATTAGATAAAAAATAAGAAGGAAACAACATTTCCAAGGAGAAAATATAACTAAATAAAAACCAAGTGAGATAAATGAAGAAGGAAGCCATGGAACAAGAGTAAGAATGAAGAGTGAAAACCATCTATTAGAAGCAAAGTATGATGAAGGACAAATTGAGTTGGAAAAAGTAGAAAATGTAGAGAATAAAGAGTTACAGTATTTTTTATATCTCATAGAGGTAGGGGATACATTGTGAAGTAAAATAGACAAGCTAAGGATGCGAAAATATAAGAGTATAATGAGGAGAAATGAGCAAGAAAAGAGGAGTATTAGTAAGGTGAGCATCGAATATCCTCAAAGAATGAATTGGAATAAAATAAATAATATGTTAGTAGTCAATTTTTCTCCCACCTAGGGAGTATGATGTAAGAGCATCTAGTACATAAACATCATTTTAAGTTGTTAAGGGCTCATATGCTAGTTAGGAGTCATAGTTGATTTATCTTGGGATGTATTTGTGTGTGAAATATTATATAGGGTCTATTTATTATTTTAGAGTCATAATGAGTTATTTTTATATGAACTTAGATTTTTTTTTGCCAAAAGTGGTGATTTGAATATTTGAGATGGTAAAAGACCTAGTGAGGGTTGTAAGTGGTGCATAAAGTAGTGTAAGGATGTCAAATGAATAATTAAGGTCATATGGGCTATATAAAGTCTAATGGGATGTAAAAAATATAGATAATTTGTGAGGTGGAATAAGAATTTGATGTATGGTAGCTACATGTAAAATATCACATCATGAGAAAAAGGTGGTGGAAGAGTCTTAATAGTAACCACCTAAAACCAATGTAGATGTTGGATGAGAATTAAAGTTTTAAGGTAGATGGAGAGATTATTTATTAATTATATAGGATAGAGTTTGAGTATGAGAGAGAGGAAACAAAGATAAGAAGTTTTTATACTCTCCAAGAAGGTGGTAAAATCCATGAATGGACTGCATATGTAATGAATGATGGTTCAAGTTAATAAAAAAAAGTTTTTTTTTGGTGTTTAATATTACATGAAAAGTTTTTGTATTTTTATTTATTGTATGTTTCTTTGAAAATCCATGGATTCTATGGAAATATCATTTTTGTGTGTGGTTTCAGGTTTGAGTGATGGACTATAGCTTATAGTCATGAAAGAGAAGGATTAAAGGAGTTGATAATGGATAGAGGAAGAAATAATATTTTTTAACATATAGAGGTATTTATAAATAATGATAATATTTAATATTATCAACTAATATTTTCCAAAAAAATACCTAGAATAAAAGCTCTTGAAGATGAAAACTTTGTGGTGGATTGTGACAATAAAAACATGTGTTGTCTTAATGTTTATTGAAGTCTTTGTATCAAAAAGATATTTGTTTTACTTGGAATGGTATATAGGTAAGAGTATCCTTAGTTATATTTTATTTTATATTTTTTTAATACAAGACAATATATAAACTTCCACTGCATAGTCCACATTTTATAATGAACTCTATTTACACATTCAAAAACCCCTATTCTTAGACAGTAAAAAAATAAAGAAACAGTGTAAGTGTTGAGAAATTGAATGGTTGTTGAGTGGATTGAGTCTTGGTATTAGTTTAAGGAGAATAATTTTTTAGAATAGTCCATTTGTAGGTTTAAAACCTTTTGAAGTACATACAATCTACTAAAACCCTTACACATTCCTTCACGATGACTCAAAATTATGAGTTTCACTTATTATAATCCATAACAAGATTGATCAAGTATTATTATCCATTTAAGAAGGTGGACAGTGTTAGGATAGACATTAATAAGGTATTATATCAATTTTAAATTATTTCAAATCAAAAATATTAAAATTTAACCCCTTTTGCCCTATACATCAACTAGTTAGGGTTTGGAAACAAAAAACCCTATAAATTTAGTTCTAAATGTTTAAAATCCATGAAATTTTATAATCATGCATATTTTTATGTGTATAGAATGATTTAAGAGGTTTTTACTATGTATAGTATGGTCTAGTATAGATTTGAGGTCTGAGCAAGTGTAAGGAGGGTAAGAAGGCCTAATTGGTAAGAAGCTTATAAAGGAAGTATTATCAACACACAAAGAGTTAAAATTTGAAACTTCATGGGAATTATTAATAAGATATAGTGTTACAAAATATTGGATTAAATATTATGGAAAACTAATATAATGTTTTAACTATGGGAATTTTTATAAAAAAGGCTACAAGCAAGAAGGTTCACTATTGATTTTGAGGTGTGTCAATGGATGATGGAGAGTGAGTGAGAGTTATCATCCATGTTGTCATATTTTGTTCATGAGATCAATAACAATATTTAGTCTTTTAAGCCTTGAGAAGATTGACTAATGTGAAGATAGTGAGTGAGTAAGTGAAATGAAATGAATCAATGAAAGGAATGAGTTGAGATGATGAGATAGAGAGTTATGTAGGGTCTAATGATAGAGTCAAGTGAATTAAACATGATTAGTACATAGGGACATGATAGATAATGATAAAAATCCTATTTAAATATGAATGATTATTTAAGATTGTAGGTTGAATAAAGAGTAGGGCATATGCAAGATAAGGTCAATGACCAAGTCCAGATCCAAGAATAGTTTCATGATGCTTTTATCATAACCCTCTACATGAATTTCATATTGACCTCTCCCATTTCATATTTACCTCTCCCATATGTATGCATACCTTGAAAAAAACCATTTTATCATTAGAAAACTAGGGTATTTTGTAAGGAATACCAACAAACCCACCAATCTTGAGATATGTAAATTGAGGGAGCTATATGAAATACTTATCATATTTCATAACTAGAGAAAAAACTTTGGGAAAAATTATCATTTCATTATTATTTTATACTATCCTTACTATCAACATTGTGAAAACATCAATCACCCTCTTAAAATTTTAATTAATTTATTCTAGAACCAATTGGGGATAATACTTATAGATGGTTATTGTAGAGGTGAATACTCCATTATTTTTGAGTCTAGGTCATGACTTCATGGATGAAATATAATATAAAAAGTAAAAATTTATGTATAAATACTCATTTGAATCCAATTTAATTAGTTATTTATGAATATTGTCACTGATAATCTATCCCTAATCTATGAAGTGTGTCCCATCACAAATGATATTCATGAAAAAAACATCCATTTGTGGAATGTGTTAGTTTCAATATGACCCATCACTATGTTTAAGAGTATTATGACATTAGAAACTTCATTATATAAATTATATCTATAAAAGGTTTTAGGAAGTTTGGATCCTCCTTTCCTTTTGTCTTTCAACCATGATTGAGATATAATTGACTTGGATGTGTAATTATTTTCTTAAAAATTAAATTTTACAAATTATTTTATCATTTCAACATATTATTCCATTTATGAAAACATCGAGACAACATTTATTAATTGACTATCTATTTTTTCAACTAATTAATCTTTAAAATACCTTATTTCTTGGGTTTCCTTATTGTAGTATTTATCATAAGCAAGCACTAGGTTTGTGCATTGAACCAAGGTGGGAAAACCAAATGCACATATGGGCCCACTCTCTAAGGTCCTTTAAGAAGTGAGGGTTATGTTGTAAGTTTTCATCCTCTACCAAAATATATAAATGTTGACATGCCCAATCCTTGAATATTCAATTTATAGGAGGTCAATTTTCAAGTAATACATGTATTCATATCCTTGATAAATTTATTTCATATTCTTTGTGAATAGTCCCATATTTTATGTTCTATTCGATGCTATCAATAAATATTAACATCAAGAAATGTGTCTATAGATGTCTAATGACATGATATGATTATAGGATTCCACGATTTACCTTTATACTTAATGACAAAAATTGATTGTTTAAAGGGTTGAGTGGCTCAAGGCATGACTCAACCATGTAATTTCATAGTGGATTAGCTTGGGATATGATTAGTAATGGAATTCATGGACATGTATTGAAAAAAATGGGCATTAAATTACTATCAATACACATACCAACCCTAAAGATATAGCTCAATTACATTATTTGGATATGAATATGGATAGATGGATGGAAATATTATCTCTTCAATTCACTACTAAAACTAAAAATAATATTACTATCAAAATTTAATAAGACTCGTCTCTTCTTAGTGACTATTCTTCTCTATTATATTATGTGGGATGATGTAAAGTTATGTCACTAATGTAAAGTATGTCTATAGATTTATGATTTCATGGTATGACTAAAAGCTTCCTTATTTTACCTTTATTCTCAATTACAAAGATATAGAATTTTTATTAACATAGTTGAGTGTCCAAAGGCATGATTCAGCTAAGCAATGTCATAGTTGAGTGGATCCAAATATGACTCAGACATGTGATCGATGGAATTAATTATATTTATAAAAGTGGTTAATGGAATTTTTGGGCAACTACTAACCCATGAACATGATCAATTAGTAATCAACCCTCAAAAACATAAATAAATTTATTCAACCTATGAATAAAGCTATTAAATGGATTTATGGTTAAGAAATGTTTTGTTGATCAATAAGAGGTTTTTATAGAAAAGATGGTTATTTTTGGGACTAATGGAGGTAATGGCCAAGAGTTAGGCAATCGATAGAGTTATAGATGAGTGGAAATAGAGAAATATCCAAGAGGACTTAACAAGGAGAATTTTTTTTTAAGGTGTAGACAAAGAGGGAGAGTGAGGAATTGAGCTAATATCCTTACTAAGGATCTGAGGATCCTATGTTGTGACGCTGAAGAATTGAAAACCTAAAACCACCATGAATATTTTGATTTTTTTCATTATGTTATAATTATATGTATGTGTGATGCTAGATAAATAGTTTGTCATATTTATCTCCCCTCTTGAGATAACATAAGAAACTAATGATTGAAAACAATAGGTTGAAGTTGTGATAAGGATGAAGTATAGATTATAAAACACTTACACTTGAGGCATCCAAATATGTTTTAAAAGAGAGGCAAGTCCATCCATTAATCATATATGGGTAGAGGGTGGGAAATGTAATGAGTATACATAGAGAAAAAAGAGGAAGTGGGTGAATAATGAAAATTAAAGAATATACAACCAATAGTATATAAGATACTATGGAAAGAGAGAATGCACAGTGGAATCTATGCATCAGAGAACCTAGGGGATGGTAGGACTTTGAAGATAAAAATATGTGGCATGAAAATAAGAGGAGACACATATTATTCATACTATTATACTTGTTAGTGTATACATAGACCTACCTAAACATAAAATGAATTATTAAGGGAAAGGTTGCTAATAGTTCACCCTAAACAATAATCAATAGGGTGAATTACATACACCCCTTGAGGAGAATTTAAGGCCATTTTATAAAATAAGGAAGCATACCTCATAATGAAAAGGATATCATGAAATTATAATACAAGAAAAAAACCACGACAAAGGTTGTGGATCTTGATTTGAGGTTTATAATATAAATTTCATAGTTAAACACCTTAAATTAGAAATTGAGGTAGTTGTACAAAAATGTCATGTACTTCACCATATAAATTAATGAGTATAAAATTGATCCCAAACACATAATTCATAGTGCACAATATCTATTTACTATATATAAAGGAAATAATGAAATCCAATAGGGTGTGGTCCCATCTAGCCAATGGATAGCTAGGGAAGAGTGTGAAAGTTTTACTTACATCCACATAACTAAAAGCACATCAAACCATAAGATACTTATAGAATATAACATGAATAGTAGTGATAGTATTCAGTTTTTTAAGTGTCTCCATCACCTTGTAACAATGAATGGACATGTAATGATGAAATTTTATATAATAAATAGAGTATTGTTTCTATGATTATGTATTGTTAATGGCTATGTGATAAGAATTATTATTAGTGTTGGGAATGTATATTTTTTATGGATACAATAATTTTTAAATGTATATTTAAAATTAAAATTAAAAATATTCAATGATTCATATTATCAATGCATAGAGATTCATTACTAATTCAGTGGGTTCCTATTTTTATTGTTAGAGTAGGTTATATACCTTAACTCATGTTCACCTAGGTACTTTCTTATTCCCACCCATTTATGTGTGGATATTTCATTTATATTATTTTAGGTATTACATATTTATCTCTTAGAAATTATGGGGATAATTTATAGTTGTTTCTATCCTTTAGGGATAGTTATCTCTTAGTCCTAGCTTTGATCTCTACCTTGATCTCTTAGTTATGTTTGATTCCTAGCTTGATCTCTTAGTTATGATTGATCACTTAACTTGATCTCTTAGTTAGGATTGATCTTCCTTACTTGTATATGCAAGTCTAATTCCTTGTATATGAGGATGCTTTGGAGATATAGATTATTTATCATCATATGATCTATTTGTGTATAATATACTTAGATATTATTTGAAAAATGTGTCAATGGATTTTATTATGGTAATGGTTTGTATATTTGACCCTAGGTAAGAGTTTTCTAAACTCTTTCATGGTATTAGAGTGGTTTATAAAATCTATTAATTATATATTTAAATTCTCCTTTCTTAGTATCTGGTATTCTCTTTCCTTACTGAGTATTCTCTTCTATTGCTTCCCTTTTAGATGGTCCTAAGAATCAAAAAGGTATGCAATAAATTCTAGTTTTTTGGGGGACTTCCTTTTTTATTTTTTTATTATAGGTAAATTTTAGATATTGTATCATTTTAATAAAATCTCACTAATGCATACATATTATTTAAGAAAGACATAATCACATCCAATATCATCCCAGTTGGATATTAGAGATAAGATCTACAAGTTTTTTGTAAATTCATTTTTCGATTAAAAATAATTATTCTTTTTTTATTGTGAGAAAATCGTAAGCGATCACTCTAAATTTTTTTTGGGGTTTTGTTACCTTATTTTTTAATTTCCATAATATTTTTAAATTTTGAATTTCATCAATAATTACAAAAGTTATCATAACTTTACCGGCCAGTACTATTTTGAAAAAATATGAATTTTATTTATTTAATTATGAGAAAACTATAATATCACTTTAAAATATTGGGTTTTATGTGCCTTATTTTCAAAATTTTGGAGCATTTTGAAAATTTGAATTTCATAAGAATTGAAAAAGCTATCATATTTTTTATTAAGTATTACTATTCATAAAAAAAATCCTTTTAGGGAAAATTTTAAAGGGATTTTTTTATTGCACTCCATCATGGACATATTTTTGGCTGAGTTTGACATCCCTTTGCATGTTGCCTCACATTTTAATATTGTTAATTTTTTCACCACTTCTATGTAGGAATATTCACTTGCCATTCCTATTGGTTTAGGATGGATTTCAAATCAATTGTGGTGGCACCATCATTATTTATGAGATTTTATTAGCATGGTTCATATATTGTTAATATCCCATCAAAAAATACTTTATTTCACTCATGCTTATTTATATATACACTTGAAGACATGTTTTCAATATCATCCAATGTCTTTCATAATTTTATTATGTTTTTTGTGCCACTTGTGTTTTTGGCCCACATTGCTTCCTTGTTTTTAGAGCAACTTTCATGATTTGTGATGACTTCTTTGATAGGTTAACAGTTTCCTTATTTGGAAATATTCTAGTGTCTACATGTTTTACTTAATTTAATTTTATGTTTTTGTGTATGGGATATATTTTACTTTTACTAAATTATAAAGTGTCATGGGATGTTTTCTTTTATATCCTAGTCTAAATTCATGTGTGTGTACCTTAGTTTGCATACCCTTTACTATTTCAATTATCAATCTCTCCCATCACCACCAGGGCCATATTATTGAGATATTTTATATACATTTTGTATATTTCTCTTTTATACATGGGTATCTTATTTAGACATTTTGTTTTTTAGAACCCATATGAGGATTGTTATGTCTTAGTGGCGTTCTAAGTGATTTTTTTGTGTAGTGACACTAGTGTGGCATACCTAATAGTCTTTATGTTTATTTCTCATCATTTTAGTCCAATAATTTAGATACTTTCATTGAAATTTTATCTTAGTTCAACATTGATGGAAGGTGTTCAATTAATGCTTCCTTAGGTTCATCATTCTACCCAGTATTCTAGAGTGCAGTGTTCATATTTAGTGATCCTTGTATTCAACACCATTCTTTCTTCAACTTGGAAGTTATAGTAACTCAACATCCATGTATTCTAACAAGAATGATTGATGTCCATAGGGACACTTATCTTCACAATGAATCATTTCTTTGTATGTGTTCCTCATTAGGCCTTAATTCTGGGACCCATTTCCTTCCTTCATTTCTCTCTTCTTTTTGGTTTTTTTTGTGGGAGGAGTTTTCTATTCCTATAGTTTTTATAGCTTTCTCTAATTTATGAGAGATTGTTTCATGGATATATTTTACATGATTACCTAATCAAGCCTTATTTTTGAGACTCATATTATGGATATGCCATTCTATTTTTTGCCCATATATTCACTTGAGTGGGAATGTTAGAGAAGGCTTTTACCTTCACTCATGTTCACCTAGGTAATTTATTATTCCCACCCATTTATGTGTGGATATTTTAGTTATCTTATTTTACATATTATGAGATATTATATATTTATCTCTTAAATATTATGAAGATAATTTATAATTATTTCTATCCTTTAAGTATAGTTATCGCTTAGTCCTAGGTTTGATATCTAGTTTTACCTCTTAGTTATGTTTGATCTCTAGATTTATCTCTTAGTTATGATTGATCACTTAGCTTGATCTCTTAGTTAGGATTGATCTTCCTTAACTATATATTCAAGTTTCATTCCTTGTATTTGAGGAAGCTTTCAAGATATAAAAGATTTATCACGGTATGATATATTTGTGTATAATATACTAATATATTATTTGATCAATGCATAAATGGATTTTATTGTGGTAAATTTTTTGTATATTTGACCCTAGGTGAGAGTTTTATAAACTCTTTCATGCCATTTTTTTGGTCACACCAAATTATATAATAATATACAAAATTATCAATTAACATAAGAATAGTTTGGATATTATAAATTAGGAATCCAATATTTTTATGTTTCATAAAATGAGCATGTGCCCATTCCACACAATAATATAAGAATATAAGCCTTTGTTATTTTGTTTTATTACTAACATATAGTCTAATCTACCCTCTATAAGGATAGATGCGTCAATCCATAAAACATCATCCATAAATAGAACAACTACCTCTTTATCCTTTTTAGGGGAATGATGTAGTCCTATTATGAAAATTTTTGCTTTCATAATCTACTTAAAGATGTTTAAAATATTGGTATAGATTCAAATCACCAAAGTATGGTGACCTCCAAGCCCAAATGAGAGAATTTGATGCACTGATGTAGAGTATAATTTACTACATGTAATTTATGTATCTAAGGTCACCCAAGGACTATGTTGTAAGATAGTTCTAGATCAAAGATATTCCAAAGTGTGTTATAGTTTAGAGGCCCAATGATAATATGAAAGTAAATGATACCCTATGATTCTCTCTCCTCATTATTATAGGCCTTGCTGGTAATTGTATTTGGTTGAATGTCCAATGTTTGATATCCAAAATGATTGACCAGTTTCAAATTCATAATATTCAAACTTGGACCATTGTCTATGAGGACATGCTTTATATTATGTCTCAAAATGACTATATATATATATATATATATATATATATATATATATATATATAAAAGTGGGTTATTGTGAAGAAGAACAAGAGATGACATATCGCTTTGCTCAAATGTAAGTTTTAGTCTTGGGGCTAAATGACTCACAAGAATTTAAAATTTGTCAAGAGAAATGTCACTTGGGACCTTATATTGACTTAAAATCTCAATATATAAGCTTTGTTGGATGTTTTTCATACACAAAAGATCTAAAATAAAATATTGTGTTGGCTTCTTTTGGAATTGTTCCATAATATCATATGGTTTGTCATTAACAGGAGTAGTTAGTTTATATTTTTAAGGAAGGGGGCCTTGAATGGAATTATTATAGGAAGAAGGTGTGTAACCTTATATTGTAACCTTGGAATGTTGGGTTGTGATTACACAATATTGAGTTGGCAGGTGGTTACTATAATTACAAGAAGGGGAACTGGGGCCTAAAATGTTAACTATTGGTCATTAGATAATATTAATGTAATTTCAAACCAAAGGAGGATTATCAGTATATGGGGGAGGTGATCCTAAAATGGATAGTGGTGAATGTCAATTTTTGTTGGCTATTGGATTAGGATTGATATTTATAGTGGCTATATCTCTAATAGTAATGTTTTAGATTGAGGTAAAAGCAGGTTTTGAAGGGGCCCCAAAACCCTTTAACAGAGAGCAAAATAAGAACAATATCTCTAATAGTAATGTTACTTACAATATTATCATTGTCATATGAGAAATTATTATATATGACTTGGTTAGAATGGGTGTCATGACCTTGATTTTTATTAGTTTGATATTATTATGGATTTGGCATTTGATTTTGATTGTTGGTAGGCTTGTTTTGATTTGAATTGTTAGATTGACACTGATTATGATTCTGATAGTTAGAATTGTGTTGCAAAAAATGGTTTTGATAAATACCAAAATTCTAATTAGACATTAAAGCAATGTTTTCTAAATCTATTTCACCATTTTATATAAAATCTTGGATGAAGTGGTGAATATGCACATATATGTGAATAGAATGACATTTAACCTAATGGTAATCACATATCTCATGTTCCATGTACTAGTTAGGTTTAGGTTGGAATTTTGAAAATAGATTTATAACTATCTATATGATCCTATTAACTACAACTATCTTTTGAAACACTACCTTGACAGGTTTACCAAGATCATGAAAAACTCTATATGTATATTAACCTTTTCTTGCAGGTATTTTTTAAAAATTAAGTTGTTAATTAAGTGAGGCTGTTTTGGCATGTATTGGTTACATAATTTACACATGTCTATATTTGGTTACCCCATCACCTACAACATTTTTGTTCATATTGAACAACTTAGTATGTTCATATGTACTTGTTTGGGCTTATGCTTGAGCTGGCATCTATCCTTATATTGAATTTAGTTTTAAGAATAGATTTTGATTACCTATTTATCAATTATGACTTTATCAAATTTTATTCCTTTATAAATAATCTCTTCAAATGTGTTTGCATAATGAGTATGAGATTATAAGCTACGTCTAGTTGTAGATTGGTGATAAAAACTACAACTAAATTTTTATCGGGGATATTTTATGGGAATTAGTTAGCTAATATGCACCCCATTATAAGTAACTAGTAAAAATATCTCCTCTTTATTTGGTATGACACAATTAAACCACAATCACCTCATATTATATGTTATAGGAAAATTATTACACAAACCTTTTAGATAAATCATCAAAGTTATCAACACAATTTTTAGGTAGATGGAAAAACCAGTCCAAATCTTGGGAAACCAAATTGAAAGAAAACATGCGAAGGAAGTAAGTGGTATTGTATACAACCTATTTACAAGCAATGAAGAACTATTTCAAGTGTTCTTTTGGATCACCCATACCTTTTTATTTTTTTAATTTGGGCATCTCAAAATGATGTAGGATTGGGATCTAAAAATAGCTAATATCAAATGGATAAGAACATATAGCATCCAAATTGAAATTCTTAATTTTATTTCATTTTGGATGGCATAAACTAAATATTTTACCTTTTACAAGTCCTAAAAAGTGGGCATGGATTGAGAGATATTGGACACATGTTTTTGGGTATTTGTAGGTGGATTACTTTTACCTAGATAAAGTGGTGGTATGAGGTATTGGGGAATTTATACCTAATTAATTCTACCAAAAATGTTTATCCTATTATTGGGTTTATATTATTGATAGGGTAATTATTGTTGGTAAGACACTTGTTGAGTGTGACACTGATTTTGAGGGAACCATAGTCTAGATGGAGAAATGCTTTGTTGGGTATTGAATGGAACTTGATGGGAATAAAAGGAACATATTATTGGTTAGGTGGAATATGTTATTGATTTAAAAAGGAATATTATTAACTATAATTAATATGTGGTTAATTAATAATAATGCATTATTGATTTGACAATGTTTGTTAGGGATCAATTACCACTTTTTGAAATGGATGATTGGTCATATTGGTCACAACTTGTTGAAGTGGAGGATTGGTTTCTCATTATTTAAGTTGGGAATTGATTTCCAATTGTTGAAGTTGGGTATTAGTCACCACTTGTGGACATAAAGGGGTATTATCAACTTGATGTTTGTGATTCAGTTGTGTTTATACCCTATTTTTTGTAGAGTGTTAGGAATGTTAGATGAAAGGATTTGTTGGTGAGTTGGAGGAATGTTTTGTTCAATTTTGGATGAAACTTGATGTAGATTAGAATGTGTTATTTCATAATTATCAACCATGTATTTTTAAAATAAATTAGATAATTAGGATTATGATTATCCAATAGATTACTTTAAGATATAGTTGTGTTAAATAATTATGTGACTAAGGTGTTACTAGAAAATAAGTCGATATTGGGTGTTGGATGGGTTAGTAAATTTGGATATGAATTATTTGGATATTTTAGATCTATAAGTGGATATTTTTTAATATAAAGAGTAGTTATGGAGTTATCTAAAGTAGCTAAGACTTGACTAGCCTACTATATTTGATAGACAATAAATTGGCTTTGTGAGGGTGAGTCAAAAAGTTGACATTTTCCTTTGCTAGATGTTATGAGAGATAACCATAGGTTAGTATAAGAGCCTAAATTTAGTGAAGAGTAGATTAGTTATTTTATGGTAATGCAATGGGTGTCTCTTCATAGGTTCTAACCAAATAGTGTAAGTTTTTTTACTAGAAATCCAACCAAAAATTTAGTACTAAGCTCTAATTGTCTGACAAGATTTTTGTCTTTCTTATCAAAGAGGTGATGTGTAAATTGGTCTTATCCATAGTTAACACTAGATAACACATTTCATAAGTGTTTTTTTTTTCCATGTTTAGGAATAGATGGTACACTTGGGAGGTATTTCTAATGTTGCATAGGTTCTATTGACAATTTTGACCCTATAGGTCAAAATTGTAACCTTTACCATTCAAAACTTTATAGTTCATCTTTTGAATCAATTTTGGGTCTTGAATAGTTTGAAGAATTGTTCAAGTTTGGTCTCTTTCTTTCAAGAGAATTATCCAGATAGAAATCCCAATGGGCATCTTTAAAAGCAAGGGCAAGTTATCCTAAGCACAATCAAGAGTATGAGGATGAAAGTTTTATCTCCATGGTGTTTTGGTTTTGGAAAAATGGCATTCTATATTAGATACTAGAGTTTTGTGAGAAAGGAATTAAATGACCAAGATTTCATCTTGAGCCTAGTTCACATGTCCACCTATAACCATGTATTCCTAAAGACACCTATAATAGGTCCCAAAGCATGAACATAATCATACAAATTCTAAGACACAAGCATAAGTCACAGTCAAGAACTTTTGATATTTGCCAAGGTAGTGAGGTTTTGAAGTTTTAAAAGGACATTGAGGTGGATTGATTTTCATGAAAAATAAGCAAGTTGAGTGGGGATCCTGATGAAGCAAGAGTATAGGTTAATTTTTCTTTCAGGACTTTTCACCAAGTGTTTTTTATTTCTCAAAGTTTTTTTGGGATAAATGATTGGAATAATTTCCTCAAAATTTTTATCTAAGGGAAAAAATTATAAAGGACTTTGCATTTTGTCTGAAGGAAGGGACACTATAAAAAAAATCCTAAAGGTTATGTGCCCTTAAAGAAGGTATATTTAAGAATCTTGAAGGGTATGTGCCCTTCAAGAAGGTTCATTTATAAGAATCCCAAAGGGTATGTGCCCTTCGAGAAAGTTCATTTACAAAAACCTGAAGGTCATTCAAAAAATTCTAAAAGGCAACTTGAAAATGGAAAGAAAGGTTCAAATCCTTTAGACATTTTGTCTGAAGGAAAGGAAATGGTCCATTTAGGAATCTCAAAAGGGTATGTGCCCTTTAGGAAGGTTCATTACAAAAATCTTGAAGGGTATCTACCCTTTAGGAAAGTGCAAAATAAAAAGCCAAAGGGACACTTTGATAAATCCTAAGGGTACATTTCAAAAGGTTGAGACATTTTGTTGAAGACCCAAAGGCTTCTTTCCCTTTGGGAGTGATTTTAAATAAATTTTGAAGGCTTAATTCCTTCAAACTAATTGTCCAAAGGACAAAGTGCCATAAGACAATGCTCATGGGAAAGGACTTTTATAAAAGGCCAAAGGGTATATGCCTTTCAAAAAAAGGACATTTCAAGAAATCCAAAGGGCACATTTCAAAAGGTTGAGACATGTTTTATAAGACCCAAAGGGTTCTTTCCCTTTGGGAGTGATTTTAAATAAAGTTTGAAGGGTTAATTCCTTTGGACTAATTGTTTGAAGGACAAAGTGCCCTAAGATAATTCTAATGGGAAGGTAATTTTACAAAAGGATGAAGGGTATATGCCTTTCAGAAAAGGGCAATTTCAAAGATGAAAGGACCATTTCATAAAACCTAAGGGGTCATTAGCAATAATGTCAAAGGGTTTATGACCTATAAAAAAAGGTAAGGGTAGTTAGGAATGAAATTTTTTTGATAGTTTGTCTAAAGTAATGGTTCAAATAAAGAGAAGAGATACAAAAGGTCTGAGAGAGATAGACCAAGCAAATAGTCATGGGTAATTTGTCTAATATAATATTGATAGTGAAAATAACTTTAAGAAAAAATGGATAAAGTTGTAGAAATAAACAAGAAAGGCAAAAAGCCTGAGGTAAATATGTGTAAAAGAAAAGTCTATGGAAAAGACATAGACAAATAATAGGACATGCATAGAAATGAAGAACCAAAAAATACAAGAGATGTCAATAGCTCATAAATAGATGAACATGTTCTACAACATGAAAAGTAGCCCAAAATAGGATTATACATGTCCAAGATGTGTACAAATTTCAAACATGACACCTTTAGTTCTAAAATGAAGGCTCATTTACATGAAGAAAGAAGGAGTCTAATATTGGAGAGCTTAACATTGATTTCATACATGCACACTCTTTTTTGTTTTGAGCCTTTCAAATATTCCAGTAGTTCAAGTGAAGACCATTTGAGGTTGAATAGTCTTGATCTCTAGTTGACTAATTGAAAAATGTCACATCCACTCATGATTTCCATGTAATATAAGACATTATCACATTATAATTTAGCTTCAATTCAGTTCAATCTTGAGTTTAGACATCTAAATTAACATGTTGTTCATGCATGAAGGAGATTAGCTCACTGTCCATTTTTTAATGCCAAGGAGTTCTCATGCAAGCATAAGACAAAGGGATTTATGTTTAAATCTTTGGAAATCACAAGTTGAATTGGAGTTGACTTCTCTTCTATTTTTAGTGCCACTTTTTAGCTTGTTGTATCTTTTTTATATAAGTTGGATTTTTAGCCTTGATTTGTATCCCTCTTTTGGCAAGCTAAAATTATACTAAAAATTGAGTTGTAACATTTTTTAGATTAATAGTACTGCTGTTTTTAGATTCTAGGTATCGGTATAGTTTATTTATATCATTAATTTTCATAAGTGACAGAGTTTTTCTTCCTTGTCAAGACTTGATTCTTACCTAGTTACTAGCTGATCAAATAATGTAGGTCATGTTCTATGTTTTATGTCTTTTAGCTGAGTTTATAGTAGATGTAAGTGGCTAGTTAGTGCCTAAAATTAAGCCTATCCCATCATTTCCTTCAATCTTTCATCACTAGATAAAACCTCTTCATGAAATACTTATGAATATTGGTTAATTGGAGTTGAAAGTTTAGCCTTTCTCTTGTCTAAATCAATGTTTTTAGGATCTCTAATTGAGTGGATCAACCAATCATTCAGGGGTATCACCATCATTAGACAATATTTTCTTTCAAGTTTTCTTTCTCTCTTTTCCCAGGTAGTTTATAGTGTAGAACAAATATCCTGATTGATACACCAAAGGGAGATAGCCCTTAGAATTTAGAGATCTAATCCATTGATTAGGTCATCCATAGCCTAGGATTGTTTCCATGTTTTAGTAGATTGTGAAGGCCTGAAACTACCTTCAAAAGGGTGCAAGTATGATTGATAATAGTTTTTGGCATGCCTAGTAGGACTCATTGCAATTGTTCTTGATGAAATTGTAGTTGTAGTAGTTTTCTTCAAGAATTATTTAGTCATTCCAAGCTCAAGAAATTGCTTTTAATAGTCTAGGCATGGTTTCTATGTAAGTCTATTCTTATTGCATTATCATGAATGAGTTTTGATGGATGTGTATAAATAAAATTCCAATTCTATGTTTCCTTATCATCCCTATGATGAATCATACCATCCTGATTATGATACTTATGAGCTTATATATGAGCATAATCATCCTTATTAGGAGTATTATCAAAGCTATGTTGAGCCTTATCAAGTTTCTCATGATCCTTATTATCAAGAACATGCTTCTTACCTTCCTTGTGAGCCATATTAGTCTCAGGACCAGATTTCATCTTTCCCATATGGCTATGAAGTTTCATATTAGCTGTCTTGTCTTCAAGAAAGAATAAATTAAATAGAGCTCAAAATACTAGCATATGCAAGGAAAGTTTGTTCAAATTCTTAGTATAAAAAAGTGAATGGTTTATTTCAAAATGTGTCCAATGATCTAGAAGAGATAAATGAGCTATGTATTCTTTCGTTGGATAAGATGGAGGCTTGGGAGAGGCAAAAAAATTGAGTTAAATATCTTATCTACAAAGGGTTATTATGTTCCTTATTCTCATGAAGTTCTTAATCATGCCTAGTGTGTGCCAAACAAGCTTCCTAGTTGTATTCAAGAGCATATTCAAGAGCCTATTCATGAGGATAAGCCTTCTTATAGTCCCCTTTCTTCACCACTCATCTCTCAAACACAATTTATCTTTGAGAACAATGAGATTTTAGAATTTGATGAGGTAATGGCCAAGTAGAAGGAACATAATACAAAGGTCTTTCTGAGTTTCTCTTTCCCTCTTCTCTAAAACTCCCTATATAATTCCATTTTTCTATAGATTCCAAAATATAATCATGATCAACTTCCCATGCTTCATTCTCCCTCTCAAAATAATGAATTTTATTCCCCTCCCAACATCTCCCTTCTTTAAGAGGAGCCTATTCTCAAGAAGATTGAAAAAGAGGTAGCTATAGATCAAGTTATTGTAGAGTGTGTAGAGGATTATTTAGGTGTGTTTATGGAAGAGTTTCACATTGATACATCACATAAGGTTGTAGTTGAGAATCCAATTATATTTAAGAATGAGAAGGTTGATCTTGATGTGGAGGAACTCCAGGAGGAGCTAATATGAATTGAAGTCATAAATGAGTTACATGTATCTCCTATTCAAAAGGATATAAATAGATTTCAAGCTGATCCTATTCAAATAGATCAAAATGAGGAACAAAAAGATGTTTGGTACCTATACCTTAAATCTCTGCAAGAGATTGAATAACTTTGTATGGATATGTTGTCTATTAAAGAACATGTTTATGAGAAATCTGATTAAGAATCACCTATCCAAGATCATAATATAGATTGGTTTACTTATTCAAACATCATTGAAGAGATAGATAAACTTTTAGTAGTTGATAATAAGGATGAGGTCATTTAATAATAATGCATAGATGATATATCACTTGACAAGGTGGTAGATGACAAGTAGTATTGAAAATATCAAGAAGTACTTGATGAGTTTGTCTTTGTTGGTGATTGGTTTTCTATTTATGACTCATTTGAGAATATGCTAATATAGTTGGTAGACAATAAAAATGCCTTAACAAAGGTTATGATTAATAAACATCCACCCTTACAACTTGTACCATCTCTTGGAGTGACTAAGTTAATGAATTTCCCTTTTGATCTAGATGGATCATGCTTTGTCATGGTTATCTAGATTCTTGTTAGTTTATTTTCCTCTAAGTGTTGTTCAAGCACATTAGTTTAGTGTGTTTTGTCCCAAATAAGTGATTATTTGTACTTTTGATTTACTTAATTATGTTTTCATATTTTTGACTGTTTTCTCTTCTTATTTTGAAGGATGAAGGTTACTTCATGTTTGGTCAAAGGATATTTGTATTCATGGACCAGGTTTACCATTATTTTTGTGAGTTAAATATCATGTTTATGGTCTAAGTTCTCAAGCATATCAGGGATGCTTCCTAGTTGAGTTGCTAAAATGTTGACAATTTTGACCCTACAGGGCAAAATTGTAACCTTTACCATTTGAAACTTTCCAATTCATCTTATGAATTAGTTTTGGGTCCTAAATATTCTAAATAATTATTTAATTCTAGTCTATTTCTTTTGGGAGAATTTTCTAGACAAAAATCCCAAGGGACATTTATAAAAGCAAGGGCAAGTTATGCTAAGCATAGTCAAGAGCATGAGACTGAAGTTTTATCTCCATAGTGTTTTGGTTTTAGAGAAATGGCATTCTATGTTAGATACATAAGGTTTTGTGAGAAGGGAATACAATGACCAAGATTTAATCTTGAGCCTAATGCACATGTCCACCTACAACCATGTATTCCTAAAGACAACTATAATAGGCCCAGAGCATGAACATAGTCATACAAATTTTAAGACACAAGCATAGGTCATAGTCAAGAGCTTTAAGATTTTAAAGTTTCAAAAGACATTGAGATGGATTAATTTTTATGAAAAAGAAGCAAGCTGAGTGGGGAACCTAATGAATTAAGATTACAAGTTTATTTTTCTTTCAAGAATCTTCACCAAGTGTTTTTTATTTCTTAGAGTTTTTTCAGGCTAAGTGATTGGAATAATTTCCTCATAATTTTTGTTTGAGAGAAAAAATTCTAAATAAGAACTTTGCTTTTTATCCAAAGGAAGGGACATTAAAAAAATCCTGAAGGGTATGTGGCCTTTGATAATGTACATTTAAGAATCCTAAAGGTTATGTGCCCTTTGAGAAGGTTTATTTACAACAATCCTGAAGTGTATGTGCCCTTTGAGAAAGTTCATTTGCAAAAACCCAAAAGTCACTTGGAAAAGTCTAAAAGATAACTTGAAAAGGTAAAAAAAGGTTCAAATCCTTCAAAAAAAAATTTCGAAGGAAAGTAAATGGTCCATTTAGGAATCCCAAAGGGTATGTACCATTCAAGAAGGTTCATTACAAAAATCTTGAAGGGTATCTTCCCTTCAATAAAGTTTAAAACAAAATGTTGAAGGGACATTTCAATAAATCCAAAGGGCACATTTTAGAAGGTCGAGACATTTTTTCAAAGACCTAAAGGGTTATTTCTCTTCAAGAGTTATTTTCAAGAAAGTTTGAAGGGTTATTCCTTTGGACTAATTATCTGAAGGACAAAGTTCCCTAAGAAAATTACTATAGGAAAGGAATTTTACAAAAGGTTGAAGGGTACATACCTTTCAGAAAAGGGACATTTTGAGAAATTTGAAGGGCACATTTCAGAAGGCCAAGACATTTTGTCGAAGACCTAAAGTGTTATTTTCATGGGAGTGATTTTAAAGAAAGACCGAAGGGTTAATTCCTTTAGACTAATTGTCCAAAGGACAAATTTCCCTAAGACAATTCTCGTGGGAAAGGACTATTACAAAAGGCTAAAGGGTACACGCCTTTTAGAAAAGGGTAATTTCCAATATGAAAGGATCATTTCATAAAACTTAAGGGGTCACTAGTAATAATTTTGAAGGGTTTATGTCATACAAAAAAATGTAAGGGTAGTTAGGAATAAATTCCTTTAGATAATTTGTCTAAAGGAATGGTTCAAGGAAAGAGAAGAGAGATAAAAGGTTTGAAATAGATAGACCAAGAAAATAGTCATGGGCAATTTGTCCAATGAAATATTGACAGTGAAAATAGATATAAGCAGAAATGGATAAGCCATGGAAATAAACAAGAAAGGAAAAAATCCTGAGGCAAATACATGTAGAAGAAAAGTTCACTAAAAAAGACACAGACAAAAAACAAGACATACACAAAAATGAAGAACTAAAAAATTAAAGAGATTTCAATATCTAATAAATAGATTAACACATTCTATAGCATGTAAAATGGCCCAAAATATGATTAGACATGTCCAAGATGTGTAACCATTTCAAACATGACACCTTCAGTTTTGAAATAAAGGCTCATTTTCATGAAGAAAGGAGTTTAACATTGGAAATATTAGCATTGATTTCATGCATGCACACTGTTGTTTATTCTGAGCCTTTCAAATGTTCCAATAGTTCAAGTGAAAGCCATTAGAGGTTGACTAATCTTGAGCTCTAGTTGACTAATTAACAAGTGTCACATCCACTCATGCTCTCCATGTAATAAGAGACATTCTCATGTTCTAATTTAGCTTCAAGTTAGTTCAATCTTGAGTTTAGACATATAAATTAGTGTGGTGTTCATGCATGAAGGAGATTAGCTCACCATCCATTTTTCAATGCCAAGGAGTTTTCATGCAAGCATAAGATAAAGGGATTTATTTTTAAATCTTTGGATAACATAAGTTGAATTGAAGTTGACTTCTCTTCTATTTTTAGCACCACTCTTTTGTCTTGTTGTATATTTTCTATATAAGTTGGCTTTCCAACCTTGATTTATATCCCTCTTTTGGCAAGACAAAATTCTACCAAAGATTGAGTTGTAACCTTTTTCAAATTAATATGACTATTGTTTTTAGATTCTAACTATTGGTTTAGTGTATTTATGTCATTGATTTGCCTAAGTGATATATTTTTTCTTCATTGTCAATTCTTGATTCTTACCTAGTTACTAGCTGATCATATTATGCAGGTCATGTTTTATGTTTGATTTATTTTGGTTGAGTTTACAGTGGATGTAAGTGGCTAGTTAGTGGCTAAAATCAGGATTATCCCATCATTTCCCTCAAGATTTCATCACTAGATAGAACCTTTTTATGAAATACTTATGCATATTGGTCAATTAGAGTTGAAAGTTTAGCCTTTCTCTTGTCTAAATTAGTGTTTTTAGGATCTCTAATTGAGTGGATCTACCAATCATTTAGGTGTATCATCATCATTAGCTAGGATATTATTTCAAGTTTTATTTCTCCTTTTCCCAGGTAGTTTTTAGCATAGAGCAAATATCCTAGTTGATACACCAAAGGAAACTAGCCCTTAAAATCTAGATATTCAATGCATTGATTAGGTCACCCACAGCCTAGGATTATTCCCATGTTTTAGTAGATTGTGAAAGCCTGAAATTACCTTCATAGGGGTGCAAGTCTGATTGACAATAGGTTTAACATTAGATGAAATGTTGGTGAGGTATTTTTTCTCTCATCCTTGGTTGATAATTGATGTTATATTTTTGAGATATTATTTATTTACATATTTTTACACATAATGATAATATATGTACAGATTGTAAATTACCTCCATATCAAGAGGGGTTATAAATAGTTCTAATATGGGTATAATTTGGCATGTTTGGGTTTACAATCTTTACCTTAGAATAAGTTTAAATGTTTGAATTTTTTTTTTTGATTTGAAATGTAGTTTTGATCAAATTAGGACAAAACATTTGGAAGTAACCTATTTTGGTTTCATCAAATGGAACATCAAAGGAGGAATGGTTCAATTAAAGGTCCATCAATGTAAGTGATTTATAAAATAGGTATATGAACCAAATTAGTCTAAGTATATCAAATGTTCTCAATATTTTAAGTATTATTATGGTTTATAGTGCTCAATATTTATATTTTGTAAGTTTTGAACTTGTACTTAAACTGGAACCATGATTAGTGAATTTAGAAAACAAACTTGATCATTAAGGAATTTTTGAACTTGGATTTTTTGTGGTAGACTATTTGTTTATGTTTTCAAACTTTTAACCTTAAGTTTCAGAAAAAATGTGTTTTGGAATGTTGGATTGGTTTTAAGTGGTGTAACCTTTGGGTAAAATTTATATTTAGATAATGTTTGAATGGAATTAAACTAGGCATTGAATTTATAAAAACAAGAGTTTGACCTTTGAGTTTGGAACTATGAAATTGACTATTTTAACTTTGGAATTGGAACTAGCAATGGAATTACGTTTTCAACCAAATGGACAACATAATGGAAATGGTTTGAAACTAATTTTGAATTAATTTTAAATGATAAATTATTAATTTCTTGGAACTATAACTTGGTTCAAATTGGATAGCCTAACAGTTGGTATAGACAAGGAGGGTATGCATTTAGACAAGATTTTGACAAAAATTATATAAAGAGAAATTTATGGATTGGAATATGGATAAAGTAATTCCTCTTTATGTAGGTGGATATAAATTAATGTATTGAACTTGGGTTGACTCAATAAATTTTAATGACTTGGTTTTTGAATGGGTTTTTCAAACAAAATGGGTTTGGAGACAACAAAACATGCAATAAATAATGAAGCATCACAAGTATTATTTATAATAAATGACACATGGTTACATCAAAATCATTTATCCTTTAATATAATCACCTTTGAGAGGTTTAAAAATTTAAGGGTTCATTGAATAATTAAATGCAATTATGGTGGTGTTTCAATCCCACCCTTCTCTCAAAGGACCATATATGGAAGAAAATATTAAGGGGTTATTACTTTTGTACCCATACATTAGTGAAATTTTGAATACCAAAGACATTCCTATGAAGCAATCCAAAATTGGATTATTCACATGAGGGTTTATCCCCTTCATGACCATATGAGTTATCACATATTAATGATCATGCTACCATATTTTTGGATTACTTAAAGTTTTATGTGGCTTACTATATGGTCCCCAAAGGGCCTAAAATATATCAAAAAATAGATATAGGCATTAGGTTATTCATAGGGGATACATTCCCTATCGAAGAGACCTTGAATTCCCTGATCATGATTTCTAATAGCTTAGCATTTGGAGTTAACTTATTACTTTCATAAAACCCTTTATGGGGAATTATATTAGTCCTTAACAACACCTTATTATAATCTATTTTCCATGTCAAATTTTTGGGTTGGTATGAACACTAGGGGATACACTCTGATTCATCACACCCTAAATATCTATGAGAAGGTAATGACACCCCATTCACATAAAATAAAATAAAAATGAAAGCTATTGTCATTATAATTCATAAGAATCCTACTAAGGATATGTCAAAACCATAATAGGAAAATATCTTAGAATAAAACAAGTGGCCACGTTCATGTTTCTAGGTCATCCTACCAAGGGGAGAGCATATGTGTGAATGAAGTGTTGTGGTATTAATTTGGACCCATGGGGAGAGTTATTTAATATTTCTCCAACTAATCCACAAAATGGAAACAAAATTAGGCAATGGATATCCTATAGTGAGATTGATCCTCTAGAGAGGGATGGTTCCCTTGTATCAATAACCTAAACTAATCTCTTACTTATAACAGGGAGAGAAATAGATAATTATGCATGAAAACATGTAAAATGAGGTGATGCACCAATGTTTTGGATGCTTATAATTTTACATAAAACACTATTAGACATTTTTATAGCTTAAAATATCACTTCACTCACTCTTTGATCATATTTCACATAAGTATTTCACAAAAGGGCATGAACTAGCTATTAATATAACATGGGAGGGCAATTGTAGACTTCCAAACCAATCAATGAACTATCTCTTACACATAGAATGACATGTGAAATCTTTAAGATACTTCATGGAGGTGAGAAAACTTAGATAGAGGCAAAGGAAATCATAAATTCACTTAACCACATTTAAGAATTCATGAAACATGCTTCAATTTAATCTTCAAATGGAGGAACTCAGTATTTTATTGCATCAAATAGGTGTTGCAATAAAAATCTTGGAATATCATGGGCGTGCCAAAAGTATAAGTCTTATTTTTTGGGAAGAAATTGGAGATATGAGAGAGAGAGAGAGAGAGAGAGAGAGAGAGAGAGAGAGAGAGAGAGAGAGAGAGAGAGAGAGAGAGAGAGAGAGAGAAGTGATCAAGCATAAATCAATAAATGAGGCCTAACCACCTTTTTATTGACTAAAATTAATCCCACTTCTAAAAATTGACTTTCATTAGCTCTAAATAGATTTCAAGTCCTCTGATTGGATTAGAAACACACTAGAAGACAAGAACTTGTTTAGGATGATGAGTCTTGATCCATAAAAAGGGAATAGTCTCCAAATACTTTTGAATTTCATTGAATGCTCAACTATCTATCTCAACCTTTGAACTCTCCATCTTATTAGAAAGCTTACAATAACATGCTTTATCTTGATATGTTCTTTACATTATTAGATAGTTATTTTAACTCATTTGTTGGTGTCTCTTTAGAACATAATTTTCATAATCACCATTATACCTTTATTTCAATCCCTAAACATAGGTCTACTATAGATGAAAACCAACTCCCTTATTAGTTTTCATGTGGCCATAATTACAATGAAGCTCTAAATTATAGGGTTTCTTGATCATGAACAATACATAAAAATTATGTTTGAGGGATTTTGAGATTTATAGTTGAGATTTAATGTCATTATATGACCTTTTAGGGTTTGCTCCTCGTAACCCAAATCATATCCTAATCTTACATTCATACCTTTACTTGTCAAATTGGTGAAATACTTTTTAAATGATGCATCCTCCTATGTGGCACCTTCCTTGGGCTGCTTATCATATTTTGAAAATATGATCATCATCACTTGGACACATGTCCTCATCTCATGGCTATTATAACTATTGTCTCCAAATATTACACCATAAAAGAGGGTTGTTCAAGCCTCCTCCTAATTTGGTCAATATTGGGACATTTCTAGGCATGTGGGTGTGCCTATAAGTGGAAATGAACCTCTAAGTTGAAAGGGATAGCTCCCTATATTATATTTTGTGTAATAAAATATGTTAAACCAGTGTATTTGGATGAAAATGGTTAGAAATTTGCATAAATGAAAATCCTAGTCTAAAATGGTGATACACCAAAAGTTATTATCCACATATATGCCCTATAATTTTGCTTAATATAGTAGAATACAATCCTATCAATCAAGATCTAGAAGATTCAAACATAAATACTTCAATGTAGAGACAAAATTAATGAGATCACACATGGTAAGTAACTATAAAAACAACATGTATATTCCAAAAAAGGGTTACACATGCAAAATATCATATAGCTAGAATGTACTCTACATGACCTATTGGATCAACTCTTTACTTAGAAGCATGAAGGATAGAAAATATAAGGATAAAAAATCACTTTCTATCACTTTATGTCTCTTGCATGCCTAAACAAATTTCCAAAGCTTAGAAAGAAAATAGACTTATGCTTTTTTTCTCAAAGGCAAAAAAATGGCAAAACATTCCAATACAGCTTCACCATACTATTTATGGATGAAATAAAAATAGCCCAAGGGTCTTATTTATAGAAAAGAGAGAGAGAGATGAGGGAGGTCATTTTACCAAAGAAAGGAATCAAATCTATTATAAGTCATTATCCTCAGCTACAATTCATTTTTGTTAATGATGCTGATTAGGGCACTCTAATTGATTCATGTCACCTTCTTGAATGTCATGAGCTTGACCCCCTAAATATGCTTCCAAATGACTACTTAATATAAATGGGATATTTGGTAAAGGTGAAAAAAATGGTCCTTATCAATGGAGCCACCTATTATAAATATCTTTCAGTGCCAACCGCTTCTCCTTGGCTTGTCAATTTGTGTAATGGCATGAAAAAGGTTGATTTCATTCAATTTGGATTTATCCTTCCATTTTGCCTAGTCCTGAAAGAATGACTCAGATCATGGTTTTTCATTGTTGATCTACCATTGGATCAAGCTTATAAGATAAGAATTTATAAAAAAAAATTGCTTCTATCTAGACCCTTTCAAGTTTTTTGAATGGCTTTACTTATAAAACTTTATAGGCAAAGCACTTGTTTAAACTTGATTTGTACCTATAGACCCATTTGGGTTTTCTTGCCTAATTTAATTATAAAACCTTATAATCAAAGCACCTTGGGAAACCTAGCTTGTACTACCAAGATCCTTTTAGGTTTTCCAAGCTCTTCTACTTATAAAATTCATAAGTTAAGCATGTTGGGAAACTTCATTTATATTGACATCTTTTGACACATCATGAATTGACCCAATGACTAGTTGTCCACCTTAAAATTGATGTCCTTTAGTATGTCATGTATTGACCCAATGGCTAATTATCCACCTTAAATTTGACATCCTATGAAATGTCATGGATAATCTAGTCAGGTTTATTATTCGGGAAATGGCTTGACAATTTTCTTGAAGTAATTCCCTCAGACAAAATTCTGAAGGAATTCCTTTGGGAATTAGCTTTCAAGATGTTTGGCAAAGGGAAACATGTTCCTTCAGGAATTTTTCTCGAAGGACACATGTAATAAAGTGTCCTTTGGAAAAGTTTCAAAGGACACTCGAGAAGGGACAAAAGGCCCTTTCATAAAATTCTGAAGGGCATTTCCAAAAGAAATGGCCCTTTGTAACTTTTTTAAGGGCAACCTTTGGGGAAAAAAACCCTTCAAAAAAATTTTGAAGGGCCATTTCGTAAGAATGGGCCAAAAAGTGACCCTTCAAGAAAATTCTTGAAGGGCACTTGGACAAAAAATGTCACGTCAAAAATTTTTTGAAGGGGCATTCAAAAAGAGACAAGGTAAAAGTGCCCTTAAGAAAAGTTTTGAAGGGACACTTGGGAAAAAGAGTTCCCTTCAAAAAAGTTTTGAAGGGACACTTGGGGGAAAAAGTACCCTTCAAAAAAGTTCTAAAGGGACACTTAGATGAAAAAGTGCCCTTCAAATTTTTTTTGAAGGGACACTTGGGGAAAACAAGGTAAGTGAAGTGCCTTCAAAAAATTCCAAAGGGAACTTCAAAGGGAAGTGTCCCTTTGGAACTTTTTTGAAGGGCACTTCAAGGGGAAGACAAAAAAAAAGGCTAAGGCAAAATAAAACAAAGGAAAAAAACACTGAAGGGAAAGTAGAACAATGAAAAACCAAAATAACAAAGGCCCAAACATAGAAAATGAGAAAGGAAGAATGAAAACCAACTAAAGAGGAAACACAAACTAGTTATGTATAAAAAAGGATGACATTTTAGTGATTTCTAGGGGAGACCTACCTATTATGTCCAAGACTAGCTACCTACATCCTTCCATTGGGCATGGAGTCATGCAAGGCAAAGAGAAACCAAAGAGAACAAGCCCATGGCTAAGAGCAAATAAAAGAAAAACACAACAAAGCAAACACAAGGAAAGAAAACACTTAAAATGGAAACACTTGTGCTATAAAGCATTTAGGGAAAATAAATAGAATAAAGGAAACACACAATAACAAGTATTTACAAGACATGGCTAGCAAGGTCGAGAAGTAAGACTTCAAGTGGATCCCATTCACAAGAATATGCAACTCTTCACCATCCATCTTAGATAGCTAAAAGGAATTTCTTTACTTTCACTTGATGATGTAAGGACCACTCCACAAAGTATCAAACTTTGTATGTCTATCTAGTTTTTCTCTATCCTCATCCTATTTCTACACTAAGTCACCTTGTTTGAACACTCTTGCCCTTGTCCTTTTGTCAAAGGATTTATTCATGCGAACTTGAGGGTGTTCCAAAGCTTTGTGTGTATCATCTCTTGCCTCTTTTAGCTATATTAATTATGTTAATCTGACTTCTATAGGAGTGTTTTTAACTATTTCCAATAATTGTGCAAGTTCTAAGGTAGGGAAATCTTATGATATGGATAACCTAGATTCTCTCCCATGGACAAGTACAAAGTGAGAATTACCAATTAACTTCTTGAGAGTGACTTTATCTACCCATAATATTGTCTTTAGCTTGTTATGTCATGCTCTTTTATTGGTTTCTAATGTCCTCTTGATGATCTTCATGAGGTTATTAATGGTAGACTCAACCAATCCATTACCTTGAGGGTAGTAGTTGGATGAAGTACTCAAATTAACCCCACTCTTTTCAACCTAGTCAAAACTTTTAGCACTTATGAAGGCACGTGTATTATCCAAGATGATGACATGAGGAGCTGTAAACCTTGTCACAATGTTATCTTATAACTCTAAGATAGAATTTTCACTTTCCTCCTTTAATGTAATAGCCTCTACCCACCTTGTGAAGTAATCCATAGCAGTCAATATTCATTTGTGTCCAACACTTGATGGAGGGTTGATCATGTCAAGGCCCCATTACATGAAAGGCTGGTCCACTTGATTATGATTCAATGGAAGAGATTCATGTTTTGGTCTTCCAAAAAATAAATCACATTGAGGAAAAACCTTAACCTAATGATAATATTCCTTAAAAAGACTAGGCCAATAGTAACTAGCTCTCATTATCTTTGCAGTTGTTGTTCTAAGAGAGAAGTGACCACCATTTTCTCCATTATGGAAGTTTTCTAGTAGCATATCAAATTGATCATTGTTAATGTATATTAACAATACATTATTCACATCCTTTTTAAATATAATTCCATCTATAAGACAATAAGGAATAACTTTTAGATTAAAATACATTTTTTGAGATTTTTTCAAGCCATTGGGACACTCACCATTTTGAAGAAAACTAATGATGTCTTGTGTCCAACTTTGATTTTGCATTTGATTAGCTAGTTGGGTTTGTACTTGATTGACCAAAGCTTGCTCCTTTGTCTCTTGAAAATTAGATGCAAAATGTTCACACAAACCTCTTCCTCTTACAAATTTGGTGACCTTAATGTCAATTTCATATTCCATCACTTTTGAGATCCATCTAGCTCTCTTTTCATTAAGATCCTTTCTTAGGAGGAACTCCTTGGTACTAGGATGGGAAACCATGGCATGAATATTGTTGTTAGAAACCATATGCCTATATTTTTTTAATCCTCTAATGATGGTTAGGGCTTGTTTCTCCACAAAAGAATATCTTACATTGGTTGAAGAAAGGAATTGGTTGCTCAGCATCTTCATAATTCTTTTGCATAAGCATAGATGATATTGTGTCAAGGTTAGAAAAGGTATAGAGCATGAAATCTTTTGCAAAATTTAGATTTAATAGAGTAGGAGATTCTACAATTGCTTTCTTGATTGCTTCAAAACTACTCTTACCTTCCTTTATCCAAGAAAAAACTTGGTTCTTTTTTAGCATGGCTGTGATAGGCTTTACCATAGTTTCAAAGTTTTGGATAAACCTCCTTACAAATTTTATTTTCCCAAAGAAGTTTTGTAGTCCCTTCTTGTGTTGGGGCAAGGACAAGCCTGGACTAGCTTCAATCTTTTCAAGCTCAATAGATAAATCTTTTTTTGAAACAATATGACCTAAAAGGTTACCTTCATGGACATCAAAGATGCACTTCTTTGGATTGAGGGATATGCCATAGTCCCTACATTTCTCAAACACTTTCCTTAGATGTCCCATATGATCAACAACATCCTTTTAAAAAATGGTAATATCATCAAGGTAAACAAGCAAAAAATTATTGATCAAACCTTTGAAAGCCATGCCCATTGCCCTTTGAAATATAGCTCTAGCATTGAAAAAACCAAATGGAATATTCTTGTAGGAAAATTTCCCCTACTTGGTGGTGAAGGATGTCTTCAATTGATCTTCTTCATTTACCAATATTTGATTATAACCTGAGTAACCATCAAGAAGTGAGAAACGTTGAGAACCTAAAATAACTTGTAGAATTTGTTCCATAGAAGGGAGTGGATAATGATCCTTGAGAGACACTCTATTTAAATCATGAAAATCCACAAAAATTATAATTTCTCAATTCTTCTTTCAAATTGGCACAAGGTTGGCTACCGTGATTGATAGGAAAAATAATCCTAGACTTAATTAACTTGGTCAACTTTTTCTTCATGAATTATTCTATCTTGAAATTGATAGGCCTTTGCTTTTGTCTTACTGGTTTAGCTCTAGGCTCCAACTCAATGGTGTGATGAGATAGACTTGAATCAAACCCTCTTTTACTCCCAAGAAAATATGTCATGAAACTCTTTGCATAATGCAATAAAATCTTGCCTTTGCAGTTGAGAACATACCTTACCAATCTTCAAAAGTTTATCTTTGAAAATCAGAACTCTCTCATAGTTTTCCTCCTTTATTTACATGCTCATTATTTGATTCTTATTTTTAAAATCCTCATTAGAGACATTCTCTAAGGTAATCATCCCCTTAGGTATTTTATTTGTATTCAACTGTATAGTTTGCTCTTTATAATGATCATGTAATCTCTTTTGATTTCTTAAGGAAAAGCCTGCCTCATTTTGAAAGAAGTGTGCAATGTGTTCAACACTTTCAAACATTTTCCATGACACTTAATTATCCATAATGGAAGGTATCACAATGATATTTATATGAGATTGATCCTTCTCCTTTGCTACATCAACAACTGAATCAAAATGTGCTCCTATTGCATCCAATCTATCGGCATGTTTGTTCAAATCTCTTGGTATGGGTTGTATGTTGAAGGCATCAAAGTCTTCAAGTCAATCCCATATCCTATGATTTTAGTAATTAATCGAGGGGTTATTGGATATATCTTGACTTATTACTTGATGAATTACCTACTCATTATCTGCATAGACTTTCAAATTCTTTATTCCTCTTCTCTTTGCCCATTGAAAACCATTAACTAGGCCTTCATATTCTACCACATTGCAAGTGCAACTCAATTGAAACCTATAAGAGGAGTATTAATGATTACTTGATGGATAAAATAACATGATGTCATATCCTACACATACTTTTTTCTTTGAACCATCAAATAACATTTTTGACATGCCATTAAGTTCAGGATCCTCATTAGTGAGTGAAGGAATTAGAATGTTCTCTTTATGCATACAATAAACTCTAAAAATCAGTCTCCTTAATGAAAGTGTAAGGAAAAAGGCCTTATTTTTTAGTTCTATACTTGTCAAGATAAAGATTAGAAATAACTTTAGGAGGGGAATATGTTTCACGATCCATGACCATTTCATCTTCCTTGTTGATTAGACAATTTTGATTTGACATTGTCTCCAAGTATGGCTCAATGTGGAACCTTGCTAAGAGTTGAGTCCTTATAGGCACCTTTGTCCCATAACTTTTACTAAAATATAAAAAATACCAATTAGTAGAAAGGTATCTACCTATCTTATATGTGAAGTCCCTTGACAAGCATATAGCAAAGTGTGTTGGAAGCTCCACCACCATAATGTCTTATATGATAGGGAAGCTTGGGCAACCATGTAAAAATAACTTTACACCTTTGAAAAATCCTACCATTTTGGTTTGGGTCCCATCCAAATGTAACATGCCCTTGCTATGTGGCTCATAGTTCCAACCCAACTTATCAGCCACTACTTTAGGCATGATAGTAGTGCTTGCTTCATTATCCACAATACAATTGTGGACTAACTTGTCTCCCACAATGAGTGTGAGGTAGAAAGGTGGAGGATTTTTAGCCTTGGTTAAGGGCTCCAAAATATGATTTTTAGAATTTATGAGAGCCACATCATTATGATTTGTAACTTGAGGAGTCATATGAATGCTTGTTAATTGCTCTTGCAAAATCTCTTTTTGACTGGGTCTATGTAAGACTTCCCAAAGGGATATACTTGCCTTAGTGCTCTTCAATGAATCAACAATGTTTAGAGAGGGAACATTCAAATTATATAGAATTTTTTATGGTAATGAGGGAGCTTGAGTCTACTATGTTGCAATCTTTGTATCCCCACTTAAATTCTAATTTTGTTGGGGAGCATGACTTGAAATAAGTGTGGTACTTTGATTGACATTTGGTGGCTTTAAAGAGGCATCACTTGGAGCTACCCATGGTTTTTGGCCTTCTCCAAATGATATTTTATTAGCTCTTGTATTGTGTAAAACTAACATGCCTTGATTCAACACAAAATCATCTTTTACTTAGAAATTCATCATTCACAAACTTGTGCTGCTACCTTCTACATGATTATCCCTTTGGCTGGGACATGCTTCTTTTGCTATCATGTAGGGAGTAGTTTTCTATGGTATTGTCAAAGCATGGTTGGTTCCTATATCATCATGTAAAATCTAACCTTGAAGTTGTCTCCATTTGTCCAAATGATCCTTTCCTTGCACTAGATTTACATATACTAGAATAATAGCCTTTACAAGAGGATTTGAATTTGGATTATATGCATTGAGCTACCTATTGTAACCTTGTTGATTTTTTCCTCTCCCTTGATAATTATATTGGGATGGAGCTCTATATCCTTATTGAGGATAATATTATGCATGAAGAGGAACACTTGCTTGATATTAAGCTTGCTTGAGCTGATCTCTCAATGACATGATTTCTTCATCCTTGTCCATAACATTATCCACCTTCTTGGGAAAGGCTCTTGGCTTCACATTGGCATTAGGAACTTGTGACATGCTTGGATCTTCAACTAAATTATGAGACAACAAAGGCATGTAAACTCTTGGAGGAAGTTTTCTAGCATAAATTAAGCTATTCTTAGCCTCAATTTCTAGCTCATATGCACTTGCAAGAGTGAATCATCCCACTAAATACAACATAACAACAACATCAATACTAATCTCTTTGAGGTATGTTGGGAACACAAAGCTAAGAGGAGGTCTCATGCTTGGTGGCAGCATACACCATGTTCTTTGAAATCTCCCATGGATTCATTTGGACCTCTTCTTATTGCATTCAGTTGATGTATTAGGGAAGCATGATCACTCTTATTTTCAAATATTATCACTAGTAGATCTCTAAATCCATCCTAGCTTTAATGCAACCCCCTTCTAATTTTCTATACAAGTCAATTTTTTTGCCTTTTAAAGACATAGTAAGCAACCTAATGGCTATGTTGGCCCTAGTAACATTATAAAAATTACAAAAATTAGAGATGTCTCTAATATGTTTAGATGGGGTAGTAGGACCCTCTCCATTGAAACTAGGAAGATTTTTGGTAGCATTTGGAGGGATGGGGTCATCTATAGGAAGTTATATTGGGTTCTGGGTATTAAAATTATGGAAGGGTTGATACCTATACATGTCTTCTTGATTATTTAATTCATGATTTTTAGTTTCTTTAACTTTCTCCACCTCTTCTTCTTCCTCTTCAAAACCACCCTACCCAAGCTCTCTAAGTGTTAGGAATGGTTTAGGATGTTCTTTAAAAATAACTTTAGCTAGAGGTTCTTGGTCAAATATCCTAGATGACCTATTGAGGACCATGAATTAAACTATGGGAAATATGGTCTAAAACTAGGGATTCTCACCCTTTAGAGTCACCAAATGAGATATTTCATAATACAAATGATACTTGTCAAGACCATCATTTACCTTGACATGAAAATAATAAAGAATTTAGTCCCACTGGGTGTGCTAGAACTATTGTCTCCAAATCTTGCACCCTAGAAGAGGGTTTTTCAGGCCTCCTCTATAATTGGGCAATGTTGGGAAATTTTAAGGCCTGTGGGTGTGCCTATAAGTGGAAATGAACCTCTAGGTTAAAAGGGCTAGCTCCCTGTATTAGCTTTTGTGTAATAAAATCTACTAAACCAATTTATTTGGATGAAAAGGGTAAAAATTTGCATAAATGAAAAGCCTAATCTAAAATGGTGATACACTAAAATTCATTATCCACATGTATGTAATAAATTTTTCCACAATATAGCAGAATACAAGCTTATTCTTTAATATCTATAAGATTTCAACATAAATATATCAATGTAGAGACAAAATGAATGAGATCACACAAGGTAAGTACTTGGAAAAACAAATTCTATAGTCCAGAAAAGGGTTACACATATGTAAAATATCATATAGATATAATGTACTCTACATGACCTGTTGGATCAACTCTTTGCTCAAAGCATGAATGATAGATAACAAAAGGATAAAAAATCACTTACTATCACTCTGTGTCTATTACATGCCTATGAAAATGTCTAGAACTTAGAAAGAAAATAGACTTATGTAAAATTCATTATCCACATGTATGTAATAAATTTTTTCACAATATAGCAGAATACAAGCTTATTCTTTAATATCTATAAGATTTCAACATAAATATATCAATGTAGAGACAAAATTAATGAGATCACACAAGGTAAGTACTTGGAAAAAAAAATTGTATAGTCCAAAAAAGGGTTAGACATATGTAAAATATCATATAGATATAATGTACTCTACATGACCTGTTGGATCAACTCTTTGCTCAAAAGCATGAATGATAGATAACAAAAGGATAAAACATCACTTACTATCACTCTGTGTCTATTACATGCCTATGAAAATGTCTAGAACTTAGAAAGAAAATAGACTTATGCTTCTTTTCTCAAAGGCAAAAAAATGGCAAAACATTATATCAAGGCTTCACCGTACTATCTATGGATGAAATAAAAATAGCCCAAGGGTCTTATTTATAGAAAAGAGAGAGAGAAGAGGGATGCCCATTACACCAAAGAGAGGAAGAAAATCTATTGGAAGTCATTATCCTCAGTTGTAACTAATTTTTTTCAATGATGCTCATTAGGGCACTCTAATTAATTTATGTCATCTTCTTGAAATCCATGGGCTTTCTCCCTCGTATATGCTTCCCAACATATACTTTTAAAAAATGATATATTTGGGGAAGGTGAAAAAAATGGTCCTTGTCAATCGAGCCACCTATTAAAAATCTCTTTCAACCCCAACCACTTCTCCTTGGCTTGTCAATTTATATAATGACATCAAAAAGGTCACTTTCATTTAGTTTGGATTTGTCCTTCCATTTTGATTTGTCCTCAAGGAATGACTTAAATCATTGGTCTGCACCATTGATCTACCATTAGATCAATATTATAAGCTAAGTAGTTCCAAAAATCTAATTTTCTTCTATCTAGACCCTTTTGGGTTTTATAAATGTCTTCACTTATAAAAATTTATAAGAAAATCACTTGTTTAAACCCAATTTTCACCTGTAGACCCATTCAGGTTTTCTTGTCTACTTTACTTATAAACCCTTATAAGCAAAGCACCTTGGGTGACCTGGTTTGCACCACTAAGAACCTTTTAGGTTTTTAAAGCTCTTATAAAATTCATAATTCAAGCATGTTAGGAAACCCAATTTGTATTGACATATTTTAGCACATCATGAATTGACCCAACGACAAGTTTTCCACCTTAAACTTGATGTCTTATGGCATGCCATGCATTGACCTAATGACTAGTTGTCCACCTTAAATTTGACATCCTAGGACGTCATGGATAATCTAGTCGAGTTTATTGTTTGGTAAATGGCTTGATAATTTTCTATAAGTAATTAATTCAAATAAAAGTTTGAAGGAATTCCTTTGATAATTTGCTTTCGGGCTTTTTGGTAAAGGGTAACATGTTCTTTCAAGAACTTTTCTTGAAGGACACCTATGGGAAAGTGTCCTTCAAAAAAAATTTGGACACTTGGGAAGGGACAAAAGGTCCCTTTGGAAAATTTTGAAGGCTATTTCCAAAGGAAATGGCCCTTTGGAACTTTTCTAAAGGGCAACCTTTGGGGAAAAAAGCCCTTTAGAAAAAATTTGAAGGACCATTTTGGAAGAATGGGCCAAAAAGTGACCTTTCAATAAAATTCTTCAATGTCACTTGGAAAAAAAATGTCCCTTCAAAAAAAAATTGAAGGGGCATTTAGGAAGAGACAAGGCAAAAGTGCCCTTTGAAAAAGTTTTGAAGGAACACTTTTGCAAAAAGAGTGCCCTTCAAAAAAGTTTCAAAGGGACACTTGGGGAAAAATTACCCTTCAAAAAAGTTTTGAAGGGACACTTAGACCAAAATTTTCCCTTCAAAAAAGTTTTGAAGGGACACTTGGAGAAAACAAGGCAAGTGAAGTGTCTTCAGAAAATTCTAAAGGGCACTTCAAAGGGAAGTGGTCCTTCAAGACTTTTTCGAAGGGATATTTAGGGGGAAGACAAAAAAAGGGGCTAAGGAAAAACAAAGTGAAGGGAAAAGCATCAAATGGAAAGTAGAACAAGGAAATACCAAAATAGAAAAGGCTCAAACACAAAAAATGAGCAAGAAAGAATGAAAAGTAATTGAAGAGGAAACATAAATTGGTTATACAAAAAAAGGACAACAATAACTTTGATTGAATTTTCTCTATCAATCTCCTTTGGAGTCTCTTAGCCTTGACCTTTAATTATTTTCATTGATCCACATTCTAATTTATATATCATGCCACTTAGCAGCCCCATGTTGATCTTTGTCTTAGCGTTTAAAAATGTGACACTTAGTAGTCTTACATGCTTCTTGTGAACCATACTATTAGTATTCATCTGTCTAACATGTTTATTCCATGTGGTGGCCTTGCATGTAATCTAGGATCATTGAATTTTTGATCTCATGCACATTTTTGATCTACTTTTTCATGGTTAAACATGCTCCATCGATCTTTAGTCTACTGGATCAAATACATACCATTGATCTCCATTTTAACAATATAATAAAATGTAAGCTATGATTTGATTAAAAGTCACAATTATTGAGACACTTGGCATCTTTTCATTTATCCTTAGGATCCTCTGACCTCTTGACCTTGAGATCACCATTGATCTTTGCTTGCATGATTAAATGTGCACCATATATCTTTCTTGACTTGTTGACTTTGTGAGATCATCCACATGTCATTGATCTTTATTTTGAGCTTCCAAGATCATGCCACTTGTCAGTCCTACATTCAACTTGAAGCTTGTTAAGGATTTTTGAATCCAAATGGCTATTTTTTATGGCTTTAAATTGACATCTCTAATCACGTCCTATATTACTATATCATCTTTAAAGGCTCAAATCTTGATATAGAAAAGACATCAAGACACCAAACTTTTAGGGTATGTTCATGGAAAAAATAACACAATTTTCTTGGAATCCTTTAACTTTGGTCAACTTCTTAAGTAAATTTATTAAATTTAAAACCAAATTGACCTATTCATTCCTTCATGAAGTGCCAAAATAGTTTGGTTTCCAATAATCACATTAAATAATTCCTAATATTAACTTATTGGCTCATAAGATAAGCTAGTATAATAAGCAAGGTTTTGAATGATGGGGGTAATAATTTGACCTATGAGGTTAAAATTATAAACATTTTGGTGACTCAACTAGGAATCATGCCTACTATGCTTGAGAAATAGAATGTTTACATGAATTTTGGACTCATAAACAATGACAAATCTGATCCATAACTGCAAGAAACGTCTTGACTTGAAAAAGACAACAATTCCACCAAGACAAGGAAACCCACAAAATAGGGAAACTAATCTAAACAAAGAAAGTGTCTAGATAAAGCATTTATTTTGGACAAAACACAAATAAATTAATGTGATACAACACTTGGAGGATAAAAAACAAACTATGTATAAGGAGCTTAGCTCTTTAATAACAATGTTTCAGATGTATCCCATTAACCAAGATAAGAAGCTCCTTGCCATCCATCTTTGAAAGTTGGAAGGAATTATTATATTTGTAACTAGAGATTGTGTATAGACCACTCAAAAGAGAGTCAAACTTTGTATGCCTTCCTAGTTTAGCTCTATCCTCATCCCACTTGAGGGCCAAATCTCCTTCTTTAAAATGTTGTGAAGAAGCTCTCTTGTCAAAGGCTCTTTTTATTTGTGCTTGGTTGATTTTCATGGATAACAGGGACTAGTTTCAAACCTATTTTAGCTCCATAACTTAACCATATCTGATCTCCATTGGTTCATTATCCAAAAACTCAAGTTGATGCATTAGTTTTAAAGTAGGAAACTCAAGAGAAATAGGTAATCTTGCTTCCTTACCATATACCAAATTATATGGAGAATTGGATATTGATATTTTGTAGGTTACCCTATTAACCCATATATTTGATTTAAACTTGAGACACCATGAACTTTTATTATCTTCAATCATCCTTCTTATGATTTTTAATAGGTTCTTATTTGTAGAGTCAAGAAAATCATTACCTTATGGATAGTAATTTGATGAAGTGCTGAGATAGACACCATGTTGAATATCCCATCAGATAATCATAATCCCCATAAAGGCCATATAATTATCATAAATAATGGTTGAAGGAGATCCAAATATAGTAAGTAAACCTTCATAAAAATCTAAAACATTGGATTTGTTTGCTTCTCTCAATGTCACTACTTCTGTCCACCTAGTGAAGTAATCCATAGTAATTAGTATCCATTTATATCCTAAACTAGGGGGGTTTGACAAGACCAATAAATTCGAATCCCCATTATATAAATGGATTATCCATTAAAATTGGTTGGAGAGGTAAGGATTCAAGTTTTACTTTTCCTACAAACATAACACACTATTTGCACTTCCTAACCCATGTAAGACAATCACCAAATATGCTAGGCCAATAATACCCACCTATAATGATCTTAACAGTTGTTATCCTTGTATACTAGTTACCTACACAATGTCCATCATAGAACTCTTCAATCAATCTATGTGTTTCACTTGGATCTATACATCTTATCAACATGCCATTGATATCTTTATTGAATAAAACACCATTAGTAAGAAGAAATAGAATTGAGTACAACCTAAAATACCTTATTTGTAGAGGAATTATATGAGAGGGATAAATAACATATTTGATATATCTTACCAAGTCATGAAACCTATTGGAAGGTGAGGTATGATCAGATGTAACTTTTTTATTGTTTGACACCAAAATCACCTCATTAGCCTCTTACAAGTCTTGGGCTACATGCTCATAAAGTCCTTTGCCTATAATAAATTTTATGACCTTTATTTCCTCATCATACTATATTAATTTCATTATCCAAACAACTCTTTTCTCATTTATGTCTTTGTTCAAAAAAATCTCCTTGACACTTGGATGGGCAACCATTAGGTGTATTTTATTGTTAGAAAACATGTATATAAATTTATTGAGAGACCTTATAACTAAAAGTACATGTTTTTCAACAAAATTTTACCTTGTTTCATATTCTTCCAAGCCTTGAATAAATAATGGTATTTGTTTATCCAAATTCTCATGATTCTATTACATAAGAATGCCTGAAATGGTATCTATGTTATCATAAGTATACAAAATGAAATCCTTTGTGAAATCTTGGTTTATAAGAATAGGAGTACTATTTATGGCCCTCTTGATCTCTTCAAAACTCTTTACCCTACTTTAACTAGATTAAAATCTAATTCTTCTTTATCAAGGCTATAAGTGTCTTAGATAAAGTGGCAAAATCTGAAATATATCTTCTTATAAAATTAATTTTACCTAAGAAGATTTTCAAAGCCTTCTTGTACTTGGGAAATGAAAGTGAAAAAATTTAATCTATCCTTTTAGGATCTATACTCAAACCATGTTTTTAAATCACATGCCTAAGAATTTTACCTTCATGAACTGAGAAGACACACTTTCGAGGATATAAACACACCCCAAATAGCCTACACCTTTGAAACACTTACTTGAGGTGAACCATGTGCTCACTTGCACTATTTGAGAATACTATTATGTCATCCAAATAAAAAAGTATAAACCTATTAAGAAGGCCTTATAATTCCATATCTATGGCTCTCTAAAAGGTTTCTCCACCATTAGATAAACTAAAGGGCATATTTTTATATGCAAATATCCCCCACTTGGTAGTGAAGGATATCTTGAATTGTTCCTCTTCTTTGACCAAATTATTATTATAACCACTATATCCATCTAAAAAATAAAATATCTCTAAACCTATAACCAATTGTAAAATAAGTTTTATAGATGGCAATGGATAGTGATATTTAAGGGAAGCCTTGTTCAAATCCCATAAGTCAACAGATAGTCTAATCTCATTATTCTTCTTCTATATTAGAAAAAGTTTTGATACCCAAGTTGAGTGCTTGATTGGAAATATAATAGATAGCTCTATGAACTTATGAAGCTCAGCTTCATCAAAGGCTCAAATTTTGGATTGCTAAGACTTTGTTTTTGTCTCACTAGTTTAACTTTAGCCTCTAACTCAATGATGTGTTGATCTAGACTTGGGTCAAATCCTCTGAGATCACTATATTGACATGTAAAAACATAAAAAAAAACTTGTGCATAATTCAATGCAATATTCCTTTTATGAAGGAGTGCATACCTACCTAGCTTCAAGTTCTTACTAGCGATAATCTCCACATTGGCATAGTGTTCTTACTTTGTTGATAGAGATAAATTTTCTTTTCTTAACTCATCTTCACCATTGAATATGTTCTCAAGCATGACCAATCCCTTAGAAAAAATATTTATTTTTAGTTACACAATCTAATCACTATACTACTCTATAATAACTTTGACTGATTTCTTGAGGAAAACTTAGCTTCTTCTTGTAAGAACCTAACAATTTGATTGTTATCCTCAAACATTTGCCAATTCTCATAATTATTTAGAATAGAAGGCTTGAAAACCACCTTAATATGTGACTAAATGTTTTAACTTATTAAATTATTTGGGATACTAAATTGTGCCCCAATGGTAGCCAACCTATCTATATGTTTTTTCTCATCTCTTATTATTGCCTAAATGTTGAAAGTTTGAAAATCCTCAAGTCCGTCCCAAAACCTATGATTATAAGATCTAAGAAATAATTTTTTACATACATTATTACCTCTTAATTTTTTAACTAGAATTTCACTATCACCAAAAATTTGTAAGGTGTTGACTTTCATCTTCCTAGTCCACTGCAAATCATGAACTAGTGCCTCATACTCTATAACAATGTTTGAACAACCAAACTAAAATTTAGTAGAAGAGAAATACCTTCTATTTTTTGGATAAATAAAAATAATTCCAACCCTAATACCATGCTTATTAATTGATCCATCAAAGTATAATTGACACAGACCGTCACTAGACTCATCGTCCTTCATCATGGATAGAATTGGTGCATCATTCTCATGGAGGAAATAAACACCAATTCCATCTTCTTAAATTAGCTTATAAGGATCATGATCATACAATTTAGAGGAAAACTAATCAAGGAATAGATCTATAACTCCATATAAAGGTGATTCATCTTTCATTCCACTATTTTCTAGCATCTCATCTAGGATGATACAATTGGTATTCACAACACTTAGCATATATGGCTCCAAATGGAAAAATGTAATAGGTTCATAACTTATTTTTACCCTAGTACCATACCTAGTTATGAACATCAAATATATCCAATAAACTAATAATTATACTCCAATATTTGAGGTGAAGTCCTTGATAGACACATGGCAAAATAGGGAGGCAAGTTAAAAATAACTACATCCTACTGAATGTTAACATTAGGACAAGCATGTAGTGTCAAATTCAGATCTTTAATAACGTCTACTATCTTTTTTGGTAACCAATCCAGTTAAAATACCCCTTTAGTATTGGATTTATAAATAAGACCTAGCTTATCTCAAATTTTCTTAGACATAACAATGTTATTGGCTCCATTATCCACCATATAGTTATGAACCAAAGTATCACCAACTATCAAATAGAGGTATAAAGGAAGAGTTTTATTTGATTTTACCTAATGTTTTTACACCTTTACCATATTATGTACTTTTTCCCCTATTGCTTAGTTGTCTAGTCTAAATTATTTAGGATAACACCTTCTTTTTCAATAATCTTTGGAGATAACTAAAGATATAAAAGCTCTTGAATGAGCATGTCCTTTTGTCCTGGAATAAATAGGTAATACAACATGATAATTCTAATTTTATACTTATTTATTTGAAACACTATACTAAATTGAGCCCCAATAACCTTTGGCTACACTTTCTAAACCACTTGTTGCTCATGAATAAGAGGTACTTGAATAACTTTTCCAACCTCTGTATTCTAATTTTTGTGTTATAGGGGAAATTTTTTTATCTTTGGTACTCTTGGAAATAAAATTAGGATTTCTTGAATCATTACTCACATATTGAGCCTCAATAATGGCTCTTCTTTTATCTCTATTTAGAGTTATAGCTTGACCACTTATATTTCTAGTCTCACCATCTTAATTGAAAGCAACATGATCATTCATTTGCCAATTCACATTAATGGAATTAGGCTACCATTGAACTAGTTATGCCTCTCCTTGTGATTCTAAACTTGTTTCTTGGTACTGACTTCCTTGAAGAGGAAACTCTTCTTGTGTTATTTGAGGCATACCAATGTTTTATGACACCAAGGCTTGGTTTTGAGTATCTTTGATATTAAATGGTTACCAACTTGAATCCTACATCAATTTATTTTGAGGTGGTGTGGGAACTATAGCTCTTAAAGTGTAAGTTACATTAGATAAAGAGTTTCATATGGTTTAGCTTGAGTTATGGCTCTTTGTGGTTGGTAGGGTGGTTTATTTTCTCTAAACCCTTGATAAGGAGGCCTTTGATCTCTAAAGTGTTGAGAGGTGGTCTATGTTTGTTGTTGATAAGGCCTACTACCCTAATACCATTATCATTTTAGGTACTATTTTATTCCCAAAAGATTGTAACAAACTTTTTAACTCTCTAAGCTCACTAGCTTGACTAGAAGGGGTTATAATTTGATCTTTAGGGGATGTAATAGGCGCTAAATATGGTATTTGAGGAACTTGAGGAACTGGTATAGACTTTAATGCTTGGAATATAGGCATTAGAGGCCTTAGAGAGAGAGAGTTTACTAGCTTGTATAAAGCTATTATCTACTCTTATTAAAACCTCTTAAGCATTTGGTAAGGTAATACCACCCATTGATTAAATCATCACACTAATATCCAAGTTAAGGGATTTCAAATAGTATAAGAAGGCATATTTTAGGGATGGTATAATCAATGTAGGTATCTTAGTCCATGTCTTTTGGAATCTGAGGTTAAAATTAGACATGAACTCATGAGGAGATTTCTATATGGTAGTAAGATATTCAACTAAGGATATGTGATTATATTTGTCTTCAAATTATCTTACCAAGGCTATACCTAATTCATCCTAGGTAGCAATGGAATTCAGTGTGAGATTTATATACCATTGTAGTGTTTTTCCTTTGAAAGAAGCAATAAGCAGTCTAATAGATACATTGTCTTGAATAACATTATGAACAAAACAAAGGTTGGAAACATCTTGGATGTGATCAATATGATTAGTTTGATCTTATCCTAAGAATAATTGGATACTCTTAAGAATAGATATAGGGATGCCATCAAATTGGGCTAAATTTAGTGGACTACATCTATTGAATGGAATAAACACTTCATTTTTGATGGCCATCTAGATAGTAGGGATTGTACTACTTAGGACAATAATATGACTAGGAGATGAATATTTATTCTATGGATATGGTTTTGTCCTACTAAACCTTTCTCTTTTATATGAATTAAAATGTAACTTAATAAATTAAAGAGGAATAACTTTACTAGATGACCTTGTAGTAACCTTTAACATGAGATTTTTTCTTAGATGATGTTATTAAATCTACAACCTAAAGAATCTTTAGCTTCTAATGATGATGGATGTCTTATTATAATACAAATACTTCTCCTCAACTTTGAAATCCAACTATGCCAAGGAGAATGCATCTGACTGAGCATGCTAGAAACTATTGTGGCCTTAATTTACACCCATGGGAATAACCTAAAGCTCTATCCAACTAAGCAAAAAATTAGGAAAAACCTTAGGATTTGGGTATCTTATAGTGAGTTTGAGCCTCTAGAGAGGACTGGTTCCCTTAGATCAATCACCTAAACTAATCTCTTACTTGGAAAATGGAGAGAAATAGATAATAATGTATGAAAACATATACAAGGAGGTGATACACCAATGTTTTGGACACTTACAATTGTACATAATGCACTTTAAAATAATTTTAGACCTAAAAATATCACTTCACTCATTCTTTTATCAAATTTCACATAAGTATTTCATAAAAAGGCATGAAATAGCTATCAATCTAGCATGGGAGACCAATTATCCACTTCTAAACCAATCAACAAACTAGCTATTGCACTTATAATGACCTATAAAAGCTACAAGACACTTCATAAAGGTGAGAAAACTCATAAAAAAGTAAAGGAAATCATAATTCACTTAACCACATCAATGAATTCCTGAAACACACTTTAATTCATCTTATGAATGGAGTAATTCAATCTTTTATTGCATCAAATAAGTGTTGCAGTAAATGGGAGATATATAAGAAAGGTGAGGAGAGAGAGAGAGAATAGAGAAATAAAAAATCATTAAATGAGGACCAACTACCTTTTGATCGATTAACATTAATCCTTCTTCTACAAATCAACTCTCATTAGCTCCAAATAGATTTAAAGTCCTCTTATTGGCTTAGAAACACACTAGAAGACAAGAAATTATATAAGATGATGAGTCATGATCCATCAAAAGGGAAAAATATCCAAATAATTTTGAAATTTCATTGAATGATCCATTGTCTATCTCAACTTATGAACTCTCCATCTTCTTAATGAGCTTATAGCACCGTGTTTGATCTTGATATGTTCTTTATGTTATCAGACAATCACTTGAACTCATTTGCTAGTGTTCCTTTAGAACACAATTATCAGAATCACCATTTTGCATTTATTCTAATCCCTAAACATAGGTCTACTATAGATGAAAAATAATTCCCTTATTATTTTTCATGTATCCATAAATGCAATGAAACTATTTAGGCTAGGATTTCTTGATCATGAACAAGATATAAAACTTGTTTCTAAGGGATTTCAAGAGTTATAGTTGAGTTTTAATGACATTATACAATCCTTTAGGGTTTTCTCTCGGTAACATAAATCATATATTGATCTTTCATTCATACCTTTACCTTCTTAGGTATTGAAATAATTTTGAATTGACATGTTTGCCTACGAGGTACCTTCCTTGGGCTACTTATCATATTTTAAAAATATGACCATCATTGTTAGGACACATGTCCTCATCTCATGGACCCTAGAACTTTTATTGAATTTACTTTCAATCTCTTTAGGAGTATCCTGGCATTGAGCTTCATTATTACCACTGATCTACATTATAATTTCTAAATCATGCCACTTGTTAGCCTTATGTTGATATTTGTCTCAACCTTCAAAAATATGACACTTGGAAGTCTCACATGCTTCTTTTAGACCTTGATATCAGTCTCTATTTGGATAACTTGTTTATTTCATTAAATTTTTGATCTCATGTCCATCATTGATCTACTTCTGCATGGTTAAATGTGCTCCATCAATCTTTGGTCTACTAGATCAAATATAGAGCATTGATTTCCATTTGAATAATATGATAAAATATGGGTTGTTGATATGATCGAAGGTCACCATGATTGAGACAGTTAGAATATTCACATTTATCATTAGTATCCTCTAACCTTTTGACATCGAGCTCACAATTGATATTTGTTTGCATGATTAAATGTGCACTGTAGATATTTATTGACTTATTGACTTCATGAGATCATTCATGTGTCATTGATCTTTGATAAGATCTTATGAGATCATGCCACTTGGTATCCCTACATTCAACTTGAATCTCATTAAAAAAAATTTATTCCAAAAGGCTATTTGTTATGGCTTTAACTTGACATCCTTGGGCATGTCCTACACTGCTAGATCATATTTAAAGGTTCATATATTGATATAGAAAATACATCAAGACACCAAAATTGTAAGGGATATTCATGGAATAAATAACACCATTTTCATAAAATCCTTTAGCTTTGGTAAAATTCTTAAGTAAATTTATGAAATGCACAACCAAACTGACGTACTCATTCCTACATGATATGTTAAGATAGTTTGGTTTCCAATAATCACATTAAAGAATTCCCAAGATCAACTTATTGACTCAGAAGATAAATTGGCATAATATGCAAGTTTTCAAATAGTGGTGGTGATAATATGACTTGTGAGGTCAAAATTATCAACACAAAAAACACAAGGAAACAAGAAAAAATTAAATTAAATTAGTGTGAAAAACTAAATGACTTAGAAACAAACAAGTTTTAAACCCAAATTAAAATTGTGTGTTCTTTTTATGCCTAAATTAAAATGTTTACAAAATAAAATGTGTTTTTGGGTCTAAGATCCACTTTTTTAGTCAAGGTTATGTAACTAAAGTGGATATACATTTCTAATGTGGTTTTAAATTAGAAAAGGAAGTTTTAAGTGAGTTTTTTAAGTCTCACAAAATTTTCAACATAGAGTCAAACTATAATTTGTTAGGGTGAAACTGTTGATACCTATAGATAAAGACCAGAGAAAACAAACTATTGAAACCATTTATTACTAGGGTGAAACCACTGATACATAGGGTGAAACTACTAATACATAAGTCAAAACTATTAATTATCAAAAAACACAAATAAATTGTGAACTTATTGAAATATAGGGTGAAAATATTATTTGTTAAGGTGAAACTATCAAAATGTAGGGTGAAACCATTGAAAACTAGGATAAAGATATAAAAGTTACTAGACATCAAATCACTAATTTGAACTATATTTTCACTAAATAACAGGTTGAAAATACCATTTTCCTAAGTAAAATTGATAATTATAACATGTAGAATGAAAAATTAGGACCAAAAGGTGAAACCATTGATTTGTAAGGCAAAAATTTTGATTTTGGGGGTAAACACATTGATAAATAGGGTGAAACCACTAATTCTACCTAGTATGGACTTTTCAAAATATTTGAGGAAAATAAGATGAATTAAGCTAAATATTACATGAATTCCTATAATTAGAAGAATTTAAAAGGCCAATAAGTGTTTTTGGGGTGTGTAAGGTCCCACCAAGCATGCCATTATGTAGAAAAAGAATCCAAATTTGGTTAGATATTTATTAATGAATAAAACATTAAAAACATTGCATGAACATAACACTATAAGCCTATCAATTAGGATTGAGCAAGGTCAAACAAGAGGTGAACCAAGTGGAAAATAAACAAACACGTTATACATTTATTGGAGGCTCATTTGCTTGCATGTTTGAAGAGGTTTGTGTACAACTTATAGACTGCAGATCTTTGTCAATGTTGACTCCATGCATGGGAAGAATTTCACCTTGTCTACACTTGATTTGAATTGAGAAATATGTGAATAAATGTGAAGCTATAGTATAATTTTGGCATAATAAGTTTAGTTCAAGAGAGATTTTATATAATGTCTAAGGACCCTTGTATTTATAGAATTTTTATTTGAATATTAGCCATTTATTTAAGATCAATATGAATTATGTTGAGCATGGTCATTAATGTCTTTGGTTGTCATTGAGATCAAAGAGAGCATGAGATACTAGTGCATTAATGACAAAGAAGTTATCTTTGATACCTTGGAGAATATATGGCACATTTGTAGGTCTGTAATGATAAAGAATTTGTGAGGCATCCATAGATGTCTTAGTGTTACTCTAGAGTGTCACTTGATAATTTAGAAAGATAAAAATGCATCTTCTAGTTTAAGATAATTTAGAAAGATAAAAATGCATCTTCTAGTTTAAGAGAAGCTAGACCGTTACTATACATCATACAGATATTTATGAACCAACAAGTTTATGTATTTAATATAGGTACTTATAAAGTCAACTAAGGTCAAAGTATTTCATGAAGCTATTTTTTATAGTGCCAAGAAGTTACCCTAAAGATTTATAATCTTGAATTGTTTTCTAGTTAATTTATAAACCTTCAAAGTTGCTTTTATAGACTGTGATGGCCTAGAGACCATCAAGTTTAACTATGTTGAAGTCTGAGGTAAATAGTCAATAGATATAATGGTGAGTGTTCATCATCCATATCTTCATCCAATAGTGCATGTGAAGTCAAATTATCAAAGGTTCCAAATATTAAATGCACTTATGACAAGTGTCTCTATCTTGCTAATTTAATAGAAGATCAATGGTTCACATGTGTTCATACAAATAGAGGTCAATAGTGCAAAATGATTGAAATAATCAAATGTGCAGAAGGCACATAGAGCTACCAAGTGGCACAATCATGGGAGCTCTGATCTAAGATCAATAGTGAGAATTGAAAGATAATTATAAGTCTAATCCAGAGGATATTGAAAGTGTGTATTTATCCAAAGTTTCTAGGAAGCATGAGATGAGGTTAAAGTGCTTGATGTTTAACATTTGCTCAGTGGCCATTGGAATTTGAATATTCAAATTCATGAAGGAAAACTAATGCATAGTTTTTGAGCTATATATTTTTATCTAGGATGAATTTCATGGTGGTGTAAAAACAAAGTTGTAGAGGACTTCAAGGTGAATGTATAGAATCTAGTTATAATGTTTGAATATTTATACAATAAAATTTATAAATCTTTAAAGTTGACTATTTATTCATTTATGGTGTTACCGTGTATAGAATAATGTTTGAGCAATTTGTGTTGAAGCAAAAAAGTGTTTGGTAGGAGAAATGACCTTAAGATGTCTTAGAGATCATATGTAGTGGAACCATGTATTTTAAATTGATATTATGTTCTTAATTTTCTTGATGAAATTCTATATGGGTGAATAGGTCACCATGAGACCTATAAGGGCTACTTAGGCCTAATTGAAAGGTGCAGCTACTTAAGTGTGACCCATAGATACCATGGCCAAACTATGCCAATGTATTTGAACTATATATTAGCATGATAGTTGTCTTAAGGTTTATTTCAAGTATTATGGCCAACCAAGAAGTTGATATTCATGAAGACTCTATAAAAGGTGAAGACCAAGGTAATGGTTTCTAGACTTGAATGTGAAATAATTGAGAGAGAATGATATAGAGATGAAGAAAAGAGAATAGAGGGAGTGTGATTATTCAATGTACTAAAGTATAGATCTAATTTAGGATGAGATAATAAGTTTAGATTGATCAAAAAGGGTGTTCGAAGGAATTTATTACATGAGCAAGTTTGAGTGTGTGTGATGTGTTGAAAGAGAGATATTGTAATTTGTCTCTCCAATTAGATTGAAAGGAAATCAGAGTTTTTGAGTTATTGATTTCATATGTGTTATGTGGGTGCTCAACATATATAATAAGTGGGTGTTTGTTCATACTTAGGGGTGGGTTATCCTTGTGAAGTGGGTGTTTCAATAAAAGGCCTCATGTTTGTGATCATCTTATAAGATAAGTATTCCGTGTGTTTATAAGCTTAAGAGTGGGTTTTATTCCTTAAGAGGATTTCTCACGTAGATCTAGTGTTATGTGTGTGATCTTACATCATATTTCTTATTCATTATTATGAGTATATTATATGATTTATGAATGCTTATGGTTATTGATTAAGAGTTTGAAAGGATTACAATTTAAGTTTAAAATATCTTGCATCACTGATTCACCCCCCTCTTAGTGATTGTACCTCCAAAAAATTATGGATAGGGAATCCTAAAACTCATGGTTATATAATAAATAGTGTGTAATAGACTCCATCTAAGGTAATTTTAGAGTGAAAAACATATTTGGAAGAAAAGTGTAATAATTAGTCCTATTAGAGTGTGTCATAGATGAGTGTGGAAGTTACCTTGTCATAGGTGTAAGCGAGTGTGTAAGTGACCATTTCATAAGCCACCTTGATTGCACGCCACTCCATATTCTATTTACTTTCTAGGTGATGTCACTAATATGAGGTAATATTGTATTTTTTTTATAAAAACTGATAATTTGAAATGCATGGAATTTTACATTAGAAAAAGGTTTAATATAATTAATTAAGGTGATTAATTGATAATTATAAGAATTGGGTATTTGAAATTTTCATTTTTCCAATTAAGTGTTCATTTAATTTCTCTTTAATAATACTTGAAAATGTTTAGGTTCATTTTGGTTGAACTTGATAAAATTACTTTGATGTTATAGTGCATTACATTGATTAGGGATGTGTTGTTGAAAATTTAGATTAAATTACTTGTTGTGCAAAGAAATTGGATCAGTTTTGATTTTTGGTTAATATTGTATGTGATTATATAATTTTTTTTGATTGTAGCTTAGACATGGAAGTGGTTAAAATGAAGAATCTACAAAAAATATGTCAAACCTTGAATTCATAGTTTGATGTTTCTAATTATATTGATGTCATAAGATAAGTATACTTCATGTATTAACTAAGTATGCATAAGTAATAAAATAAAGAGAATGTATAAAATATATAGTTATGCATAACTAAATTTGTATTAATTCATAACTATTAAAAATAACAAGTATACATCAAAATATATTATGAAGCTGAGCTCTATTTCCCTAATCTTAATATATTACATTCAAATAATCAAAAAACACATCTTTTTGCTATGAATGTCTATCTATGTTATTTATGTGAGATGCCTCAAGGTGAAAATTGTACTTTGAGTGACTTTTGTAATTTTTGGATGTCATGATATAATGATGTGCTTATGCATGTTTTTTATATGTTAAAAAATATAGTGAAGAATCCTATCAACATTATCCCTAAATTTAACCTCTGTCTCATTCTCAAGATAGCTATAATGAAAAATTAGGCAAGGATTTATGTACTTGTACTTGGATACAAAAAATATTATTTATTAGAGAGTAACTTAACCTCAAAGGATTTCCATTTTGTAATGTATCCATTGGCCCATTGAGCTTTTTTTCAACTTAATATTCTCTCAAACTAGGTCGATGATGTCATTTGGTGGGGCTAAACATCAGTCATTTTTTAAAAAGTCTCCATATTTTGACCACTTGATTAAGTATTATTAAACATCACACACATGATGCATACAAATATTAAATACATCAAATATATTTTTCAATAGTATACTCAAAGCGGTTATAAAAAGTAGCTCATTATGTAATATTCATGTGTAGATAGCTCAAATTACAATATTGTATACTAAGATGATATTTATCTATATTAATAAGTCTAAATATAATGTTATAATCCAATATTCACATCATTTATGTATCTATATTTCTTTTTAGATCCATTAGATGTTGTAAAGGGTTGTCTATGCCATGGTATATGTACACTTTTGATTGGTGTCTAAAAATTAGTGATACTTATTAGATAATCTGAACTCAACATATTTACATTTGTTGAGATATCCATATGATAGATATGTTTCTTACTCTAAAAAATATTATATTTTACTAATATGATGATGTAGTTAGGTGGAGCCTAACTATTGATCGTATTGTAAAAATATCTATTTCCATGTTAACTTATTCCAATTTATACATAAAATTGTTGATTGTCCTAAAATCATCTAGGTTGGTGATGATCCATTCCCATTTTTATTATTTAGTATGGAATTTACTCCCAAAATATAATAGCCATTTTTTCTACTCCAATATGGTCCTTAGTGATGTTGTTTATGTGGCAGCTTGATTTATTGATTCCCTTAAAGCATCCAAAGTTCTAGTTTATGTTTGTGATGTTTTCAACCATATTATAGTGAATTATTATTTATGACTATTATTATTTATTATATTCTATGGGATGTCAAAAAGTTAAGTAGATACTAGAAAGTATGTCTATAGTTTATGATGTCACAATATGACTAAAGGCTTCCTCGATTTAACTTTATACTCAATTACAAAGACATCAATTTTTTTAAACAAGGTTGAGTGTCTCAAAGAATGATTTAACCATGCAATTTCATAGTTGAGTGGCTCCAAATATGACTCAAGAATGTGATTGATGGAATTGTCTATATTTATAAAAATGGGTAATTGTAATATCAAGACATGTACTAACCCATGAACATGATCAATTGGTAATCAACCCTCATAAAAAATATATATTTATTAATCCTACAAATAAGTTTGTTAAATTGAGTTATGGTTAAGGAGTGGTTCATTGATCAGTAAGAGGTTATTATACTAAGTATGGTTGTTGTTGGGATTAATGGAGGTAACATACAAGAGTTAGGAAATCAATAGAGTTGAAAATGAGTGGCCATAGGGATATATATAAGATGCCTTAGTGAGGAGATAAAAAATTTTACATTAGGGAGAGTGAGGAGTTAAGACAATATCCTTAGTAAAGAGGTGAGAAGCCTATGTTATGAAGCCAAACAACTGAAAACTAAAAATTACCATGACATATATGTGTTTATTGTGTGTGTGTGTGTGTGATGTTGGATAAAATAGGTTGTGATATTTAGCTTCCCTCTTATTATAACATAGGAAACTAATGACTAAAAATAACATGTTGAAATTATAATAAGGAGGAAATACAAACTAGAAAACACTTACTCTTTAGGAATCCAAATATGTCTTAAAAGAGAGACAAGGCCCTCCACAAGCACAAATGGATAGAGGGTGGGAAATGAAAGGAGAATATAGAGAAAAAGAGGAAGTGGGTAAGAATGGAAATTAAATAACATACAACCTATAATATATAAGATACTATGCAAAGAGATAATGATTAGTGGAGTTTATGGAGTAGAGCACCTAAGGGACAATATGAATTAGAAGATAAAAATAGCTGGCATAAAAAAGATAGGGGACACATATTATTCATACTATTATACTTGGTATTGTATTCCTAAACCTACCTCAACATAAAAGGAAGTACTAAGGGGAAGGTTTTTAAGAGTATACCCTAAAATAATACGTGATAGGGGTGAATTATTTCATCCCCATGAGGAGAATCTGAGGCTATTTCATCAAATAAGGAAGCATACCTTAGACTGTAAAGGATATAATGGAATGTGAATCCATGGAAAAAACCATCATAATGAGGTGGATCTTGAGTTGAGGTACATAATAAAAGGTTCAAATTTGAAAACCTTCAAGTCATAGCTAAGGAAATTATAAAAAAACTCCATGTACTTCATAATGCAAAGTATGATAATAAAATTAAGCCCATACACATAATGCATAGTTCATAATTTGTATTTATTTTATAGAAAGGATAGAATGAAATTGAGGATAGAGTGGACCCATTTATCAAATGGATAGGTAGGTGAGAGTGCACAAGTTTATGTACATTCATAGAAGTAAAAGTGCATTAGACCAAAATATACTTCTAGGCATAAAACATGAATAATATTGATAGTGCCTTGTACACCTTGTAACACTGAATGGACATGTAATATTGAGATTATATATAATAAATAGAGTATTATTTATATGATTATGTATTTTTAGTGGCTATGTGATGAACATTATTATTGTTGTGAATTTATATTTTTATTGCTACAATCAATGTCTATTGTATATTTCAAATTAATAATAAAAAGGTTAAAATCATTTAGTGGGTCATATTATGAGAACATAAAGATTTATTATTAATTTAGTGGGTCCCTATTTTTATTAGACATGCTAGTGTGTTGGTTACAATAAATTTTATAATAATATAGGAAATTATAGATTATCACAAGAATATAAGAATAATTTGTAAATTATCAATTAGGAATCCAATGTTATTATCTTTTATAGAATGGGCATGTTCCCATTATAAGAAATAATATAAATATATAGGTCTTTGTGATTCAATTTATTTTATTTTCTTGTTAAATTATAGTTTAATCTACCCTCTACAAGTATAGATCCTCAATCCACAAAACATCAACAACATACTAGCATAAATATAATTTAACTAATAGACTTAAACTAATGCTTGAAACCATGCTTTGATATTTTACATGAACATGTCAATAATACCTACCATTTAGGTGTACATAATCCCATTATATGTCTCATGACCAATTTGCTGACAACAATATAAACTCAAAAAGGACTCTAAGAGATAGTAATATTTATGTCATAAGTAATGTCAATTTCTAGGAGAGAGTGGTATTTATTAAAATTAATCCTTGATATTTTGGTCATTCATTACTTGTCATTATTCATTTATACATAATAATTCATGCACATACATAACTTGACCATGTTGTAAAATAGATCATTACAGTAAAAAACCTAGTAGATTTTTGGACTCCTGACTAGTGTATTAATACTAAATCATCCAAGAACTCATTTTTGTCTTAGTAACTTCATCATTACTTGATGTCTTCCAAACTTCATTAAATAATTTTAAAATATAATTATAATTATCTAATATAATAATCCCCTAAATAAACATGGTTTCCATGAACTCTTGAGTGGGGTTTTAGTTAAAAAGAGGATGTTGCCATCATTTATTTTCAATCTTAGATAACTATACAAACTATTTTAACAAGGGCAAGATTCATGGAAAAATAAATTAGGCTCTATTTGATTAAAATATATCTTGATCTCTAAAAAGTTAACTTAAAAGTATGCTTGGATTGGACCTTAAAATTATGAGAATTGGGCTTGCAATAATGGTGATCAGAATTCATGACACTCGTATTAACTCTTGGTGGCATTGTCCAAACTAGCCACCTTTTTCCCCTTTTAATTAGTGTTTAAATATATATTTCAGATTTAAAGTTGTTACAAAAAAATTATGACCTACATAGTTGGTGATCTCTAACCCATCTAAATATCTTGAGGGTGGTGCTTAGTTGGTATGTTATATTTTTAGAGCATGTTGTGAATGACCATAAATTTAGCATATTTGTTCTTGAGGATCTCACAAAGGCTTCCAAACTTCATTTGTGGGTGTTGAAGTGGACACAATAATTACCCTTGGGTGACATTATATTATAAATATGGTCTCAAGTGTATGTATATACAGGTGTACAAATAAGAGACATGGAAAAAATTGATTTGGAAGGCTTCCCTAAAGAATACATGAGGAAAATTACAATTTTTGAATGACAAATGATTCTTGAGCCATATTATTTTTTGACTTCCTAAGTGGAATATAGATGAAATTTGGTGTTATTTGATTAGTTGAAGTGACCTTAAGATGTATAGTGTTATGACATATAACATTCCCCCATGGGAATGATGAGACACTTGGCTAATACTAATTGGTTGGATCATCCCACATCCAAACTTCCTATTGTTACTCTGGGTGCTATCAAATACCACACAAACTCCTTTGATTTTGATACAAGTTCATAAGACTAAGGTATGACATGTGGTGCTTTTTGAGTGGCCAATTATTCTTACTAAATCACTATTCTTAGGGTGTTAACTAGATAGGTGGAATTCTAAGATTGGGTGTAGGGTCTTGAATAGTATAGATTTTTTAAATCTATGTGACCTATGAGAATCATATAAATATCAAGTAAATTGAATATTTTGAATAAAAATATAATTTTATTTATCCTAAATGAGTTTTAAGAGGTGTTTAGTAGGACTCAAAGAGTACTAATTCGAGATATCAGGACATGCCATGTCAACAATGAATTTTAAAATGTTTAGTGGGACTCTAGGAGTATCACTCTGAGATATCATGACCTACCACATGAATAATAAATATTAAAAAATAAATGGTTTGTTCCAAAATAAATAAGAATAAATCATTGAAAATAAATAAGGGTGTGACTTTAAATATTTGATTAAACCCAAAAATAAGCATAAGTAAATGCATTGATCTAGAGGGATCATAAAATATTTTTATGAAAATTTGTGGATTTAAACTTTATTAAATGTCAATTGTTAGGTGTGGACCCAAATTTAAATATCAATGCATAGTTTTAGAGGGTTAAATTTTGGATTTTTTCCATAAATTTATTAGGGCTAAAGGGACATGTTGGTCACAACACCAATATTATTATCTTTTCTAGAATGTGCATGTACCCATTCTACAAGAATATAAGATTATAAGTAATTATTAATATGGAATTTTTTATTAATATATTTTTTATAATGGGAATTTACCCATTCTACACATTAATTTAATAATTTAGTCATTTATTAACTTGGAAGCCAATAATCTTATCTATTATAGAATGGACATGTGCCCATTCTACACAAGAATCTAAGATAAACTAGAAGAATATTAGTCATAGAGGGTGATTCCTTAAATTTATTAAATTTACTTATAAATTCATACAATCCTTTTTTGTAAATTATGAACTTTATTAATGACATACATGGTATATCAATCTGTTTTAGTGATCTCTCTTTCTCTTACATATATAAGGTAATTTTGTGGGTGATTGGTTTATTAATTTGGGGTGTATTCAAAGTTTTTATCTAATTGGTATAAACCTAATGATCTCACTAGTTATATTTATTAAATTATTAATAATTACATTCAATTATATGATATCATTGTTCCTTAGTCTCATTTTCAGCATTATGATGGATCATGATATCACTACTTGTTTTGTCCATGAAAGGCTAGTCATGCATAATCCTTTAATTCTCCATCATAGATTGATATTAAGGTTTAATAATGGTCTCATCATGTCACTCAAGCATGTAATTTTTAATTCAATTGATTCATATTTAAATCTATCAAATGAACATGGAATGTGCGTGTCCACCTAGGTGAATATATCGATTGTATGGAGAAGTAAATTGGTTGGCGTGAGAAAATATAAATTTAAATAAGATAAAAGAGATATAATTTTTTGGTGTAACAAATTTTAATATATATTTTTTATATAATTCAAGATAATTTAGTATTATATACCAAAAATAATAGGAAAAAAAATATAACTAATTCTGAACTTGGGTAACCTATGACTATGAGTAAAGGTAAGGGTGGATCTCACCAAAGACTTTATAAAGTAAGGATAAAGGGAAAAGGTAGTAATAAAATTAAATATAATGTCAATGTGATTATGATTTAAATTATGGATGAATATTTAGTTTTTTTGTCTTTTGAGCCTAAGGTAGATGAAGGTATGAAGGATGAGTGTGAGGGAAAAGAGGCTCAAGCGCTAGTTATAGAGCATGGTGGGCACAAGGAAAAAGATGGTTTAAAGATATTTATATATCATGATTAAAATGATATGGAGGATATATATATATATATGTATATATATATATATATATATATATGGTATTGGATATTATTTATAATATTCCTATGGATGCCTTTGTTGAGACTTCTATAGATAGATCCCCTCCTCTCTCTTCCCCTAGTATCCTAGAAAGAAGGTTTTTTATATTTAAATTTGATATCCTCAAATAATATTTTATATTTCATAAACATATAATTTTTGGGGTCCTTTAGTATTTATAGATACTTAATAAGGATAGAGGTGCCAAACATCAAAATGAGCCTAGTTAGTTTGTTGTGAAAAACATGACTGGTGATGAAATACACAGGCTAAAGAGGAAAGTTGATAGACTAAGGGAGGAAGTGGTTTATTCAAAAATAAGATTTGATAGTTTGGAAGTTAAAGTGGTAATTATTACAACCAATATAGATAAATTTAATAATTTTATTGTGTTTTTGTGGATAATTATACAAAATACTTGGATCATTTTTAGGATTCACTAATTAAGATGAAATTTGAGTTTCTAGGCCTAGGTCGTGAAGGCACTATAAAATACACTAAGGGTACTAAAAATCTAGTCACTAAATGGAAAATTCAAGAACTTGATGAATTAATAAATCATCTCAAACTAATTAAGGAGGAATGGAAGATGACCTTGAATATGGATAATCTAAATTTCCCTAACATCTGATATAGTTAGTGTCATGAAATTTTCTCTTTACTTTTATTGTTTGTTAACTTTGTTTTATATTGTCTCTTGTTAGATTTCTAAATAGCTATAGTTGGTTATTTTTTTTGTATTATAACCTAAGAGTCTTGTATTATGTGTAGCCTTTATGGTTGTATCTATTTTTGTTTATTTCACATTGTAATAAGGTTAGGGACTTATGAAAACACCCTTTACCCTATAAAAAAAATATTAAGAATATAGAATTGATGTTTTTCATATTACTCATATCTTGTTCAAAATGGGCATCCCATTCTAAACTAGTCTATATTAGTAATTTTATCAACATTAAACAATATGTATTTTTATGCTCTTATATGATTCAATTGTCCTATGATAATTTATGGATTTAACTATTAATAACTATCCTTTCAAATTAATGACTAAATATATTTTTTATAGGGTTTAAAAACATGATCCACTCAAAAAATTATTACTAATTATGACCAATTATTTATAACATGAAAATATGAATCTTGTGGGTAGTGCTCCTTACTAAGATATTTCATCTATTGAAGATGCATTAGACTAGGGTAAAAGAGATAATGAGTTATTTTTATAAATATATTCTTCATCTAATTATCACAATGACCTCTAGTTTTTTCATTGTTTGTTATGGGAACATCATGTGATTGAGATAGTGTTAAATTTGAAATGTAATTCAATAAATGTATTAAGTTTTCAAGTGGAGAAAATAAACAATAATGTGCATTCATGCCAAATTATTAAAATAGATCTAGAGGTTATATTACATAGAAAAGTTGGCATGGATCATTCAGTGAAAACATCAAAAATATATGTCTTTCTTACAATTTTAAATTATATCCATGCAAAAATAGAGACACCACTAAAGTGGAAACCATTCAAAGTGTTTGTGATGGAATTATAGAAATATTAAAAATGTTTTCTCAATATGCATTCACTTCATGTATGACACAACACTTGATTAGGGATAAGGAATTGGAAAAAATAACTATTCATTAAAAAATGTTTACATATATAAGGAGGAAACTATTATCTAATCTATAAAAAAAAAAAAAATTGTACCACACTTCTAAGAGCTAAAAGCATCTAAAATGGAGAAATATCTATTGAATCAAGTTTTAAAATAATTTAAGAAAAATGAATCTTCACCATCTAAAGAGATTCAACTTTTAATATTCAATGAGAAATCATTCAATATTTGATTTGAATGGTGCCACCAATCTCCTTCTAAATACCAATATCAATCCCTTGATTCACCATGTGTCTATAAAATCATTATCTCTATGTTTTAAAACCCTTTTCCTATTCAGTGGGAGGAAATATTTATTCCCTTCAAGAAAGAAACTGGAAATATCTTGGACATTCAGTTAGAACATGAATTTTAAGATATTGAGACTAACTTCTACATTTTTTATGGAAAACATATAAACCATGAGTTTGACACTTTACATGAAAAAATTAAATAAATGTCATTTTATTTTTTTTCCAAATCGATAATAAACTAGATAATCAATATATATAAACAAAAAGAATATTTCAAACAAAACATGGGTTTAAGAAAAGTTTATTGACCAATTATATGAATCTAAGGTGATATGGATCTTAGGGAAAAGACAAAAACCCATAGGTTATGGCCACGTAAATTTATATAAATGGAATATACCTAAAATATTTAATTTAATTTAACTAAAAATACAACACATAAAAATAAAATTTTCATTTACTAACTTTATATATCATATTAATGTAAATTGTATTTATGTTTACATGCATGCATTTGGAAAAGACCATATGGACATTTTTGGAAACCTGAAAGTGTAAGCCTTAGTGATAAGTTGTCATTTCTCCTTCTTCTTGATGAAATCTTTGAAAAAATGGGTTCTAATTTTTTTTGATTAAAAAGAACTTTTATATTAATTTAGAAGAAAAACTAATAGTATAATGCTAGTCATACAATAAAATGGGTGGAAAATTCACACCCTGAATACCAAACCAAGCTATAAAATGAATCATGATAAACCAAAGTCTAAAATAACTAGCCAAAAGTGACTGTTAACCATAGTTAAATTAACTCAGGTTCATCTCAACCAAAAAAATATAACTTAATAGCACAAACATCAAGAAATAAACTAAGTATCAGCTACAAACATGGCATCTAGAGTGGGTGGAGGTTGAAGGTCCTGAGTCTTCCTACCCAAGCTATCCTAAATAAAGGGATATTCATCCATAGGGAGGGGTTCCTAACCATCAAATTTTTGGTTAGTGTCAACATCATTCTAAAAATCTTGGTGGGAGGGAGAAATGGCTAGTTTCAAAGATGGGAACTTGTCTTACTAAGGGGGTCTCCACCCAAAACCCCCAACCACCACCACTATCTTTACCTCTATAAAATCCTCTCAAAGGAGATGGATAATGAAAGTGAGGAAAGAATATCCTCAAACTTCAATACCTCTGGCTATGAGAGTGATGGTGCCTACCCCCATGCCCATAACCCCTAGGAAGAGAGTGATAAGGCAGAGGATCTGGTGACTCATGACTGACTATATAAGGAACATTTCACTAATGGTCCAATATAAGCTATAGATTATGAATCTATAGATAGACCTTGTTTGTTTGAATCTAAATATAGAGGGTAATGTTAGAAATCATATTAACTTTATTAGTTACATAAAAACATTTTTTCATAATATCATTATTAAAACATGCTCAATTTCTATATTTCCAAATCTGAAATAAAATATTAGTATGGAAAAATTACCAAAATCTATTATATTTTTTATGTTAAATGGTAGAGTCCCTATGGAGATCCATTTTTGAGGTGAACATCTTAGGCTTGAAGGCTTTGAAAAGGGTGTGAATCCATCTCTAGGCTGACTAAGCATGTGGGCAAAACCAAAAGAGGTGTTTGATGGTTTTTGGGTGTTGAGATGCCATGCAAGTGGGATTACTAACCCCCATGTGCTTAAGCTAATTTACCATGGGAAAACCCTAGTAGAGAATACACCAAAGGAAGTGGTCCTTTTTAGGTTCAATATAAACCACCCAAATGTGATCAAACCTCTTGAGAGACTATTGATGATTAATAGCCTTTATTTAAATGTGTTAATGGGTTAAAATATTGTATCCCAACCAAGGAAAATAATTGTAGAATGGAGTCATCATAGGCTAGGACTAGTCCTTCCACTATAATGTCAAAGAGGAAACTTTGATCTTGTGTAAATACTCATCAGGTATGGAACTCTAAATTTTATAAATAGATTATGCATCTTCCTTATTAAGTTAAAATTTGTCTTTTAGAATAGAAAAAAGAATCCAATCCCTATGACCTTATATAACATGTCACTAATCATGAGAATACCCTTCTTAAATAACCTTAAGGTTTTAATCTAAGGAACCATGAAAAATGAGACATTATGAAAGGTCAGCTAAGGAGACCACAATAATGACTAAGAGTTTATAGAAATACCTCTTATAAAATTCTCCCCCACCCAAATAAGGTGAGGTTTGATATTTTTCCAAGCTTTTCAGAAACTCTATATGACAAATGTGTCTCCTATTTTGATAGACACTAGAAAAATAAGCGTGCTGTGAAAGTATATTCCTTGTAATGCTTTTTTTTCTAAGAAGGCATCCTTGAGAAATGAAATACCATAGTAAAATTTTATAGTATTCATCACGTTCCATGCTTTATATGACCCATTTGGCCTGAAGAGCAGTGCCATAAAGCTTTATGTCAATAAGTCCCAACCCACCAGTATCTTTAGGGTAGAAATAGATGGCCCAGGAGACTCGATGAAATCCCTAGTAGCCTTTAGAGTTTTCCCATTGAAAATCTCTTAGCAAATTCTCAAGCTTCACATAAGATTCATTGGAAGGTACCCAATAATAAGCATAGTATACATGCATATTAATGAGAACCTTAGAACAAATATTGAATTTACCTACTAAGGTCGAAGGCTTAGTGATACAGAAAGAGATTTTTTCTCCACTTTTTGGCCTAAATAGGACCAAAAATCTATAGGAAAGGCTCTAAATGAAAAAATAATGCCTAAAAAATTAAATTGGACCCTTTAAAGGATTGTTTCCACATATATCCATCTAGCCAAAGATGTTTAGGTTAAAAGGATTGATAGTAGCACTGGGTCTTATGCCACTTGATAGATGACTTAGAGGCAAGAAAAAAATATCTAAAGATTCCATGGCATTATTAACAGAGCTTTCATCTTATTATAGCGTGAGAAAGGAGTCATCATCAAAATTCCCATTAATTAATTGGTGGTCCAAATTAGGCAAAAATATCCTTTTGAGAAGCCCTTTGGAAGCATTATTGATTTAGGCCCCAACATACTAAAAAATCATATTGATAGTATGAACAAACATGGGGCCAAACCCCAAGGCCTATATCATGGTAATAATAAATGGCCATTTAATATGGTCATATGATTTATTAAAGTTAATACTTATGAACAAGGCCTTTTGTTTGGATATTCTAGCCCATTTCATACCCTCCCAAATAAAAATAACATTTTCCATAATATATCAATGTTGAATAAACCCAATTTTCTCACTTCACATAATTAAGTGAATTAAGTGATTAATTATGAGAACAAAAGTTTTGGCTATGATTTTTAAGACACACTAAATAAAGTGATGGGTCTCTATTTGGTAATTACCTCAAGATCCCTAGCCTCAGGGATGAACTTGATGTTTTCTTGATTGATTAGGTGGCCTAAGGAATTACTCAAGACCACTTCAAAATAAATTGTATGGAGATTAGGTCCAATTCTATCCATAGGGTTTTATAGAACTCATATTTAAACCCATAAACACTTGGGACTTTATTAGAGGACATTTTCATAATATCTTATTCAAGGTCATTAACATAAAGAGGTCTATCATAATAAACTCACTTAGCTTTTAAGAGATTATAGGAGACCACATCATGCAATTGTGTGAAGGAGGCATCACGAGCAGGTGATGAAGGTTGAACCACAAAGACACCATGGTAATGATGGAAAAAATATTAGAGGATATCCAAAATCTTGGTAATCTTATCAAAATCATTTTTTATGACTTTTATTTTATCCATAACTTAGCTTGTTCAAAAGGGAGCCAAAAATTATTTGGTCTCTTTATCTCCTACCTTTAACCAATGCATTCTTGATCAAATTTGTGTTCCTCTAGTCTTGTAAGCTTATGTAACTTGGAGATTGTGCCTTCACATGTTATTCTAAGTTTTTAAATGATAATTTAAAGGTATATTTTATAAATACTATGAAACCATCAGGTATTCATGATTTATAACATTATGAACACACTGCCTAGATATAGCCACTTGTTTTCCATAAATCCATAGGAAGGCAGAAGTGTAGCTTATAGTCTTAGACCACCACTCAATCCAACTAGTGTCCCTTATGGGTTTGGGGGTCAATTTAAAATCTTGGTGATATGTTCCATAGTCCTCTCCTGTTTGAGATGGTTAGTGTTGAGTTAGAATTGAGAAATCTTGGGTTTTACCTAAGGATATGTCCAATGTATGTGAAATCAAATGGGGTGGTGGTGAAAAAATTGTCTAGAATGATAGCCATAGGTCATCCATTGACATGAAAAAATAAAAAAGGTCTTTCTCTGCCAAGAGTGGAATATAAATGTGTTTGAGGACTTGATCTTCACCCTAATGTAAATTAAACCAAGTGAACCATAGGGATTTGGAATCACCCTATCTATGATGATTTAGGTCAAAGACCCCAAGTTTATTATGTAAGTAGAACCAAGCTTCTTTCTCTCCTAGACACCATCTCATGGGAAGGTGACCTTCATTTTATTTCATATATTCAATCATGTTAAAGTCACCACATATAGTCTAATGTGCATTTAGGAGGGAATAAACTAACCATCTCTAGAGTAGGGTGCACTCTACAAAATCATTAGAATCATAAAGATTGACAAGGATAATGATCTGATTATCAAAGTCAATGGGTGGGGTTAAAACCCCAAGACAAGATATTTTTATCTAAGTTAGGTCCCATTAGGGTAAAACCTCCTCCCCAATTAGACTCATGATAGGTGGCCTTGTAGATGGCCCTAAGTCAAATAGTGTAAGTTTCATAATGAAGTAAAAAGTCAAATATTTTGACTATTTGCATGTAAATAATTTTCATGTGAGTAAAATGATGAAAAATATTACTAACTATATACTTATGAGTTGGATCAATGAGTCATAGAACATTCAAAGAATAAAATATTATTGGGAAACATCTAAATGTGTGTCATTTCACTTAAAAAGGTTTGAGAGGACTATAAAATTATTGAAAGTTGAGCCTATACTTGAAAAATCTCCCATCTTGAAAGGATGCCTTTTATGCATAACATAATCCTCATCTATAGTGGGAGAGGGAATTTGTGAGTAGTACATGATAGCCTTATATTTAAGGGTTACATTCCCTACATCTAAATTCAAATCATTCACCCCTGAAAGGGGTTTTGACAAAGGATACATAAGGATGGGCAATGATAAAGAAATAAATTAAGCAACTGCATATGGTTATTAGGAGATAGGAGGTGAGTGTTTAACTTGAGGTGGTGTCAAAGCTTTGGTGGAAGGGGATGAGGAACTTGGACCTCTTGAGGGATAGGATACAACTTATTGATGTTAACTATTATGATGGGTAGTGGTATTATTCTTGTTAGACACCATGGTCCACCCATAAGATAATGGATATTTTGTCTTAGACCCATTTTTTTAGTAACTATAGGGGTGGGGCCATTAGGGAACATTTCTTAATCATTTGGTCCAAATATTGGCACCTAAAACAAGTGTTTAGAGGGTTAATGTAGAGGGCACATGAAGACAAATTATTATTTCCAACTTGAATTTCAATGGATTCTTTAAGATCCTTGGCTAGGTTAATTTCAACAAAATCCTTTCTCTAGGGATAGGTTACATAAAACATTGGATGCTCATGGTAGATGAAGCATCCTAGAATCTTGATAAGTTAGTTGACAAAATTGTACAAAGGCAAAGTTAAGCTTGAAAACTCTACCTAAACTAGGATTTTAAGCTTTACTTATTTAGAGACTTAAAAGTCTCTAGTCCAATGGGAAAATATACCTAGGGTGTTGCCAATTAACCAAGGGCATGGTTAATAATGGCTCTATAGTGTTTAGTTTTTGAGAAATGAAACAAGTAGAAACCCTTGGTTAGGTTTTGGACTCCTAGTTTCATCCCATGGCCTTGCTAATGGTTGTGAACCCATTGCTTCAAAAGGATCTCCAGAGGTACTCAACCCACAAAATAATCAACAAGGGTAAAATTTTAAAAATAATTGCAAGATATATCAAATATGGAAGGTTGAAAACAACATCTAAAAGAGGAGTCTCAGAGTTAGAATCAATACCTCATGGTAAACTTTTGAGACAAACTTTCAAGCTTGTTTTGATGTTATGTCTACTCTATATCCTGCTAGTGTACCTACATCAAATAATGTAGGAATAGTGGTGGAATCAATTTAATATAGGGGAAGGTGAATAACTACCAAAGGGGTGGATGGCTAGCTTTACTTAGTGCAGTAAGTGCATTGTTAATGACTCCTATCTAGATTGAATAGATTAATAGTGTGATGAGAGGTAGGAAAAACTATAAAATCCCTAAGACCATAAGTTATTTTTACTCTTCTCTCTCCTTTGTTGCCTCTCCATTATCTTAACTTATTTGGTTCTACTCTTTATCTCTACACAAATGGTGGGATAACTTGTTTTCCTACTAAGGATAGTGACCAATATTTCAAGCCAAATTCATTGGACAAACTTATGATAGGATTATTTAGAGGTACAATGGGTACGTTTATCAAAGAATTATTTGTACTATCAAAAAAAAATTTATGAGTGAATAATTTTGACTAAAAGTGGCTATTGAACCTAGTGTGAAGGCAAAAAATATAGATTCCTATTGTAAAAGAGTGTAGGAAAATAGAATCTTGAGGGTGAAAATTATGGACTATTTAAATTCATGGGTACCTAAATAAGTAGCTATGATAGAATGTTTTATGACTAATTTTAGTACCCCTTATTTTTATTGAAATTCTTGACATGATTAATTCTACCATATGGTGACTTTTTGTCAAAACATTTAAATCTATTGGTGGGGCCCAACTTGTTTACATTTGTTTCAATAGTTATTTCTATGTGTAAATTTGAATATGAAATATTATTATGTTGAAGTTATTTAACTAATCATAACATTATTTCAAGATTATGATCATATAATGCATTCATAAATTTAGTATATTTTTATCTCATTCATGTAGTTAAATCAATATTCAATTGTAATCTTATATGCTCTATATTGTTTTGTAACAATTGGTGGTACAATTTGTGATATGATTTGATATTCTTAGGACATGTTTTGAGATGTCACAAGGTAATTAAATGTTACACAATATATTTGATGTATAAATTCTATGACATTTAATTGACATTGATGGAAAATTGAGAATGGGTATAGGATGTTGAGTCTTGATTATTCTACCTATCCATTTGGAATGCACAAGTATATGATTTCAACACCCTCTTTTTGTGGCATTATCTTGATATCTCTTGGGATTCTATTTAAAGTTATATATTGTGCATATTCAAGGTAATATGCTACATTAAATGAGTTATAAATTTGTATATATGCATTTTTTAACCTTTTATTTAATATCATAACATTTATAAAGTGTTAAGTCCTTAGCATGGTCATTTGGCATACTATTTAGTTATTTTGTTGATGGAGTGATTTCATTAAACTTTTATAGTTATAAATAATTTGAATGTATTTATACCACCTTGGACACATTTTATTAAATGCATATATTCCATTTAAGCTTTAGATTTAATGTATTTGGTTTCGAGTTATCATGACATCTTATTTAAATCATGATAAATAGATTTTTTGGTGGGATGATTTAACATGGTTTTTAATGCCCTTCCTCACCTCCAATGTATATTTTGTGGTAGCAAACTTGGTGGTAGTCTATAAGGCCCAATATGTGTTTAGTGAATATACCTTTTGGTTTTAACAAGTTGAAGGTTTTTATTATTGATTAATATCCACTAATTTAGTAGGCATATCACTCTTTCTCATTAATTGGTATTTAAAACAACTCCCCTAACATAAAAGGCTTCATTTTCTTGGTTTGCACATCATTTTTTCAAGATCATTGTGAAATACAAGCTTTGCATGTTTTCTTTTTAAAATTGAACATTGGATTGTGCCCTTTTTAATATTATTTTTATACTCAAATATATGTCAAGGTATGAATTTATTGGTTATTATTTGATAAATGCATTTTATTTCTAAATTTTTCATTCTCTAGCCTCTATGCAATGAAACATGTAATAACCCCACTAGGAGCTAACTAGAAAAAAATGATTTAAAAAAATGTATACTATAAATAGATTACACAATGAGAATCTAAGTTGTGATCATAAAAAATACTCTAAGTGTGATGACTTTAAATAAGTAGGTGAAATTTAAAAGACACTAATCACTATCAACATATGTAACACATCATAACCAATATAGAAAGTAATTATAAATGTTGACGCAGTGGATTACACCCAGGGTAAGAGGCTGAGCTCCTACCTTTACACATGCAATAATGGAAACTCCCCTCTCACCTATGGGACTGGTGAAGCTGGAGGGGAGAGTCTCTAGATAAAGGATAGCTCCCTCTGATGTATCTTTTAGGCCCTGGTTTCTCCTACTGCTAACAAATAAAAATGAAAAAAAGGGGGGGATGAAAAGGGAGAGAGAGATGCTAAAAATAGAACCTAAGCCTAAAAGTGAAAAGGTGATACACCAAAAAAGTGATGACCCACCCAGCCCGAATATACACTTTTTACCAAAAGAAGCACCCATACACTTCATCTAAAGTGAGAAGCTCTTCTGCAATAGTCATCTAAGGGTCTATGTAAATATAGGGAGGAAGAAACCCCCAGAGGCATCCTTAGACACACTTATGGCAGCCATTTCACAGGCACCTACATTCCCCTATAGACACTTCTGACAGACCTGCAGAAAGGAGACTTCACAATGCACTGGACATGTTATGATTGATCTGTGAAAGCATGAAAGAGAATGACTTAACACAAAAGAATAAAATAGACATATACTTTAAAGTGCAAGTATAGATAGAGGTAAAAAAGCTAAGTTTTGGTTCAAGGTAAAAAATTGGCAGAGCTCTACCTTACAAGCCTGAGATATTTTGGGCAGAGTTTGCCTTAAGGCCAAAAGAGTGGATCCATCCAAAATGAGAAATTTTACAATATATAGAAAGAGGAAGAGAACTTGGCATTTTTTGGGAAATATTTTTGGCACTCTTTTTGTAAGCTGGCCCATGTGCGCCCTGAGCCTTGGGAAGAGAGAACCGTTTGATTGTCGGTTCCTACTTTGACTTTGGCATTCCACAATAATGTGAAAACATGGCTGTGCCTCTTTTTTACAAATAGACTACTCTTTTCAAGGCATTTTCATGGCTTTTCTACTTATAAAATGCAAATTGGAAGAAAAATAGGCCATGCCGTTTGGTGACCATCTGGTAATAACTCACCTCCTCTTTGCCACTTGAACTACTTTGTCTCTTTTTGTGCCTTGTCTTCTTCCTAGTTTTGTCTCTTTCTAATCCTTCAACCTTCAAGGGTGATCTTCTAGTAGGTCACTACGTTCCTTGGGCTTTGGCTTCTTTCCCTGGCCATTTTCCACCGATTTTAGTGAGTGACATGTGGCACATTCCACTATAAAATGGGTAGGACACGTGGTAGCATCCACTTGACTCATGGAAGCTTTAGGAACCCTTTAAAGGTCTTACAAAAGAGGGCATATGTTGGCTTCCACTTTATTTAGAAATTCATCTGAGGCCCACCATAGTTCTCATGGGACAAAATAGAGACCACAGAGGCTGACACTTGTCGGCTTCCACTGAGCCTTGCAAGGGACACATGGCACGTTCCACTACTCTAACTTTTTTGGTGTAAAATTGACATTCATAGGCCCAGCACAATTTGAAAAAAAATGTCTAGTATATCTTCTTAAAGTTGACAGCTTCCAAGATGTCACCATCCTTGGTAAATTCCTTTGGGCCTTTTCCTTTGGCTTTCTACTTTGACCTTTTCCTACGGGCTTTTTTCATGGAAAATTTTCTTGTAGACAAAAAGTCCATGAGAATTGCTTTGTTTGCTATGACTATTCCTTCAGGTTCTTTGGCTGTAGCTTGCCCAAATTCCTTTGGACTTTTTGTTTGAAGTAATTCCTTTAGACAAGAAGTCTGAAAGAATTCAATGCCTTAAGATTTTTTCACGTTTTTAAATCCTTCAGCTGCCTTCAAAGTGTTCCCTACCCTCCACAAGGGATTTTGGACTCAAAACTACCCTCTACAAGGGCACCTACCCTTCAACTTTGGGATGCCCCCTTGAACCAAGCCATTGAACCAACCCATTGAACCAAAAATGGTTCAATGGTTCAACAGTTCAACACTGTGCATTGAGCCCTTTGAACCATTCACTTGAACCAACCATTGAACCAATCCATTAAACCAGTTCAATAGTTCAACACTGCATGCTGAGACTTTAAAATGAGTGTTAAACCAAGCTCGTTGAACTATTTGATTGAACTAAGTGATTGAACTAAGGCATTGAACCAATGCGTTGAACCAAGTGATTAAACTTAGGTGTTGAACCAATGCGTTAAACCAACACATTGAACCAAGCTAATGAATCAATTGATTAAACCTTCTAATGAACCTAAAGCCACTTGAACAAAAAGCCATTGAACCAAGGCCTTGAACTTTGCTGATGAACTTAAACATTGAACCAAGGGTTGAAACAACCAATGAATCAAGGCCGATTGAACCAAGGCCAATTGAACTTAAACATTGAACCAATGGTTGAACCAAGGCCTTAAACTAGTTCAATGGTTCAAAGATTCCAAATTTCCTTGTGATTTTCTTTAGACAAGAGCCCAAAGAAGCCTTATAAAACCTAGCACTTTCTGAACTGATTCTTCATGCGCCAAAAGACTAACCTGTAGAGTCTGTAGAAAAACTTGTGAAGTCTGTAGAAATCCAAGCTCTGTAGAGTCCATAGAAATGGACCTAAAAATTTCATAGAAATTCTTGGACTTGCACAAAATCAAAAATGAATTGGCCTAGAATAGTAGGGGAAGAAGGGGACCAATTTCTGGCCTATTGGGCAAAAAATGGTTAACAAAATGGTGACTCCTAGGGGAAGCATGCCTGTTATGCTTAGAGACCAGTTGCCTTGTAGTCCATTAGGCACGGAGTCAAAATGAAGCTTTGAAGAAAGGTTAGCAATAGCCCCAAAGATCCAAGAACCAAACATGAAGCTTTTTACCCCACACACAAAGGAAAACACACACAAGGCTAAAAACACTACCTGTACAAACTGCACTTAGGTAAAGTAGGAAAATAAACTAAAAGCAAACTACTATATATAGCTAACTAGGAATATTTGCCTCCCTCCTGGATCAAAAGGAAAAATTCTTATGTCCCCTTCCTAGCAAGAAGACTTATGGTGCCAGACAAGTGGTTGAATGAAAAGGAGAGTTGGTGACCTGATCCTCTTGCCTATCACCTTGGTTGGCCTACCTTCGATTGGATCAGATTCAAACATGCTTCCAACATATACATACTCTATTTGTTCTTTGAAGCTTGTTGAATGCCAGTCCTTCATGCTGGTGCATTTCACCAAGAAAACTATGGCTATTGGCTCATCACCATAAGCCCTTTATTGTGCATGGTCCCTTTATAGTGCATCATGGTTTGACCTATTTCCTTCTACTTCATTGGAAATCATGCCAAACTCATCCTCTACTCCCTCTTGGCCTTCTTGAAGAAGGGTGATAGTTATGATGTCTGAAATGGAATCACAAAATGATTGCTCATCCCACAAGACGTCACCTCTTTGTCCAAAAAACTCTTCTTCAAGGCTTTCCTCAAGGGAGACCAGCCTCTCCTTTTCCTCCTCAAAGATCAGGATCTCTAGATGTTTAAGGGTATCCTCCTGATCCTCCTCCAACTTAGGCTCCTTAGCATAGTCATCCTCCTCATCGAAGTAATAAGTAAGTTCATCGAACAAGGGGGGAGAGAGCTCACCATGCTTTTGTTCCTCCTCATACTACTAGAACATCTGCATGTATGTGTGACTTGAGTCTTCTCCATTGCTGATGATGTCTTCACAAGGAGCATCAATGAGGATTTATTTTTCATTGTCACTCATGACATCCTTTTTAAGAGCTACAAATTGGATCTTTTCTTCCTCACTTGCCTCCTACAAAATAGGTTCCTCCTTGAGAAGGGGTGAAGTGAAAATCCCCTATGGAAGGGGAGGCAATCCTTGAGCTAGAATCAAATGATTCTCCTCCTTCCACTTGGCTATCACTTCATCTATATCAGGTGTGGCTTGATATCTCTCTTAGATGTGTGTAGATGGGGTGTGTTCAGACATGTAATTTGTCGTTGGGTCTGAATCATCCATCACACCTTGGCTGAGGAATCTCTCTCTAGATTCCAACTCTATAATTCTTTTGGCCATATCCTCTTAGAAGAGCTTTTCTTAGAGGTCACCAACATCATCATGACTAGGAGTGGCCTCATCTTCTTTAAGGTTTTGAGAAAAACCCTTCTTATTTTCCTCCCTGCCCCATGATTCTATTGTTTTCTTCTAGTTCAGGATCTCAAAATTGGAATTTTGCTCCTATGAACAGGTAGCAACTTTGTTTTCTCCAAGGTACTAAGCTCCTCCATAAGGTCTAGAAGTTCTATCTCTCTTTCACTAAGCATTCTCATCTTAGCCTCTAAATCTTTGATTTGCTTGGCTAGATTATCCTGAAAGAGTCTTTCTTGGAGGTCACCAGCATCATCTTATTGAGTAGGAGCAGTTTTGAGAGAGATGTGCTGGTTCATAAAGTTCCCCCCAAAAGAAGATTCACAATATAAGGAGTTTATAAGGTTCATCTCCATGGGAGGTTGTTATAGTTCCCTTTGATACTTGAAGGCTAGGTGTATGGGGTCAAGATCAGGGTTGATTGATGCATTGAATGAGCCAAAATGGGCAAGTGCCATCTGGTAGAAAGGATTTGGTACACAAGAGGGGGATTTCTTTAGGATAAGAGGGGGCACACAAGATTGAATACCTTGAATGAATGGATTCCTCCATTTTTATACCTCCTCCTCCATGTATTGCAAGGCCTGAGCTTGCCTGAACAAACATGCCTCTTTGTACATCAGCTCCTACTAATAATCATACTGCTCATCTAGTCTATCAATTTCCATTACCTATTTCTCAAACTCTAGTGCCACCTCCCTTATCATTGAAGGGAAACTAGGAGAGCTACTTGAGTTGATTCTCTGAATATCTTGAGTTTGATTGAAGTCATATGAAGGAAAACAAGGTCCATGATTTTGTGCAAAGGAATTATACATATAAAAATATGATTTTTGATGGCACCAAGTTGCTTAACTAGTTGATTTAGCTCAGAGTCACCATTGGTGTTGATACAAAAGCCTCCAAAGGCTGGTTGGTTGAAGAACACACCAAAAATTCTTTTAACTCTTTGGACAAAACTTTTCCTAGTTGGTCCCACCAGGCATGCCAAAAATTGTTGATGTAGTGGATTACACCTGGGGCAGGAGGCTGAACTCCTGCCTTTCCACATGCAAAAATGGAAACTCCCCTCTTGCCTATGGGACTAGCAAAGCTAGAGGGGAGAGTCTCTAGATAAGGGCTAGCTCCCTCTGATGTATCTTTTAGGCCCTAGTTTCTCCTACTGCTAACAAATAAAAATGAAAAAAAGTGGGGGATGAAAAGGGAGAGAGAGATGCTGAAAATAAAACCCAAGCCTAAAAGTGAAAAGGTGATACACCAAAAAAGTGATGACCCACCCAACCCAAATATACATTTTTTACCAAAAGAAGCACCCATACACATCATCTAAAGTGAGAAGCTCTTATACAATAATCAGATAGGGGTCTATGAAAATATAGGGAGGAAGAAACCACCAGAGGCATCCTCAGGCACACTTATGGTAGCCATTTCACAGGCACCTACATTCCCCTGTAGACACTTTTGGCAGACCTGCAGAAAGGAGACTTCACAATGCACTAGACATGATGTGATTGATTTTTGAAAGCATGAAAGACAATGACTTAACACAAAAGAATAAAATAGACATATACTTTAAAGTGCAAGCATAGATAGAGGTAAAAAAGATAAGTTCTGGTTTAAGGTAAAAAATTGGCAGAGCTCTACCTTACAAGCCTGAGAGATTTTGGTCAGAGTTTGCCTTAAGGCCAAAAGAGTGGATCCATCCCAAATTAGAAATTTTACAATATATAGAAAGAGGAAGAGAACTTGGCATTTTTTTGGAAAGATTTTTGGCACTCTTTTTGCATGCTGGCCCATGTGTGCTCTGAGCCTTGGGAAGAGAGAGCTATTTGATTATCAGTTCTTGCTTTGACTTTGGTGTTCCACATTAATGTGAAAACATGGCCATGCCTCTTTTTTGCAAATAGACTACTCTTTTCAAGGCATTTTTATGGCTTGTTTGCTTATAAAATGTAAATTGGAAGAAAAATAAGACACACCATTTGGTGACTATCTGGCAATAACTCACCTCCTCTTTGCCACTTGAACTACTTTGTCTCTTTCTACACCTTGTCCTCTTCCTAGTTTTGTCTCTTTCTACTCCTTCAGCCTTTAAGGGTGATCTTCTAGTAGGTCATTATGTTCCTTGGGCTCTCGCTGCTTGCCTTGGCCATTTTCCATTGATTCTAGCAAGTGACACATGGCACATTCTGCTGTAAGATGGGCATGACATGTGGTAGCATGCACTTGACTCATGGAAGCTTTAGGTGCCCTTTGAAGGTCTTGTGGAAGAGGGCATGTGTCAAATTCCACTTTATTTAGTAATTCATTTTGGGCCCACCACGGTTCTCATAGGATAAAAGAGAGATTGTGGAGGCTGACACTTGTCAGCTTCTGATGAGCCTTACAGAGGACACATGGCATGTTCCACTACTCTAAATTTCTTGGTGTAAAATTGACAATCACAAGCCCATCATAGTATGAAAACCAATGGCTAATCTATCTTCTTAAATTTGATGGCTTTTGAGAGGTCACCGTCCTTGGCAAATTCCTTTCGCTTTCTGCTTCGGCCTTTTCTCGTGGGCTTTTTCTACAGACAATTTTCCCATGGACAAAAAGTCTATGAGAATTGCTTTGTTTGCTTTGATTATTCCTTTGGGTTCTTTGGCTGTAGCTTTCCCAAATTCCTTTAGACTTTTTGTTCAAAGGAATTCCTTTAGATAAAAAGTCTAAAAGAATTCAATGCCTTAAGATTTTTTTTCGTTTTGAAATCCTTCAGCTGCCTTCGAAGTGTTCCTTACCCTCCACAAGGGCTTTTGGACTTAGAAATTCCCTCCACAAGGGCACTTACCCTTCAAATTTAGGTTTCCCCCTTGAACCAAGCCATTGAACCAACCCATTGAACCAAAAATGGTTCAATGGTTCAACAGTTCAGCACTGTGCACTGAGCCCTTTAAACCATTCACTCAAACCAACTATTGAACCAATCCATTGAACTAATTCAATGGTTCAACACTGCACACTGAGCCTTTAAACTAAGTGTTGAACTAATATCATTGAAGCATTCAATTGAACTAAGTGATCGAACCAAGGTGTTGAACCAATGCATTAAACCTAGGCATTAAACCAACATGTTGAACCAACGTGTTGAACCAACGCATTAAACCAAGCCAATGAATTGATTGATTGAACTTATTGATGAGCCTAAAGCTGCTTGAATAAAAATTCATTGAACCAAGGCCTTGAACTTTGCTGATGAACTTAAATATTGAACCAAGGGTTGAAACAAGTGATGAACCAAGGCCAATTGAACCAAGGCAGATTGAACTTAAACATTAAACCAATGGTTGAACTAAGGCCTTGAACTAGTTCAATGGTTCAAAGATGCCAACTTTCCTTGTGATTTTCTTTAGACAAGAGCTCGAAGAAGCCTTGTAAAACCCAACACTTTTTGAATTGATTCTGCATTCACGAAAAGACTAACCTGCAGAGTCCATAGAAAAACTTGTGAATTTCATAGAAATCCAAGCTCTACAGAGTTCATAGAAATGGACCTATAGAGTCCATAGAAATGGACCTGTAGATTCCATATAAATTCTTGGACTTGTGCAAAATCAAAAATGAATTGGCCTAGAACAATAGGGGAAAAAGGGGACCAATTTTTGGCCTATTGGGCAAAAAATGGTCAACAATAAATCCAACCACAACTGGTACACTGATACATCTATTGCTACTAAATTAAAAATTAGTAAATAATTATATCTCATTATATTAATGTCTTAATAATAAATACAACATAATACAATGTACATATATAAGATACATGGCTCCCTAGAGCATGAGTTCCTAAGATTCTCTAGTATATGTGGTAATCTCAAGTGTCATCTCTAAAGTAGTATTATTATGGGTAGAAGAGAATCATTCAATTTATTTCCACACCAACCATAGACCAATGATCACTCACACTAATCCTATCAGGGAATGACCCTCCCTTCATAGAAAAGTAGATAGTGATGGTGCAGGAATCTAAAGAGACAAGATTGTACCTATGTGCTATATGATTTATAAAACTAACCATGTGGTGTATCATAGAAACTCATTCTATTACAAGATATCACACAAACATGTGAATCATACTCATGAAATGATAATGTCCCACTAAACATACTTTGGCCAAAGTTTTAAAGAATAATAAATAATATTGATTTATAGATCAGTCAAAATTCATACACACTACTTGATTAAATTGCCTTCATCTGGTATTATAATGCTAGTGATCCAGTGAATTCCATCTCACTCACTCAATATTAGAAATTCAAGATTGGTTAACATAATATAACCAAAATATTTATATAATTTACATCATACTAGCAATCATATCACATAACATGCTAAGAATAGGATAATCTAACAACATATATTTATTCCAGTAAATTGATGAATGAATTTCACAAATATATCTTTCTCATAATAGAAATATTAAGCAAACAAGTTTAGTTTATACCACCCAAGTATAATATATATTTTCTTTCACACTCTATGCTTCATAACGAACACAATATAGTACTCTTTACTAACTATCATAAACATGTTATCCTTAAAAAAATCCAAAAAACATACATTTAGTGCATCAAACGTATGAATGAATCTAGACACATTAATTATAGTTTGTACCAATTGATTATAAAGTACATTTAGACTGTAGTTTTCAAATAAAAACAATCTATGACATCCTATAATATCATAGTTCATTGTACATGAGCACACTACCCAATCACAAACAACCAATTTCATAATTTAAAGAAAACAATGTCCCTTAATCCTAATAATAGGCAAACAAGTATAGTTTATACAAACTAGGTATAAAATATATTTAAAATGCATACTAGTAACCATAAAAATATAACTTATAGGCACACATCATGATGCACTAATATATACTATATATGTTTAAACATGTGTACCTTTTAATCTACTCATATCGTATACTGCTCATCAGTTTTCATTACTACACACACACACACACACACACACACACACACACACACACACACACACACACACACACACACACACACACACACACACACACGCACGCACGCACGCACGCACGCATGCACGCACGCACACACACACACGCACACACACATACATGCACACACACATATAATCTATCATGTTATTTTCAAAGCGTTAGATAACTCACAACCAAAATTATACCATAGTATTCCATTTAAATAACTTAATTATATTTATAGAGACTACATTCATATGGTTATAGTTTGAGTCCCTTAGATGTGCCTTATTACTCACTGTAACCATCCATTTAGCTATAATCTTAGGCATATGACCCATTACACCTATATACATAATATTTTTGTATGGTTGTGTAAGTCCATGCATAAATATGTTTCCAAAATATGAATAATTATACAACATACTATGTACTGTATATATCACACAGTGAAATATAAATACTATATCAAAGGTCAACTATATTTTTAAGTTTAGAACTCCATATGATTTTAACAGTAATTATACTTTCCTATTCACAAAATGTATTGATTATATTTATAAGATAAGGGATATAATGATATAATACTCCTTTATAGTTTTTATCCCTACCCAAAATAGATTTCCAAATATGCTACACCTTATGATAACCCATATTGTCATAACCTATTTTTTTGAAGCACAACTACTAACACCACAATTAGTAGTAAAAATAAATGGAAACATAAACTTTTATTTAAAATTACTAGTTATCTTTTAATAATCAAAAGTCCATAAATTTAACTATTTTTTGTATGAACATGATTCTATCTTTAAATTCAAGGTTAGGAGTTTAAATTTAAGTTTAAATAGTTATTCAACTCTCAGGTCCTATGACCAATTATTTTATATCTGTCCAAAAAAACATAGATACATACAACTCAATACACCCAATTCCTTATAGCCATATATGCATATTATTCTATGTTAGTTTGATTTTGTTGACTTGTTGAAAATAGTACTTACACACAGTTAAGGACTCTAAATACATTAGATCTAGTAAAGATATCACTATATATGCAAATCCATATATAGGTATCACATGTAATGGATGTCATAAAAAGGGAATATTTTAAAATATTCAATGATTATATATATATATATATATATATATATATATATATATATATATATATATATATATATATATATATATATATATATATATATATATATAACACAAATGAGATATTCACGTATAGTTTTTATATCCTACATATTTTCATTAGTGGATAATTATCAATATGCTCTCAATTACAATGTTATAATTGGATGTAACCTATTATAATATATATTCAAAACTACTAAATATCATTATTGAAAATGGACTAAATACGCTAGCCATTAACTATAAGGATTATCCAATCATAGTATATAATATTATAACATATTCAATATCTTTATTATATATCATTGTAATGCATATGAACCTAAATATAATATCCACTAAGCTATTGAATATATTTATTGAAAACACACTCTGTAGCTCCTATTTTAAATATCCCCTTGTGTTATATAGTAAAATACATAATAACCTATACAATAAATTATACTGAGTGTAAAATATAATGAAATGTATATTAGAAGTCATTGAAGGATTAAATACATGTATCAAATATACAATTTCATTATTTTTACAAAGGAAAGACTAAAGTCTATTTTAGTTAGCCAATGGAGAAGGAAATTCCATTGTGACAAGTCTGATATTGGTAGTGACCTTAAAAAAAAAATTACCTTTACCTTATATATGCACTTTGACATATTTTGATCATTTCTAGAAAGGTTCTCTTATATGTCCTTCGATTTAATTTGTATTCAAATAAGCTCAAACATAAGCAATATATTTTTTATATGTTTTTAAAACTAATTTTAGGCTAGCTATATTTTTGAAATGCCTTTAATTTGAAGGAGGTGTATGTTACATAGTAATTTAGCCCTGATCATGTTTTCAATTACATCACTATGAAGTGATAATATTATGCATGTTGCCTTTAGCAAAGAGAGTGAATATATATATTCATATAAATTGGTTAGTGTTTTAAATCATATCTGTGATGTAGTATACTTTAAACAAGTCACTGCGATAAGTATATAAGTCACTGCATGTATGTTATATAAATCACTGCTCTATCTTAGTAGTTTTACTATACAACATTTCAAGCAAATAAAAATTTAAATTTTTTTAGTTTGTTATAGGTCTTCTCCTACTAAGATCACCTAACCTTAATTATAACATAAAATTATACTTTGTTGGTGGTTGCCACCCAAAACAAAGTCGATAATTTTTTAGCACAGAAAATCTAAGTCATCACCATTTTCCATTTACAATGACTTATTTATGAATTATTTATTTTTATAAATACTCATGCTAAAATTATAATGAAATAATTATTGTATATTCCATAGTCATCTCATAGTCATTGACTTACAATATTCAGTTGGTGATAATTATCTAGTTAACTGAGTTCTATTAATATAATCCATTAATTATAATAAATTCATTATGCTTACTTAACTATGATTAGCTCTATTATATATTTTATATAGATAATTTACTGAGCTATAATTATATTGCACATAGATAGATATGTATACTTCATATGAGGTTCACACAATTACATAGTGATCTTAGGGTTTTGATAAGACTCAAATTTCTTTGCATAAATTCTATAATTATACTTATTATAACTTAGTGCAATATCCCCAAATTTCCACAAAATTAATATATATTCATAAATAAATTATATGACCAACCTAAAATTTACTCATGCTTCTTGGTCCTTATTTTCTTTTCTTTCAACCACCTTTCCACTCTGTTGTGCCTATTTTTAATATGATAACCTAACTCTCTTTGCATCTCTATATATTCTTCTTTCTTATTCTATATCCCAATGAAAAGGGCATTTCTTTTGATATTTTTCCTTTCAAGCTTATTTTTCTAAGTATGGCATGAGTTTTGTTTTAAATATATCCTTTTTCATTTTATTTATTTATTTTTACACAAGGATAATTATCTTTTTATTTTATTTGCCCCACATTAATTATTATTTTTATAATTTTTCCTCTCTTTTGTTTTTGTTTGGTTTACTCCCTTTATGAGGCTTTTCTTATTTTCTAAATTCAATAACTAATTATAACACATTTAATAATTTATAAAAAAATTTAATAATGATAATTTATTTATATTACGCTGTTAAGTTCAATAGTGATATTTTTGGAAATCATTATGATAACTAGCTTATATCCTTAATATAACTAAGACATGCTAGTTGGTCTACATGTGGTAGTACCAAACATTAGTCATTCAAATTTGAATTCTCAGAACTATTAATAGTCATGAACACATTATCATGATAAAACAAAATCACATATGATTAATTTATCTAAGCATAAACATGAGATATCACACACAACTAATCATAAAAGACAAATTTGAAAAAATCATTAAGTTAAGCTATCAAACCATGTATAAATGACTATCTAATATAAATGACATAAAAACACGTTATGCTAACCATTTTATTATGCATCTAAAATGTCCTAAATATTATGGTGTGTGTAAGGTTATAAGTGATTTTTCTATCATCCTCTAACATCTCCATTTACGTGACCCTCTTCAATGATGCTTTCCTTCCATCATGCTTTGAGAGATGAGTTCTCCTACATCAACCTCACAATAAGTCGGTAGTTAGACCATAACACCATGGTATACATACATCACAAAATATAATTAAAATAACAAATAAATATGATAATAATGTAAACATATACATTATAACTAACTCATAGAAATGTAATCATATAATCTAAGAAATATCCTACTGTCCCATAAAATCATATATCTCAAAGCTTAGTTAAAAATAACAAAATCAAATTTGTCAAGTATAATTATCCACAAATAATCACGTAAGTTTGCTTAGTGAATAATCAAGATGTAACATCCTTCCCCCTTAATCCTAGTCATCATCCAGATGACTCTTATTCAAACATAAGTGTTGAATTAAAAATGTTATTCAATATAAAAATAACATAGATAATAATATCTACTCGAGCAAATATATGTAAAATTTCCTTGTAGAACTCATTATAGTTCTCCCAAAATTATTATTCACTTAGTATTGGTCCCATAATACACTAATCTATAACATATTCCTATTATGTAAATAAAGTTTATGAGTGTCACTTACATGGATTGGTTTTATCATGACCACCACAGGGTCCAAAACTGGCAAGAAAAACCTATATACTATAGGACTGACCACTTCTAATACCTCAAAGGGACCCACATATTTTAATGAAAGTTTCATTGACTTCCCAAAAGTGCATGAGATCATCATAAATTCCAAAAATAAATGGGTATGGAGAGTTCCACAAAACATTCTATCCCCTCTGTATATCTCTTTAACCTAGAGAGTGTTTTTCTCTTTTCAAAAAAAAAAGTATTTAGGGAACCTAAAAAGAATGATGTGTATAAATTAATACCATCACTACTCCACATAGCTCCTGATAAGTATAATATGTCAATATTGTCACTACTCCATGGAGATCCTAACAAGTATGATGATGAATATTAATTAGAAATACTACATTTTCAATGTTTACAAAATTAAGGAATAAATATTTTATAGTATACATGTGTATGGCCATATAACTAAATTTCATATGTCTGGATATCAAATCCTAGATTAAACAAGTTCCCCTTATCAGATCAAAAATTAGTAACTACTGAGTAAATGTGAGACTAAATGAGATCTACTCCCATCTCTTAGTACACATAATCCTAATTCACCACTCTTCCCTTAGGTGTCCATGACCTAATGATCTCCAAAATGTGTACAAGGTTCAATAAATCAAATATTTATACTAATATATCCTAGAAAGAAATGATATATGCTAAATAATTTAGATATATCAACATACATTACAATAAAAATCATATAATCATTCTATAATTATATTAAGTTTCCACTAGCCAAACATAACTAGTATCATATTTCACAGCTTAAATTATAGTTTTATATTCATAGTCAAGAGGAAATAGTCTTAAAATTATCACAACATATGAAGGCCAAGGATCACACCATCCTCACAACCTTATAAAGGAATAAGTGAGATAATGTCTCCCTACTTACTTGACTAGTACACAATAAGTTAAAGAATTATCTCAACCCTTTTATACTAACAAGATGTTACAAACATCATATACCCTACTCATTCCCAATGAAAAGTACATAAATATCTCTTCAAAATAACATGTTTTAATCAAAAAGAGAATAATATCAATCTACTCAAGGATGTATAATAACATAATTATAATTTACTTGGAGGTCTTCATCTAAAACCAATATAAATTCAAGGTTTTCCACTCCATGTGGTCTAGGTTAACATGTTAGATAAAGTAGTGAATCTAAAAATTCACAAGTGGAAAGTAAAGAACTAACATCTCAACATTTAAAATATTAAATATCCTTACATGTTAAAAAGAAAACACCATAACCCTAGTTGCCAAATTCAATACACACTTTAAAAAATTGGTAAGGGTAGTATCACAATCTATTTCCACATCTTAAAGGAATAAAACTAACCACAATGATATATCAATCCATCCAATTCTAAACTTCTATCTCAAGAAGAAGTAGAAGACACTATCTCATGAACTCAAGGGAATAAGGTCAAAATAACATTTTAGAAATAAATTTCCATTTTTAAGGAAACATTAAATCAATAGCATGAAAATATGAATCCACTTAGTGGATTATAATGATGCCAAAATAAGGTGGGAGAACAATAACTCACCTAGATACTAACTGACACTTATTCCTAATCCACAAAAACATATGGGGTGTCAACTCATGAACCAATTCTTAACACATTGGAGTCCTCAACAAATAAAAACTACACTCTACTAGAATAAAATTCCCACCACACTAAGTTGTGCTAATCTAAAAATGGTCTTATAGGATAAGTATAATTAAGACACAAAACTAATGCACATATACCTAAGTGATAACCATCCCATGCTTTTTAAACATGCATAAGAAAAACACCAATAATAGAGGTGACTTGATTAACAAGTAAGAATTTAATCATTATCAATGTGTTTGACCTAAATGATCAAAATATGGTAGAAATTTCTTGTTCATAACTCATAAACTATGGTATGCACTCACCTACAAACATTGCTTACAAATAACACCATTGAGACAATCGATAAACAAACCCTTTAGAAACTCTAATAGGGTAAAAATACTCCTAAGATATAAACTCATTATACCATACACATTTCACTATTTTCCTTTTTGATAAATAGAAGGATAAAAAAATGCTAATGGACTCATTAAATTTCAGAGTTCGAGCCATAACTTTGATATCACATGTAATAAATCCACTAGGAGATAACTAAACAAATGTGTTTTTTTTTAAATTAAACACATACTATAAATAAATTACATCATGCAAACCTAAGAATTGATCATACAAAATACTCTAAGTGTGATAATTTTAAATAATAACTGACATCTAATAGTCACTGATCACTATCAACATATGAAACACATCATAACCAAAATGGAAAGTAATTACAAATGCCAACCATAACTGATACAATGATACAAACACTATTACCAAAGTAAAAATAATTAAATAATTACATCTCATCATATTTATGTCTTAATAATAAATAAAACATAATATAATGTACATATATAAGATACATGCCTCCCTAAAGCATGAGTTCCCTAGACTCTCTAGTATTTATGGTAATCTCAAGTATCATCTCAAAAGTAGTACTGTTATGGGGAGGGATAGAATCATCTAAACACTTTTCCACACCAAACATGGAACAATAATATCCCACACTAATTCTATTCAGGAATGGCCTTCCCTTCATAGATTATTAGATAACAATGATGTCAAAATCTAGAGAGATAAGCTAGTACCCATGTGCTATATGATTCATAAAACTAAACATGTGGTGTATCATAGAAACTCATTCTACTACAAGATATCACAAAAACATGTGAATCATATTCATGAAATGATAATGTCTCAATAAACATACTTTGGCCAAAGTTTTCAAGAATAATAATTAATAGCGATCTATAGATCAATCAAAATTCATACACACCACTTGATTAGATTGCCTTCATCTAGCATTATGATTCTAGTAATCTATTGAAGTTCATCTCACTCCTTAATTAGTATCAATAATGTGAGATTGGTTAACATAATATAACCAAAATATTCATATAATTTACATCCTACTAGCAATCATATCACATAAAATTCTAAGCATAGGATAATATAACATCATACATTTATTTCATCAAATGTATGAATGAATTTCACAAACATTTCTATCCTAAAATAGAAATATTAAGTATATAACTTTAGTATATAGCACCTAAGTATAATATATATTAGGCTACACACTCTATGCTTCATATTCGACACAATACACTACTCTCTACTAACTATCATAAAACATGCTATCCTTAGAAATATCCAACACACATATATTTAGTCCATCAAATGTATGATTTAATCTAGACATATTAGTTATATTTTATATCATATGAGTATAACATACATTTAGATTGTATTTTTCAAATAAAAACACTCTATGACATCCCATTATATCATAGTTCATTGTACATGAGCACACTACTCAATCACAAATAACCAGTCTCATAATTTAAATAAAATAATGTTCCATAATCCTAATAATAGGCAAGAAAGTACAATTTATACCAACCATGTATAAATTATGTTTAAACTACATACTACTAACCAAAAAATATATAAATTATAGGCACCCATCATGATGCACTAATATATACTATATATGTCTAAACATTTGTACCTTTTAATCTACTCACAATGTATACCACTCACTAGTTTTCATTACTATATGCATATATATAACAATAATATGTCATGCTATTTTCAAAGCGTTAGATAACTCACAACCAAAATTATACCATAATCTTCCATTTAAATAATTTAATTCTATTTCTAGGGACTACATTTATATGGTTATATTTTTGGTTCCTCATATGTGCCTTGTGACTCAATTTAACCATCTATTTAGCTATAATATTAGGCATATGAACCATTACACCTATATACATAATATTTTCATATGGTTACTTAAGTCCATACATAAATATGTTTCTAAAAAATGAATATCATACAACATAGTATGTGTCATATATCACACACAACAAAATATAAATACTATATCAAAAGTCAACTATATTTCTAAGTTAGGAACTCCATATGATTTTAATAATTATTATATTTTCCTATTCAAAAAATATATTGACAATGTTTATAAGATAAGGGATATAGTGATCTAATACTCCTTCATAGTTGTTATCCCTACCCAAAATAGATTTTAAAATATGCTACACCCTATGATAACCCATATTATATTAGCCTAGTGTTCTTAAGCACAACTACTAATACCACAATTAGTAGCATAAATCAATGGAAACATAAGATTTTATTTCAAACAATTAGTTAGCTTTTAATAGTCAAATGTCCATAAACTTAACTATATTTTTTATGAACATGATTTTATTTTTAAACACAAGGTTAGGAGTCTAAATTTATGTTGACATAGTTTCTCAACTCTCTGGTCACATGACTAACTATTTTATATCTGTCGATAAAATATTAGAGGCATACAACCTAGTATACCCAATTCCTTATAGACATATGTGCATATTATTCTATGTAAGTTTAATTTTATTGACTTTTTCAAAATAGTACTTACACACACTTAAAGAATTTAAATGTATTTGATCTAGAAAATATATTATTATATATGCAAATCTATATATAGGTATCACATGTAATGGATGCCATAAAAAAAGAATATTCCAAAATTATTCAATGTTACATACACACACATTCAAAACATAAATGAGAGATTTATGCATAGATTTTATATATTACATATTTTCATTAGAGGATAATTATCACTATGCTCTCAATTACAATGTTATAATAGGATGTAACCTATTATAATAAATATTAAAAGCTACTAAATATCTTTGTTAAATATGGACTCAATCTAGCAGCCATTAACTATAGACATTGCCCACTCATGGTATATAATATTATAACATATTCAATATATTTATTATATACCATTATAATGCATATGGACCCAAATATTCTAGTGACTAAACTATTGAATATATTTATTGAAAACACACTCTATAGCTCCGTTTTTGAATATCCCCTTGTGTTATTCAATGAAATACATAATAACCTATACAGTGAATTATACAAAGTAGAAAATATAACAAAATATATATCAATAGTCACTAAAGTATTTTTTGTGTATTAAAGATACAATTTCACTATTTTTATAGATCAAAGACTGAAGTCTATTTTAGTCATCCAATGGAAAATAAAATTACCTTTTGGTAGGTTTGATATTGTTAGGGACCTTAAAAAAATACTTTACCTTTACCTTATATATGTGATTTGACATGTTTTGATCATTTCTAGAAAGGTAGAACTCAGATGTCCTTCGATTTAAGTTGGAATTGAATAAGCTAAAATGGAAACAATAGATTTTTTATTATGTTTTCAAAACTTATTTTAGGTCAGCTATATTGCCAAAATGCCTTTAATTTTAAGGTGTATTTTCCATAATAATTTAGCCCTGATCATGTTTTCATTTCCTTCACTATGAAGTGATAATATTATGAATGCTTCCTTTATCAAAGAGAGTGACTATAAGTTTTCATATAAGGTAGATAGTGTTTCAAATCCTATCCATTCTAAAATACAATCTAAACAAGTCATAAAAATAAGTATACAAGTCATTGCATTTATGTTATATAAGTCACTAATTTATCTTAACAGTTTCACTATAAATTTTTTTAAGAAACTAGATAAATTTTAATATTTTCCAATTTGTTATAGCTCTACTCATACTCAGATCACCTTGCCTTATTTATACAATAAAATTATACTTTATTATGGTGGTCGTGTAAAACAAATTCTAGAATTTTTGAGCATATAAAATCTAAGTCATCACCCTTTTCCATTTCTATTGACTGCTTTATGAATTAGTTATTTATCTGAATACTCATGCTAAAATTATAGTGAAATAATTATTGTGTATTCCATAGTCATCTCATAGAGATAAACTTATACAATTGATGATAATTCTCTAGTTATCTAATTTCTATTAATATAATCCACTAAATTATAATTAATTCACTATCCTATACTTAACTATGATTAACTCTATTATATATGTTATATGTGAAATTAACTTAGCTATAATTATATTTCACGTAGCCAAATATTTATACTTCATAGGAGGCTTGCCTAATTTCATAGTGATCCTAGGGTTTTGATAAGACTCAGCTTTCTCTACATAAACTCTATAATTATACTTATTTTAACTTAGTGTAATATCCCCAAATTTAAACAAATGAACATATATTCAAAAATCAATTACATGAACAACCTAGAATTTGATCACGCTTCTTGGTCCTTTTGTTCTCTTCCAACCACCTTTCTACTTTATTTTACCTCTTTTTTGTATGATACCCTAACTCTTTTTACACACACACACACACACTCACACACACACACACACACACACACACACACACACACACACACACACACACACACACACACACACACACACACACACACACACACACACACACACACAAAACATATAGAAAAATATGAGGAAAAAGAGTTAGGCTATCATATAAAAAAGAGGTGCAGCAAAGTGGAAAGGTGGTTGGAAGAGAAAAAAAGGACCAAGAAGCGTGATCAATCTTGTTTTTATAAGTATGGTGTGATTTTTTTTTAAATATATCCTTTTTCCCTTTATTTATTTTCACACAAGGATAATTATATTTTTGTTTTATTTTCCCCACATCAATTATTATTTTTATAATTTTTCCTCTCTTTTTATTTTTATCTATTTTACTCCCTTTATGACACTTTTCTTATTTTTATATATTTTTCTTAATTCAATAGCTAATCACAACACATTTAATAATTTATAACATAACTTTAATAGTGATAATTTATCTATATTAAGCCATTAAGCTTGATAGTAATATTTCCAAAATCACTATGATAACTAGCTTATATCCTTAATATTAATAATACATGATAGTTGGTCTACATGCAGTAGTACCAAACACTAGTCATTAAAATTTACTTTTTCATAACTATTAATAGTCATGAACACATTATCTTGACAAAACAAAATCGTACAAGATTAATTTATCTTAGCATAAATCTGAGCTATCAAACACAACTAATCATACAAGACAAATTTCATAAAACCATTAAAATAATATATCAAACCATGTATAAATGATTATCTAATACAAACAACATCAAAACACATTATGTTAACCATTTTATTATGAATCTAACATGTCCTAAATATTATGGTGTGTGTAGGGTTTTAAATTATTCCTCTATCATCCTCTGACATCTCCATCTATGTTACCCTCTCCGATGATGCTCTCCCTTTGTCATGTTGTGAAGGATGAGTTCTCCTATGTCAACATCACAACAAGTAGGTAGTTAGACCATAACACCATGGTATACACACATCATAAAATGTAACTAAAATGACAAATCAACATGATGATAATGTAAACATATACAATATAGCTAACTTGTAGTAATTTAATCATATAATCTAAGCAATATCCTATTGTTCCATAACAACATATATCTCAAAGCTTAGTTAAAAATAACCAGATAAATTTTTTCAACTATAATTATCCATAGATAATAACATAAGTTTTCTTATTTAGGAATCTGGATGTAACAAAAGATATATTATTAGAATAGGCTCTTTAAAAATGCATCACATTATTGTTTAAATGATATTTTTAAATGAAAAGAGTGAAAATTAAATGTTTTTTGTGGAATCAAAGTAGGAAATGTTGACATGACTATGTATGCATTTCACTTTTCATGTAGTTTCCAATTGTTAATAGATAGGCTTTTAATTATCATAGTTTAAATCAATCTTGGATCTTCTTCTACTTCATTTTCCTCTTGAATGATAAGTCTATGATACATGTGTATAAAAATATTATCCTACATGAATGGTACATACATATAATAGTTGTTATTATGACTATCAAATACCTCAATGATCCTTGGCATTTCATGATATGGTTACTATTTTAGTTGAAAGTTACTTTCTTTGATAAAGATATCAACATGACTTATTTTTTTGGTCCTACATGTTAAAAAAATTGATATATTTCTATAGTTTCATTCGCCTAATTAGATGCATTTAGTTTTAAATGAATAAATGATATATTACTTATTTTTTAAGTGGCTAAAATATTTTGCATGGAGTTATAAGTGATTTCAATTTTTTGTCAAGTTATCCTTACATGTCAAAGTTAGTATGATTGTATTTTTAAATTAAGAAATGAGGTTTTTGTGTGTAGTTTCATATGTGTCATATTTGGAAAGATTAAATAGACTTGTTTTATAAAGATGAATCAAATTGTTTTTATTTGGTTCGAAGGTATAAAGTTTTTTGTTGAGTTTTAAAACCATGAATTAAATGTTATGCATACAATTTGGAACATTGATATTTTACAAAGAAATTAAAAAAATTGGTTTGTTATCATTTTGACATCATAAAAATCAAAGGCATTTTATGCAAAAAAATTATAAATTTTGAAACTAGTTTTGAATAATATAAATAACAAGTCTTATGAGGTGATTTTCAATCATAAGTTGTGAAAAATAGGATAATAAATGTGATATATTTTGTAATTTTTTGATAAAAGATTATCTCATGATTTTCTCAAATTTTGTGTGCCCTTAATTATTAAGGCTTACATATTTCTTTTGGAAATTTCCATATGCATGAAATGTGAAAAAGGCTACGTTCATTATTTGGAAAAGGGTTTTTAGTACGTTGATCATGGTTGATATTTGGCATAATTAGTTTGTTTACAACAAAATACTATATAAACAACTATTTTTTATATATCAAAGTGTTATGAAGTTATCATTTCTTCATGGAGTCTAGTGATTGAATATTTCATGTTCTATGATAATTGTTTAAATATAATGTAAAATATCATGGCATCTTATTAGCAATCATAGTGTAATTTTTCATTTGGATGTGAATACCTGGATAAATGGTTTTAACTATAGAGTTTTCAACTCATTTATACATAAAATTTATAATAAATTTCACTCAATTACAAGTTGATATGAACTTGCAGAAAATTATTTTATTGAAATTTATAGAATAGTGGTAATATTAAAAGTTGTGGTAGTTTTTAGATTTTTTGCAAATGGTGAAACAATTGATTTACATAAAAGCATTGAAACTTTCTTTTAGTAAAATAGTAGAATCAATACTTATGTTGTCTATTTATGCTTATTTTTATCATTTTTAATTATTGGATTAATGTTACTTTATGATGATGATGTTAAAAGAGGTTTAGATCATTTAATATTAGCATTTTTGGATATTTTATTGTATGCATAGTTAATTACATATTTTAAATGAATGTCAAATCAAGTCAAAGGTCTGTCACCCATTATAAATTTTTATTTAGTCTATATTATAATTTAATCTCTTAGACTTATTTTAAGTTAAAATTATAAATTTAAGTTATAAACTTTATAACTTATAAAGTAAACTAATTGACTTATAAAAGTCAATTAATTTATAACTAGTTAGTTGTAATTTGATTCATAACTATCTCAAGAAGAGTTAATTTATAAATATATTAAAGGCATATGACAAAGTGAGAAACATACAGGTATCAAAAGATATTCTAAGTTTGAAAGTTTTCCATCTTTTTTCTTATTTTTGTAAACATCTCTAAGATTGAATAATAATTTTCAAATAGACCAAACAATGTATTCTCTGATGGTAAAGTAATCTAATTGAATAATGTAGGTATATCTAGGTTTATGTATTTATTCATAACTTATTATCTAAATATTATAAATAATAAATATCATTTGATGATTATAGATAAACAACCATATGTGTAGAACTTCATTTACTTGACTTGAATAATGATGAATATCTTGTAACTTGTAACAAAATATTAATTTATTGATTTTATATTGATTTTAATTTGAATATCTTATTTTTAATCAAACTCATTCCATTTTTTTTTCCCTAAATTTTTCATTTTACACCTCTAAGATGATTCTTGTTTCAAGTCTCACACATATTTATTTTTGTTTTAATTATTTACTTATGTTTTAGATTTTTTATTTTTTATTTCTATTAATAGTTTCATTTATATTATAAGATATATTTTATTTTTATTTTAGATAATTTTAATTTTGTTTAATTCAATTTTATTTATTTATAGTTTCTTTTATTTTTTTTGTCTCTATTTATGTCATTCCTTTTTAGATTAGATTCTTACTTTCTTTTGTTTACTCTTAGTTTATTTCAATTTATAGCTGATCTTTTATAATTCTTTATTATTGTTTTAGTATATTTTTTAGTTACTTAGTTTATTAGTTAAAATTTTGTAGGTTTCTTAAGTTTGTTTATTTATATTATCTTTATTTTTCTATTTTTTCTAGTAGAGGTTATTGATTAAATTATTATAAGTAGTTATCTTTATTAATCCATTACTTGATAGTTCTTAGTTGATAGTGTTAGTGATAATGCTAGTTTTCATTTATTTTCTCTGTTCAATTATCACTTCCATTCATTTTAATTATCACTTCATTTTTTTATTAATTTTATTTTAATTTAGTTTAGAATTTTTATAAATAAGAGATTGATAAGGAGAGAGACTGATAAGAATTTTTTATGGATCATATATCTTTCTTTCAAGATATCACCTTTTTCATATGCTTTAGTTTATTGAATATTTAGATTATATAGATTTAATACAATTTTAATTTTATAATAAAATAAATATTTTAGTTATGAAATATAATGATGTATAATTCAATATTTGATTTGTTGACTTATTCTTAAAATTATTAATAAAAAAACCCCTATACATCTTAAGATCAATTTTTGCTCCATAGATCTCCTATGATTAAATTGGTATGATTTTATCCTGACCTTTATGATAGGTGAAAGGGTTGATTCATTAATGTAACAATTTTCACCATCAAAAAAATATGTTGCATCAAATATGATGTAAAAAATTAGATGAATGAAACTCCCTTTTTTCATCTCTACAAGGAATTAGGAAATAAAAGAAGAAAAATAAAAAGGATAAAAATAAATGATAATACCAAAATATCAAAAGATTTCATCGAATTCATAGAAGATACTTATGAGCTCATATACCAGTGTGATTTTCCTTTTATATTGGCTAAAACATTGAAAACAATAAAAAAACATATTTTCCCACATACTTTAGAGGTGGTTTTTGTATATTTTTGCAAATTTGTGATTGAATTAGGTTTAACTACAATGAGTTACGCATACATATTTATTATTCCAATACTCAAAGCTTACATGTTTCATAATTATATACATATCTACATGGGAAGACATAAACAAAATAATGAAATTAGTTATGAAGGATGTTACAGGGTTTTTAATTATGAAGGTGGGTTTGAGGGATTGTTAGTGACCTTTAGCATTTATGGTGTAAATTATTCAAAATACAATTCTAATGAATAAGTGGAAATATAATTTGATTGATCACACACTAAGCACTTGGGAATTATAATGCCAATAATTAATGGGATTGTCTTATCAAAGCATTCACTCAAATATGAGATATATGCCTATTTTTTGGAGTACTTACCCCATTTTTTCATACTTTATTGAAGCACAAATGTGATAAAAGTTTCCAAAAGTTTTTAGACGACTTCACTTATATGCATAATGGAAAATACAAATTAGGATATGATTCTTAAAAGTTACTACAAATATCTTACTACACCTCCAACATACATATAATGTTTAATAATATCATAAAATTCATGTATTGCACTAAATTATTTTTAAATTTAAAGCCAATAATTTGGATCATGACATATACTACAATGAATTATCTAGATTATATTATTTATTAAAATTGAAGGCCACTTGTTCTTAGATATTATAATTATCCATGCATTTGAGAAAGTGTGCCCATCGATTCTAAATAATTTTGAATTCATATTCTAAACTTGTATGTTTCATGTTGGTATAAATTGTAAATCCATTACAAATAATTATGAATGTAGATGGAGATTCAGTTGATGGACCTGATGTCCAATTAAATCAATGTTCAAATTTAGCTCAAGGCGAGATAACTAAATAGTTATAAGACACATCTATCGATAAGATGAACTTCAATAGAACATGTAATTAGATATAATAAACATAATTACATCAAATCATGATCCATTAATTGTCACACTTAGAACATGAAAATGCATTAATTATTACTTATCAATAATTATTAAAAACCTCATTATTTCCCAATGTTGGTTTTATTTAGTTTATCAAACATTAATTAATTATAATTTTTAAATTCTTTCATAAATTTGACTGGGGATGATGTAAAATTTGTGTAAATTCTTATAAATATAGGTAAAACAATAACTGGAATATTAATATTACATTCAAAAATATATTCAATGTCAAATTAAATCTTAATATTATTATCTTTTGTAGTTCCTTCAAAAAAAATTCTTATTCTTGACATAAAAGGATTTTTAATTCAAAACATTATTCAAAAAAGAAAGACACATCCCAAATCAACAATGAGAATATACAAACAAGAGGATATTTGACCCAATTTTTAATCATTGCATCTACATAATTTCAATTAGAATTTTGGTTTATGTCTAATACAAATTTCAATGTAATTTTTTTTAAATAAACTGATACTAATAGCTAAAGTGGAGGCATTACCTTTTTTATTTTTGAGCATTAAAAAAAATAAGGAACAAGTTATTAATAATTTAGACAAGATTTAGAAGGAACCTATAATTCCTTTTAATTTTTTAAGTACTTTTATATTCAACCCACTAAATAAAGGAGTACTTGAAGAAAATTTTATTGTTTCAAAAGATTTTTATTCTAAGAAAGTTTTAGAAATGGAAAATGGCTTATGATGAGATTGTTTACATAACTAGCCTTGATTGTGGATGTAGATGATGTAAGGATTTCTTTGAAATAAGATACTTTATCTGACAAGTGTTGAACAAGGTAATAAATAAAATATAATTTACATTGTTTAATATATAAAAAATTTATTTATATATTTTTAGAATCACTTTGATATAGAATTTTAATATTGATATTAAGATGTTTTCATTCATAATTTTGCATTACAAATTTTTTATAAATAGGTAGTGTTGAAAACAAAAATTCTAAAACATTTTAGCTACTATGAATTTCTCCTTGAAGGTTTTTGCTACTATGAATATCTCAAAAACAATATTAAAGTTAATTCTATGTTAGTGTTTAACATATAATATCA